>CM022765.1:3802500-4242500 GCA_012411365.1 Ameiurus melas | reverse complement strand
ATTGGAAGAAAAATTAATTGAATTGAACAAGACAGAAATGTATAGAATCAATTGAATAGAACTGAACTTGATTACACAGAACAGAATTAAATAGAAGTGAGGTGAACAAAAGTAAACAAAAGTGAATCCAACTGAAGGAAACTGAACTGAACTGAAGTGAATCAAATAGAACTTTGAGTGAATTGGATTGAACTGAGCAGAACAGAACTGAATTGAGAGGAACAGGGTAAAAGTGGTTGCAAAAGTGCACATTGTGACTACACACACACACACACACACACACACACACACACACTGCAGCCTTCTCCGACCAGGTGGTCCTGAGTTTGTGGAAACAATTCTAAATTATGGTTATCTAATAAACTCCAGCAGGTCTGTTGGCGCACTTGTATTTACTCTGAAGAGTAAATAAAATAATTGTAAATAATCCAGCATGTCTGAAAAAGAAAGCTCAGCAGATGCTCTGTCGTCCCGTTCGGTTCTGGTCACCGAGTTAATCACAAACACATTTGATCTCTAACTCTGCTCGATTCGGGTTGACGATTTTTACAGACGAGCGCCGAAACAGAGCAGTTCGCCTGAAAGCAACGCACAAGATGAAAGAGCTATTTTGCGTGTCCATAAAAGCATCGGTCTTGCTCTGAGCTTTATGCCGTCACTAACAGCTTTATTATTTTCCTCTTTCTGTACCTCATCAGCTGCCTTAATCTGTCTCGCATACACACACTCTTTCACCCCTCACTGGTTCCCCTTCATGCTGAACGCATGGCTGAAGTTTGAGCTCAATACCCTTCTGGGTGGCTTTCCTGCGATATGTCACTGTCATTACTGCCAACAGCAGGGGAGGCCCAGGCTTACACATAACACACACACACACACACACACACACTTCATCATATTAGTAGTGTAGACTGTAAAACACTGCAGTGTACTGATTGTGATTGTACTGATTTTAGTTGAGTTTTAGTCGACAACTCAAAATTCCTGCTCGGAAAGTCAGGAAAGGGAAGGTCTCCTGAAAACCGAGTTAAGCACATGACGTCAAATCAGGATGGCTTCTCACAGCATCAACGTTGGTCCATACAGGATTTCACAGAGTTTTTTGTGATTGTTGCAGCCAAAAATGCTCGATTTTTTTCAATTTGCGATTTTTGTGCTTTTTAGTGGAAAACTACTAGAATCAGCGAAACTGCAATTGCACGAGATTGTCTTTGCAGTGATGTTTGTTGGTAAAGAATATCTTTTAGCTATACTCATGTTCGACACACATGAATCAAAGGAGGCTTTGGCTGAATGTGCGATGTGATGACGTCACATGGCGTGTTGTGATGATGTCACTTGACACATCTCGGCCCTGCAGTAATTTTGAAAAAAATTGCAAGCTCCTCAGAATATTATGGAGTTTCCTTGATTTTGCATTCATTTCTGCAATCGCAAAATTGCAAAATCCTGGAGGGAGTGAACAGTGAACAAAATAGCACTGTCACTTTTAAATGAGTTAAACTTTACAAATAGATTTGCTTTAAATCAATCAACAATCACATATGTTTGCTTGTTAAATCTATAACACTCATCCATATCAACGTACATTTGTCTTATTTATACAACGGAGCAGTTGAGGGTTAAGGGCCTTGCTCAAGGGCCCAGCAGCGTCAGCTTGGTAGTGCTGGGATTTGAGCTCACAACCTTTCGATCAGTAGTTCAGGGTTAGGATTAGGGTTAGTTTGCTGGTTTGAGGAGGTAAATATATGTCACTCATCACAGTTAGCTGGCTAGATTGTTGCTAACAAAATGCAAAGATGGTGTCATAGCTTGGAGCTTGAGGTCAAAATTGATGTAATTCTGAGTTCTGCGTTTTCCACGTTGAGGGCTAAAGTCATAATGCGCCTCAATTTATTTATAGCTAGCTATAGTTAAATACCTAACTAAAAGCATAACACTTAAATATAAAAGCAAAAACAAAGCCAGTGACTAGCATATATGCTCTCAGCTACAGGTTGCTAAGTACAAATAGATAAAGAACTAATTGCTCTGAATGTCTACTCTGGGTTTGAGTCCTGTGTTTTGCCTGTGAAGTCTGCATTTGTTGTTAAAATGGTTAACACCAGAGACCTTTGTATGGGAGAAAAGCAAGCCATTGTAAACTGAGAAAAGAGGAAAAATCAATCAGAGACACTGCGCAGGCATTGGACTTTAGACGTAGTCAGTGCAACAATTTGGAATGTCCTGAAAAAAAAGAAAGAAACCACTGGTGTACTGAAAACCAGACAAGAAACAGGTCAGCCAATGAAAACAACAGCAGTTGATGACTGAAACATTGGAATAGCTGTGAAGATTAACCCAAAAACAACAGTTAGTGACATCACCAAATGTCCATAGGTCAGGGATGAAGGTATCACAATCCACCATTCAGAGAAGACTTTGAGAGCAGGAATATAGAGTCCGTAACAGAAGAAAACCACTCATCAGCAGTAAGAACAGACTGGAATTCACAAACAAATACAAACACAGAGATGAGCCACAGAAACTCTGGAACCAAGATTGACCAAGACAATAACCCCAAAAGCTTTACAAACACAACAAAGGACTTCATCAGGGGAGAAAGTGGAAGGTTTTAAACTAACCAAGTCAATCACCAAACCTTAGCCCAATTGAGCATGCATTTCTGAGAGGAAATCTCAGATTTCCTCCACCAAAAAAACAATCTGATCTATCATCTGATATTTATCTTTTGATCTCAAACCTAAATGTCTTCAGTGTATAGCAAAAACAAAATAATTGGCCTTGTTGTTCAGAGGGGACTGTATGTTTCAAAACATTGTTTTTCCCAAACCAGGGAACTGTTGTGTATAGTTGCCAACATTAAGCATCTAATAATATTTGATTAGATTTGCTTTAGATTTTGGGTTTGTTTCCCAGAACAGTTTTTTACAGAAGGATCGGAAAGGTTTGCTGGGCATGCTATTCAAAGTTGGCTGTAACACGTTACAAAGTAACTGTAATCTAATTACTTTTTCTGATAACACAGAATGTAACACAGTGCATTTTAAATTTATCTCATTTGATTACAATTACTGATGTTTATTCATTTTCATATGATTCATTTACATGTGATTCATTTTCATGTGATTCATATTCATGCATGTGATTCATTTACACGTAATTCATTTTCATGTGATTAATTTACCTTTTCTCCCCTCCCTTCCCTTTCCCAAATATTTCATTGAGAAGAGAAGAAAATAATAATAATAATAATAATAATAATAATAATAATAATAATAATAAATAAATAAATAATCAAGTCAAATTATTTTTTTAAATAAATAAAGATTTTTTATTTACCCCCGATTAATTCTGCATAACTGAATGTCAGTAAAAAAAAAAAGACTGTAATTTTATGTCTTCAGTGAACAGAGGCGAGACCAATCAGACAGGGTTTACAGGAAAATACGTGGTAACACTCGTGTGGCTGACAGCTCTCATTTCTGCAAAACACTAGCTCACAGTCAGTGTGAGGAAAAAATAATATATGCTGATTCATTTGATTTTTTTTAAACCAGTAAAGGGGATACTGAAACACTAACATCCTCTGATGCTGAGCAGGTAAACAAGGTGTGTAAATGTCTATATGAGTTCCCGTTCATATATGAACATGATATGATCAGAGCATAAGGGATGATAATGTACTTTGTAACCCATACAATGAGAGCTTCGCTGTGTACCCATGCCTCCCCTTGGCTAGCAACACCAAACGAGCCTAGTTAGAAAAGTTTTATATTTTATTGGTCTGGTTCTACAAACAGTGACAAGTTTTATGATAAATCCAACTTTTTCTGATCATGTCATACATTGACATGCACTAAAATTACTGAAAGAACTACGAGTTTCACTTTGTAGTGCGTTTTTTGTAGGTTTGACAGGTTTTTGATAGTAATGTGAAAGTAAAGTAATTAGTAATCTGATACATAGAGTAATCAGTAATGTAATCAGATTACAATTTTAAAGTAGTAAGTAGTAATCTGTAGTGGAGTGACTTACCCAACACTGATGCTATCAGAATATAGTATGAAGCTAGGACGCAGTGTTGATGCTATGCTGTTATAATGCCTGTATGATTTTCCTGGGAAGATTTTCTTTCAATAATGATTTAGAAAGTTCACATATAGTACGAAACACATGAAATGAACACACAAGTGCATTTTTTTTTTAATCATACATTTTATAGACTCTAGGAGAGGTATGCTGGTCTGTCCACAGCGTGTGGTCTTTGTGAACTATAGCTGTGGGTCTATAAAGAAATCTGAAATGTGTGCGCACCACTGTTAAGTTGTTTCCCATGCAAAGACTGGGGGTGGGGGGGTGGGGGGTGTTCCAATGTCCCAACATTTTGGTCTGGATTCAAGTCTTTTCTTGTGTGTGTGTGTGTGTGTGTGTGTGTGTTTTTTTAGTTGTAATTGGGGTGGGAATTTTTGTCAAAACCTGGCAACCCTACAGAGTTAAAGCTTTACATGAAAGTAAAAAAGATGGGTGACTTTTGTCTACACACATAGTCCCAACATGAAGCAAGATTTATTAAAAAAAACCTAAATTTGGATTCACTTATAACACATTATCTGTTTATCCAAATTATGTGTTTGTATTTGTGTACAACCGGAGTAAGTGCACAGAGAAGTAAAAACTAAAAATGGTCTGAAATGAGAGAGAGAGAGAGAGAGAGAGAGAGAGAGAGAGAGAGGAAGGAGTAGTACAGGTTATAATTAAGTCTAAAATATAGTAGAAATTCTGCCACAAAAAACAAAAACAAAGGCTGCAAGGAATTGAATGGCACAAGTTTGAAAACACACTGACTGACAAACAGCACATTTAGTGTTTGTACAAATATAATCAAACTGATCTCAAACAAAATTCATAGAAATACTAACAAGAAAGAAAGTAATCCTATTTGAAAGAAACTGAAAGGAAAGCCATGATCGCTTACCACTTACCTCACCCTTCACCCTGATCTTAACCGTTCATTACTTTTCATTTTGAGTTGGCTCGTGTGAATTCATGTAGACTCCTACGGCCATGTTGGCGTGATTCATTAACTTCTACCTCGGGCTGCGTTGTGCTCAAACTAGCTTAGCATTCTGTGCTCCTCTTGGGTTTGTCAGCATAATGGCATGTTGGCAGAAAGTCTACGTTATTGAAGTCAGTCCTCAGCTGTAACACTTCTGTCAAACCCATTTAGACTCACTGCAAATCATGCTGGCATTACGAACGTACAAGCTGCAGGCCAGGTTAATGTGGAAATTTATGGGAAAGCTGTCTACATAATGACTTTATAGCAAACGACTAAGCATTGAATAACACATTCAGGCAATTCCAGGAGTATGCATGTGGTATATAAACTCACAGTGATGGAAAAAAAGTCTAAATACCTGCACATGATTAGCATCAAGAAGAAAATATACGTCTGATCATGTGACCTTTCAGGAAGCACACAAAGCAATATTTAAACGTAGGACATTTCTTTTTGCACTTATTGCATTCTCGATTCTGACTGGGTCAAAAGGTGTCGATTAATTTTCTTTAAAAACCCCCCAGCTCTGACAGTAGAGGAAGCTGCAAGACAAATCACAGGTCTATGTTAATGTAGTCACTCAAATGATTATCGTTTTTAGAGTAATAGCTTACACAGGGACTTGTATAGTGGATGTTCCACTTTTCTTTTTTATCTGTAAGGAGATGTTTTTAATTAACATTTTAGAAGGAGTCTCCAGTGTCAGTACTTTATAACAGTCAGAAATAAAGCAGTAACTTTAAGTTTTCCAGCACAGGAAAGGTGAGGAGGATGAGGGAATGACTAATTACAGCTGTTTTAACGCAAGTGATAACAGGAACTAACTTGCTTCACAAACATTCTACAATATTAAATGTTACTATAAATTGATAAAAAGTATGATTTGGGTTTTTTTTAATTAAGAACATTTGTAATCGTTGGCAAATTGCTGTGGTATATGAGGAATGAAACACTTCAGATGTGATTATTTTCTTATAAGAGCACATCCCAAAGCATTTTATTCCTTACATACTCTATATGACACACACATTATATTTGATCAAAGTTGATAGGTTGGGATATTACATAGACATTTACTCACAACAATGTAAATACATGTTATAAATACGTGTTGTTCTGTAATATACATTACTGAAGAAAAATGTCTGACATTTTTTGCTTTAGGGAAATGATGTGACTCAGACTGTAGAGATCACATGTCTGTATGAGACAACTCATCTCATTCTGCAAACACAGACACTAGCTTTTTTGGCTAAATAAACTGGCAAAGCAGTGTATACTTATGTATTATTAAGTGATTATGTATGTGCTATGAAGTCGTTATGTAGCCTTGAAATAAACCATCACCATTTTCTTTCCACATCGGCTCCGTGGAAGCATCTCAGGCTACATTTGTATCTGGGCTGTCAGGAGCGAACGTTCACAGATGTGGCAGAACAAACAGAAGAAGGGGAAAAAATGAAAAACAGGATGGAACGCTTGTTCAACATGATCAGGATGGCCTCCAGGGCAACGTCTGCTGGGAAACGGAATCGAGAAATGGCTAGAGAGTGTCATCAAGCCTTGTACATGATAGTAAAGAAGTGTCAAATAGATCAGAAATCAGCTCAGAAATAAATCAGCAAAGACATGTATGGTGTCCATTGTTTGTTTCTGGAGCTGTGTTGCTACTGTGCACGGATAAGCCAGTGTGAAATTTATGAAGTACATTTCTCCCAAAGTAAAAAAGCAGAATCATAGTAAACAGTTGTAAGCTATGTAAATGGTTATATAATTCCACTTTTAACAAAAAATTTTAAACCAGGATCATCATTGTTATTTCAAAGTTTTTTTTTTGTTTTGTTTTTTAAAGATTATTACTTGTCACATTGTGCAAGATGTTCCCAATAAAATATTGGTTGAACTCCATAACAGATGTGTTGTTCATGTCTGGTTATACAATGAAGATCCTCTAACAGTAAACCTGCAATAAAGAAAAAATTACTATGGTTTGCTTACACCATCAATCAGCTTGCATAACCAGTAACAGTACATATTATATCAGGGTTAATGTTGTTTGAAGGAAATATAAGAATATTTGAGCATTTATTTAGGGAAAAGACGTGTAACTCCAGTTCAAAACTAAAGACGGAAATATCAGATACTAAACAAGTCTTGGCTAATCGCCTACATTTGGGGTAAGTGGTAAAACAATATAAATTTAATTCTTTGATGGACCATTCCTTAATGCAGGACAGAGCAAATTAGGTTATGTCAATACTTTTTCAGATTTTTGGATAAACTGCATCTAAAACATAGATGCATAAACTACCCATAAACTGTAGCAATAAAAATATCCAAAATGGCCACAGCATTAGAAGGTTTTAAGCTCCACCCATCAGTCATGTCATATATGACAAAAAAAAAATCCTGATATACAGTGGAGGATATGTGTATTAGATAGTCAACATTTTTTTCAGTAAATATATTTCCTATGAGGTTATTCACATGAAAATTTCATCAGACATCAGTATTAACTCAAGAAATCTGGAAATATAAAGAATTCACAACATTAAAGTCCATAAATAAATGTATGTGTAATAATGTGGAATGACACAGGAAAAAAAATATTGAACACACTAAGAAAAAGCAGTTCTCCAAGGTAAGGTAAGGCAAGGAACCAGCAAAAATCTGTAAGTAATTATACCCCCTGTTAGTGCAAATTAATATCAGCTGGGTTAGTAAATTGATGGTCTATAAAAAGGCTTTTCATTACCAAGGTGTCACAAGAAACATCTCATGATGGGTAAAAGCAGAGTTCTCCCAAGACCTAAGCGACCTTATTGTTGCGAAACAGATTGATGGAATTGGATACAGATGTATTTCAAAACTTCTGAATCCTCCTGGGCCCATTATCTGCAAGAGGAAGCAACATCACTCCATCATCAACCGGCCACGCACAGGAGCTCAGCGCAAGATTTCTGACCAGGGAGTCAGAACAGTCAGACGAGTAGCCCAAGGGCCAAGGACCACTCGAAAAGAGCTCCAGAAATACTTGGAGGCAGCAGGTGCCATCGTCACAGAGAAAACAATAGACAATGCACTCCACTGCTCAGACTCACAAAGACATCATTACTAAAGAAAAGGCATGTCGAAGCTCGTTTAAAGTTTGCTACAACTCAATTGGACAAGCCTGTGATATACTAGGAGAGTGTAGTCTGGTCAGACGAGAGGAAAATGTAACTTTTTGGCTGTCATACTACACACCATGTCTGGAGAAGAAATGGCACTGCACATCACCCTTAAAACACTACACCAACAGTGAAGTTTGGAGGTGGAAACATCATGGTGTGAGGCTGTTTTTCATCACATGGTACTGGCAGACGTTGTATAATTGAAGGAACGATGAATGGAGCCCTTTATCTGGAGATTCTTGAGAAGAATCTGCTGCCATCCACCAGGATGATGAAGATGAGACGTGGGTGGACTTCCAGCAGGACAACGATCCAAAGCATACAGCAAAGGAAACTCTCAGTTGGTTTCAGAGAAAAAAAAAATCATGGCGTTAGAACGTTCCAGTCAATCACCTGACTCCAACTTGACTCCAACTGAACAAGATTTAAAGACAACATGTTTAGAAGAATAGGTCAAAATCACACCTGAATACTGCGGCCGATTAATTTCTTCATACAGGGAGCAGCTTGAAGCTGTCCTTACAATCAAAGGCAATTAATTACAATTAAAGGCAAACCATTAAGTGTTAAAAAAAATTCAGTTAGCGTGTTCAATAGTTTTTTCCTGTGTCGTTCCTCTTTATTACACATAACTTATAACTTCATGATTGCCATTAACTTTCAATGATTCATTGTAATATCTTTTGTTCTTTGTGTTGTTGTTGTTTTTTTTTAAGTGACCCTAATTGCATGTAGGGTGTTGCCTTAATCCTGAATTCATATTAATATTCAGATGAATCAAAGCACTGCACTGGAATTTTAATAATACACTACACTTGTAAATATATAAGTGTTGAACAACATCAGAGACTACAGCAGAAAGATAAATAATATTTAAACTGCATCATTCATTGCAGCGGTGAACCTCATGCCAACTCGCCCACAGATGGACTTTCGTGCCTGCAAAAGGCTACACAAATTAGCCAGACAGGATTTGTGTTTATATGCGTATAAACACAAAATAATCCGGATGCAGAGTAAGTGGAAAATGTGAATGAGGGAGAGAGAGAGAGTGAAAGAGAGAGAGATGGAAACCTCTTTCTGCCCAAAAGTGAATAACACTGTTTGTTTTGTCAGGTGCAAACTGACCCCATTGCTTTTGCACGCGAAAACACAAAAAGACACACAAATCCATGCACGAATCCATCATGCATTTCCCACTGAGACATGCAATCAACACAAAGCAGATCTAAACAGTGTTTGTGTTTTTTTTTTCATTATAGGTTTGGTATTTCGATTAAGAAAAGAGCATGAAATGAAACAAGCCAGGCAAGTGTTTATTTTCCATTAAATATCCTCTAAAATATTCATCTGGAGATGCTCAGAATCTTCCGTGGAAATCTTTCCCAATCCCACATGTTCTGTAAGGCATAGAGTTTGATAATCCAAACACTTAGCAAATGTCCAAAAATAAATAAATAAATAAATAAATAACAGTGGAGGGAACGAGGATCCTCTTCTAAACCATGATGAAAACCTACCTACTTATGTGTCTCATAATGCCAGTAAGTCAAGCAAGTAGTTGTGAGCATGTATTACTCTTTCAGCAATTTTGTAAATGATGCTTGAGATCTTTATCTGAAGAAGTACAATCACAGGCCCTACATGTGAAAATAAATGAATCATGCGTAAAAATAACTCCATGCACTGCATGTGGAAAAATGAACATGAAAACAAATGAATGAATCATGTGAGAAAAATCCCATGTGGAAAATAAAAATATGTGCTCCACATGTGAAAATGCATGAGACATACATATGCAAACTGGCTAAAATTTCACATGAATAAATCATGTGACATTGGTGTGACTTTTCTATGAGAGATATTACTGTGGCTTTAAAGCTGTAGCTATTACAGTCAATTTACTTTCCATTGATATTTTTGTACTTGGATGATTAATAAGGTGCTGTTATTAATATAAGTGAGCTGTAAATTCACACAACATCAACCCACATGTACATCCAAGAACTTTTAAACTGGAGCGGGTATTTACAATCACCCCATTCAATTTGTATAATATTTTACACTTACTCATTTGGCAATTTTTTTTTAAAGCGAGGCAGAATATAATGCAGTGCCTTGTTTAAGTAGCTGTAGATTAACTTTAAGTAGCCTAATAAATACCACACATAATGCATTTAAGCAGCAACAACATGTACTTACCATTATTGACATGGGCACTTAACCCGGATTAAATATTATGCATACAACATCTGGGATTGTATTTGATGACTCTGTCCAATACATCTTTATTTGTTGCCCCTATTTGCATTAAACGTGTGTTTATTTAATAGTTTTACAATAATTATATAGTCAAATCCAATAATACAATGATCACATTGCACTAGTTTTTTTATAGAAAGGCATTAAAGTGTGAGCCAATGGAAATCAATTACTTAACATTTAACATTGTACCTGTATTAACTGCACAACCTCTAAAACATAACTGTGCTGAGTTAATATTAAGTGAATCTTCATTTGAATGTCCTATTACAGTATAAAACCTAATAATCCAAGGAATGTTAAACTGTAAGAATATGTATCATAAAATATATAGGAATATATCTATATCTATTATTATTATTATTATTATTATTATTATTATTATTATTATTATTATTATTATTATTATATTGTTACTTACTAGAAGACCTAAAATGTTTGCATCAAAGCTTCTCAAATGCCTTCAAAAATTGCAGATAATGTTTCCACTGTTTCTACCTCTCTTTTCAACCATAAACTCAAATGTAGCAAAATTATTATTATTGTTTTATTTTTTATTTTTTTAAATGAAGCTGTAGTCCTTTATTTAAAAATCGACAACACTGATCATGTGTTATCCACAGCATCGCCCGAAATGTTTAATAAACGTGGCAATGCCGACACAAAGACTAAACAAGGTACGTTTTAAAATAGGATATATATATATATATATATATATATATATATATATATATATATATATATATATATATATATATATATATATATATATATATATATATTTTTTTATTATTATTATTTTTACATTGAAATGTTACATGATAAAGCACCCATCGGCTACAATTCTATTTGTTTCTAAAACAATTGAAAAAAATATTTCAAATATAATTCAATTCGTTTTAATGGTTCAATGTACAGTAATTTAAACAATGTGAACAAGAACATGTTTTAACACTGAATTGTTGTTTACTGCCTTTATTCTAGCTTTCTTCTGTTTATTTATGTAACATCGTTGGGCGGAAAGGTTGTAAAAAATAAAAAATAAATGACAGTCCATAGCGTAATGATAAAAACAGGTTAAAAATAAAAATGGAGGAACACAACAATCCCCACGAATTATCATTTCATTCATGTAAATATGATGAATGTTGTTTTCTTATTCTAGCTATGTGTTGTTGGTTTTTGTGTGCTCATATATAGCCTACACCATTGATGTTTGGATAACAATTTCGTCTATTTTAAGATAACAAAATGTATTACAGTACAGCGTCGCTGTAATCGCTGTTAAAGTTTGATATCTAATAAAAGTTTATATCTAATAGTCTATAATTAGACATAAACACGTACCGCAAATCTAAAGCGCCATATTCATATCAGGTTATGTTATAATGTTTTAAAAGAAGTTGATGATGAATATGCGGATGAACTTGTGCTTCAAAGGTCTGACGGAAAAAAAAGTGGAGTCCAATCCATAATAAAGGATAACACTTTAATGATTTTATCTTTTTTTTTTTTACCTCTTGTTCTCTAGTGCTAGATCATTGTCATATAGGAGACTGTTGTAGACACAGTAAACCTCAACAAAAATCAGGGCAAACTTTCATTCAGTAAAAAAAATGCAATCCATCATTTAAAAAAAATATATTTTTAAGTTTGGAAGGAGAAAAAAAACCAAAAAACAAAAAAAACAATTGCCAGGACTTTCCTTTGATAATTCCACAGCTGTCGGGATTATTACTGTTCTTCCAATATTATAACGACGTGTGTTCTTTTGTGTCAAGTCCTCATATACAGGCTGAACCAATCATGTTTAGAGAACACACAATTTCATATATTTTAAGTTAATAAAATGCATTAGAGTGTAGCGTCACCGAACCGCTGTAAAAGTTTGGTAGTGAGCGCGGAGTTGTGCAGAGCCTGCAGTTTGTGATATTCCTGCTGAAGAGAGTACAAGCTCGGTGGAAGTGGAGGAAGAGCGGCCGGAGGTGCGAGCTGGGCGCCGGGGAAAGGAGCGCGTGAGCACTCGAGAGTGAGGGAGCGTGATGGATGCGGGAGGTAGCCTTTCAAAAGAGTGGACAGCGCGGGTAAAAGGCTGCCGACAGGTGAGACAAGAGCAGGAGGATGAGGATGAGGATGAGGAGGAGGTGAACGCTCGAGGTAGAGATCCAGAGCCGGGACCGGTAAAGCTGAAGCGTAAGATCCGAGCGGGAATCCCGGAAGAGGCGTTTCCGCGTCCTTGGTGAAGCAGCGGTGCCGCTTGAAGCGCTTCCTGCGCCGCAGGAAACTACCGTTTTCGAACATATCAGAGGACATGGGGTCCAGGGTCCAGTAGTTGCCCTTTCCGGGATTTCCGGGCTCGCGTGGCATTTTCACGAAGCAGTCATTGAGCGACAAGTTGTGCCGGATGGAGTTCTGCCACGCCGGAAACTTCTCGCGGTAGTAGGCGAAGCGGCGGCTGATGAAATCGCAGATCTCGCTGAGGGTCAGCCGCTTGCGGGGGCTCTGCAGGATTGCCATGGTGATGAGCGCGATGTAGGAGTACGGCGGTTTCACGCACGCGACACCGGACGCGTCGCTGCGCTTCGCCTCGTCACCTGGATCCTTCTCCTGGATCCCGCAGTCACTTCTTGACGTTTGAACTTGAGCATCTTTATCCTGTTCTCCAACAACGTCGATGTCGGGCTCCTCCATGGAGCTTTGATCCAAAATCATAATCCCGCAATGTATATAAAGAATGAAGAAGGGGGGGAAAGCTCGCGCCTCAGTGCTGGATCATAAACTCACATCCGAGCTGCGGTGATGATCTTATCCACGCACAAAAATACAAATAAAGAAAGAAATCAAACAAGCACGCCTTGCTTTAAATCCCGTCGAAGAAAGAGTGCGCTCCCGTCGTGTCTTTCATGTTTCACCAAAGATAAATGTTTTATTTTGATTGTGATAAAAATCGCAAGAGGAGGGGCATTACTTTTAGTCATGTAGGTAAAAGCATCGAGAAAGAAAGGAAAAACATCCTCAAGATTTTTTTCCCCCACTTCATGTAACTCTATCCATTAGCAGATGAGAAGGAGGTGATGTCATTTTTTTTCTTTTTTTTTCAGGAGAGACCAGACTTCGTACCAAAAATAGGCTACACCAAAACACCCAGTGGCACCACTGGTGGCAACAGGATATTAAAGACGAATCTCTTATTTCCCGATGATGTAAAATAGTGGGGAACGTAGTTTTTCGATATTATGCTTTTTACTATTAACCCCCCTACACCCCCCCCCCACACACACACACAAAACAAACAAACAAACAAAAACATGAATAACATTAGATATACGCCTATAAAGCGTAATACACATCTAAACCGCATTATTCACATATAAGGTTGTTTAAAAATAATTTCAAATATATTTCTTTGAAGAATATGATTTAAAATGTGCAGATGAACTTCGATATGCTTCAAAGGTCTGTCTGACACAAAAAGGTGGATGAATGAACAATGTACAGTCGTGAGAGCCTATTTATCATTAAGCAACGGCTTGGAATTTCTTTTCATTATTAATATTGGTGCACAAACTATAGCTAAAATATATTCTCTACCTTTTATATATCAGAAGTCAGAAATAAATGGTTTTTTTTTAGTCGATTTCATGATATGACAAGTTCATTCACTACTTGATCAGTAGTTTGATCAGGCAACATGATAAATCGAGCTTAGCAGTATCCCCTGTGTGTTATGCTTGTTGTCCTGAGTAAAGTGTAGTGTGAAGTGACAGTTTCCTTCTCACGTCACTTAACTCACACCTAATCCACCTTTTCTGTCATTTGACTCTAGGGTTTAACCTTTTCAGGTGCTGGTACACTGTTATATTGGCAAATAGTTTTATAGGCACAATAAAAAAAAGTCTGAATAATTTGCACTTAATTGTTTTATTGCAGTACCCAGAGTCTCTCCCTCATTGCCCTTTCTCCCTACATATAACACATATAATACAGCTTTTGTCACCCTTTCGGCTAGACGTTTGAATGTGACTCAATTGAGATAACATCTACCTATGCACATTGGGTCAAGGACATTCTTTTTTTTCTTACTTTGGAAAAATATTTTTTTTTTTTGGCAAAATTAAAAAATGTAATCTACAAAAATATATACACCATAGAAATTTAAGATAAAATTATATATATATATATATATATATATATATATATATATATATATATATATATATATATATATATATATATATATATATATATATAAATATAATATGTACTTCTATGGTATATATATATTTATATACCATAGAAATGTAATCTACATATATATATGTAGATTACATTTTTTAATTTTGCCAAAAAAAATATTTTTCCAAAGTAGATATAGATAGATAGATAGATAGATAAATAGATATATAGATAGATAGATAGATAGATAGATAGATAGATAGATAGATAGATAGATAGATAGATAGATAGATAGATACATTTTTCAGATAGGCTTTAAGTATGGCTTTGACAAAAGAAGAGCGAACTGAAGTCAGTCTCATGGCTGGATCAGGAAACTGAATGTCAGCACCACGTCCATCAAAAACCTTGCGACAGTTCCCCGATCCAGCCATATATAAATCATGTATAAAACAAATTTCAACAAACAAAGCTTGGGAAAAAAAAATGTATTTACTGACTGGTACAAAAGAAAGACCTTTCATTAGGTTGCATACAAACACTGGGGCTCATTTATCAAGCTGGATATGAACAGATTCATTCAATAGTTTGAGCATTTACACAAGAAATTTGGCATTTATGAAAATCCTGTAAATTCAGAAAAACATTTATATCCCACTTATGTTCTTGAGTTTGTGTAAATGTACACATAAGAATACAAAAAAATGTAAACCTGCTTGACTTCAAAATCTAGCCTATAATTTGCCTGGATTATTGCAATTTCATATATTCTAAATTATATATACATAAATTGCTTATTTCTATTGCATTTAGCAGACACCTTTATCCAGAGTGACTTATCGTTGCAATTTGTAGTCTCCAATAAAAAAAAAAAAAAAAAAAAAAAAAAAACCATTCTCATGGTAGTTCATTAGAACAGGGACTAAGAACACCATTGAGAAAATTTTCTGACAACCAGTCGTTTTATATTATCGTAGTGTCAGAGATGTGCTTTGCACTTGACAGGTGATCAAGAATGGGTGATTGACCACATGTTGGGTCGTGACCCCTAGTTTGAGAACCCCTGCTTTAACAAAATGGAAAAAGGAAGGAAGAATGCATTAACATAATAGCGACCCACCAAACCAGGAGATAACCTTTTAACTCAACAAATTGTTGACTACTGTACTTCCATGAGACATGGGATTTTATCCATTTTATGTGGCGCAGGCATCTTTTCCAAAAAATACTAAGACACTTCCACCTAGTGTTGACGCTGTGTACACACTGCTGAGTTAGGAGGCAGAATTTCATCCCTTGATCTAATGCCTTTCTGCAGTTGATACAGTATTATACAGGATGTACACCATAAAACAGCAGTTCTGAACTGGTGGGTTATGAGTAGGCTCAGAGTGGATCTTTGGTTCGTCTTTTCAAAATGTATTATTATAGTTTTTTAAAAGTCTGAGTATGGTGTATTATTCAGTTTAGTAGTATCGTCATAGTATTGCTGTCTCTACTACAGATTAGGAAAGTAATATTTTAGCTTTAGAGGGTCTACAACCCCATTTTAAAAAGTAGTTGGGACGCTGTGTAAAATGTAAATAAAAACAGAATGTAATGATTTGCAAATCTCATGAACCCATGTTATTTACAAAAGAATAAATAAACCATCCAATGTTTAAACTGAGTAAATGTACCATTTTAAAAGGAAAAAAATACCATTCCTTAATGGTACATTTCCTCAGTTTAAACATTTGATGCTTTCTACTGTTCTGTTGTGAATAACACATGGGTTTATGCGATTTGCAAATTATTGCATTCTGTTTTTATTTACATTTTACACAATGTCCCACCTTTTTTGGAACTGGGGTTGTATATTTAATTCAGCAGCTCAGCAACTGGCCACATACATCATACCACCATATAGTTGATTGTTTTCCTATAACAGCATGCCCCCAAGTGTTTGATTTATTTCTTAGCAAATTACCGTAAGTCAGTGGAAAGCTGTCCATCATACAGTATATGGTCAAATTTGTGGACATCCCTACTAATGCTCTTGTGACTGAATGGGCAAATACCCATAGCCAAAGTGTCTAGCTTATTATGACAGCAAAGGGGGACTAAGTCTGGAATGGTATGTTCAAAAAGTTCATATGGGTTTGATGATGATGATGATGATGATGATGATGATGAGGTGCCCACAAACTTTTGGCCATTTAGTATAATTGTGTCATGCTTGTAAAGCAGCTGATGGCTAAGCACCTTAGCAGGTTTCATGCCTTGAGTATTGTTCATTGGAATATATATGATAATCTACTATAATACCATGAAGTTAATCCACTAATTCTACAAATAATAGATTACGTCTGGGTTTGTCTTCATGCTCCACAGACTCATAACTCCATTCAAAAGCTGCTGAAATTAATTTATTAAGAATTTTTCTTCAGTTTCAGATTTTGTAAAAACAAACTCAGAGAGATTGAAGAGAATACACTACTGAAGTTGCCGAACACATGATGGAAATAGATAAAACAAAAACAGTAATCATCAGGAGATCATCTCTTAGATCAAGCTTGTTTGCGGTTCAGCACATCTTAATTGCAGAAGTTGCTCTTAGAGTACATGATGTTCTGGAAATTAGATCAGGACTGTAGATTGAGGCCATTTGCCATAGACATGCACTGCCTGAAACTGGTGGTGATGTTATCTAAGGAGATAAAGAACATTTAGCAATTAGTGCACGTCCCTATTCACAACCGTATATAATTAACATTAACATGAGGGGTATTGATAATAACATGGGGCATCTGAGTTCTGTTAGCTGATGCTATTTGTGTGATCTTTCTCTCTACTTCTCTTTCTCAGTGAGCTGAGAGTACATGTGGCCATGAACAAAGTAAAGCCAAAGCTGAGAAGTAGGAGCAAATGAGCTGGAACACTTATTTATTTTGGAAAAAAAAATCTACTGTGCCATGGGAACAAGCCCAAATAAAAAGCTCATATGCACTCTTATATTGAATCTCCCAAGTTTTCTAAACAGTGTTCTGTAGAGGTAGTTACATTTAGGGATTTCCTTTGAAGAAAGTAGTGTAGGCACCACCAGGCGTCGGCCATTAACTGATCACAGGTTGTGTGAGTGAACATAAACCTCAATGAGAGAGTTGAGGTAGGTGCTGTTCCTGACGAGGTCTTGTAGGTGAGCATCAAGGTCTGAATTTGATGCGGGCAGTTACAGGAAGCCAGTGGAGGGAGATGAAGAGGGGTGTGACATGGGTTGTCTTGGGCTGGTTGAAGACGAGACATGCTGCTGCATTCTGAATCATCTGAAGGGGTTTGATGGAGCTGGCTGGGAGGCCCAAAAGTAGTGCGTTGCAATAGTCCAGCTTTGAGATAACAAGAGCCTGGATTAGTAGCTGTGTAGCCTGTTCAGTGATCTGATTAGGGTCTGATTTTCGCCCAAACATGTTCCAACATCCCAATGCCCCTGTGCACACAGTTTTTGTTTACATTGTCATGTGTCTCATCACTGCTCAATTTCTGTCCCTTTGTTTCTTTGCAAAGTTTTGCCATACACTTGTCTGGTTAGGTCCAAGCCATGTTCTTGAGTTCTCAAGTTTGCATAGCCTGTTTTCCTCTTAATGATTAAGGACTATCCTTGTTTGTTTTTACCTGCCTCTGCTGTAACCCCCACCTGGACTCATGACAATGACTACTGAGTTACCCAAATAAACAACACAATGGTTTTATGCACTTGCATCCTGCCTCATCTTTTTCATGTTGCAATTATTATCTTACCATTATCTTAGAAATGTGAAGGTTGTTTTTATTGAACTGAATGCCACTCACCACTCATCAGCATCAAGGAAAGAACCAAAGTCATGAACAGAATCTTCATATTCATTTTTGCAGCCTAAAATGTTATTTAAAATTTTTATTACTTGCCGAAATGCCCATTTTTGGCCATTATAGAGTAAATAGATATCAACTATAAAATTTACACATAACTTCATTTGTGGACTTTAATCTAGTCAATTTTATATTATATTTTTGGGTTTTTTGTGTTAATTGTGGTGTTTTGTTAAAATTTTTTTTGGATTATTTTTTTAATTTTTATATTTTTTTTTTTAAAGTGATTGTAATTAATATTTTTTTTTTTTTTATAAAAAAAAAAAAAAAAAAAAAAAAAAAAACAAAAACCCACCCCTGTATAATATTCTATAAGATCTTATCTTGAATGTTAGAAAGAGGTCATAAAGGAAGCAGTTTCTGAGCTCTAACTGTGCACCAGATAGACTGTCCCAATAGATTATCTACATCCCCTCTTGCTCTTTCAGGAACAATCTGTATTTGGTACTGCATCACTTCAAAGGAAAGTGACATTTTTATTACAGTATTACATATAATAACTAGTGCTTTCTCTTATAACAGTAACAGGCTGATTCAAAGAGGCAAAAAATTATTTGCACTGTAGTCACACCATCAAATCTCCTCTCCTGCGTAATATCATCTGAAGTATCAAATGAGCAAATGCCCTAAATTTCTGTAAAAAGCCACGCTACAGCATGCACTGTGCTGAAAGAGCTTACTGTCATACTAAACATAAGCAAGTCATCACTTCAGCATGAACAGCAGTAGCAAAAGGTTACTAAAGTACAGGTGTGTACAGCGTGTTCCTGCTTCAATCATGCAGTTTTTCGTTTCAGGTTCAGGATGTTCTACATGTATATTTGCTGCACTTTGAGTCATCATTATTATGTAAGATTTTAGTTTTTTTTATTTTCATATTTGGTTTGTCATCACACCTGAGTAAGTTTTATGTAACATGCAATATTTGGGAACTTGTGTGACATCACAGACAGTGTGTGTTACATTCTAGATAATGGTGAGGTTTTGTGTGTGGACCCACCACTCTCAATCACTTATACCTGTCCCCATCCGCCACGTCACAAAAAAGAGAAAATGTTTATGAGAAGAAAAAGAAAAGGAAATTGGAAAAAAGAAGAAGAGTAGTACTAGTAGTACAAATTACGTATATAGTGCAGCTCCTGGGCATTTCTTTTAGTCCTGTAGGTGAAAACACCAAGAAGGAAAGTGAGAACATCCTCAAGATGTTTTCCCTCACACAACTCTATCCATTAGCAGATGAGATGTTTTTTTTTTCCAGGAAACCAGACTTCATACCAAAAATATGCTACACCAAAACACTCAGGTCACTGCTGTTACTTTGAATTGCAACAGGATATTAAAGATGACTCTCATATTTGACTATATATAGTCATGTGATAAAATTAAGTACACCCCATGGAAATTGGGGCTTTTTCCCCCCGGACAGATAGCCTCACGTTATCTTCAAGCACTCTTTGATGATACAGAATTCATGGTTGAATCAGTGAATGTAAGCTGTACAGTTCCTGAGGCCACGAAGCAACCACTTACCATAACATTTCCACCACGGTGCTTCACAGTTGGTATGAGGTGCTTCTCCTGAAAAGCTGTCTTTGGTCTGCACCAAACATGTCTGCTGTTACTTTGGCCAAACTATTATATCTTTGATTCTTCTATCCAGAACACATTATATATTAAAGGCCTGGCCTTTGCCTACATGCTCATTGGCAAATTGTAGTCTTGCTCTAATGTTCTTTTTAGACAGCAAAGGCTTTTTCCTGTCAATGTTTTTGTGTGTGTGTTATATATATATATATATATATATATATATATATATATATATATATATATAATATATAATGTAAATAAAACAATTAAAAAAAAAAGATTTTATATCAATCATTATTTCATAGCATTTCAATATTAATGTAGAATATCAACAAGTGAACAAAAAGATATTTTAAGGCATGAGCTAAATATTTCCAAAATTACTGGTTTCACTCTTAGCCCATGTACTCACATTTGCTTTAAATTTATTGAAGACATGAGACATGAGGAAATAATTTGCAGCTCCATGGTGATGTAGCCCTTGCTGATAGATAAATAAACCCTTCATGGCTGGGAACAAGGAAAATAAGATTCCAGCAAGTATTCCTCTCCTTTAATACACATTAAAGCTTTACACTTCCAGTGCACTTCATCTGGTCCATATTCAGCTGTATGGATCTAATAAACAACCAAAGTCAGATTCAGAGCAAAGTGAACTGACGGAAATGATGCAATGCTGGTTTGAGACTTTTAAATAGCCAACAGACTTTTTGTAGCCTAAAAAAATATATAAGCTTAAATAGTGACCTTATTCTGGTCACTGTATGGCTAACATTACAGGACTAGCTGTCTGGTATGTGTTTAGCAACAGAAGTTATAACTAACAAAATAGGCATATAGCTAATGTCATCATTCAGTGCATATTCAATATGCACATTATTCAATATTTTGGTGTGGATTAAGTAAATTATTCTTTCTCCAATCCTTTTACCCTCCTTAACTGAAGGTCAGGAATGGTTGTGAATAAATAAATGCTACATGCACTGTGTCAGAAGTAATGAAATTGAATGAAGCGGAATTCTGAATGAATGTTCCTACACGGTTAAAATACTGACTTTATGTATGCAGAGGGTTTGACAATGAAGATAAGTTTTCTGTGTGTGCGCTGATAAAGCAGACCACTGGTATCAATTTAAAAAAAGGGGGGGTTAGAGCCAGTACGACTCTGGGGCTTCTTCACCAGTCACAATATGGGGAAATGGACTGTGTATTAATAACAGTCACTTTCTTCCCCCCTGCCCGGTGATGTGCAGCCTATTTTGGAATAAACCTATCATTCTTATTTTAGCCCATTATGTTGTAGAACACAACTATACCTAAAACAAACATTCTTAAAATGGCTTTTTTGGGGTTTCTGATTCAACAAATACCAAAATCTACATCACACAATTTAATTTTCAACCAAATCCAAACAAGATTACAGAATAACTTATGTAAAAATGTATCACAGGCAGCAAAAGAGTGAACAAAAACAATCACACAGGAGTTTGTGAAGACAGTAATATGCACGCATTTAAGGCCCAAATAGGCAACACACCATTATTCAGCAAACAGCCTAGGCAAAGTGCACAATTTACCCATTCTACACACTTCATGTTCTCAGAAAGTTTGCTTGTAGACTAAGAGGATCATAAATTATAAAGGTGCTTACTCAATTTTCTTTTTAGGAGTCAAAAGCAACAATTAGTAAGACTAGCTACTGCTCATATGCTCAAATATTAATTTTAATTATAACAAAAAAAAAAAAAAAAAAAAAAGAAAAGAAAAAAAGAGACAAGTATACGGAAGTCTTTACAATATTAGGAACTATTCCAGCTAGATATTTTACAAACACACAGACACTAACAGAAGATTATAGATTACATTCCATATAGTTATAAAGCTGATGTGGGACTGGTTACAACTGAGAAATGCTTTTTTTAAATACACTACTGCACACGTGCTTTACAGGAATATTCCAGAACAACCAAAGTTGTCCTAGAATTCCCAAGTGAAAACCGGCCACCTATGAGAAGAACATTCTAGAGCACATGGAGACTGGATTCTAGAACACGGGTCCTTCCTACCATCCAGCCCGTTTGCTTTGTGAGGAGAGTTGGAGGAGATCTCCGCACTTCAAACACTTGGAGTTGGAGCTGGCCTCCTTCCGGGGAATGTTCCAACACTGCATACAGCGCACGCGGTACTTCTTATACCTGTCACACTCAAACCAGGATTTCCAGTCAGAACAACAGAAGTGTGGATTGTACTCATTTTTCTTCATTAGTCTAAAATATATAGTTCAAAAGCAATTTGGAAAATAGTCATTGGACTCGCATAACTTATTTTAGCTGAATTCTTGCTGGACGTAAGCAGCTCTACAAAGCTTTAAATAAGACCAACACTAATCTGTTCGGACATGTTCAGTGAATCGAACAACTCCTTTTAGATTGATAATATAATACAACTGAGTTTTAAAATGTTCCATTCATAAAATCTCAACCATTTTTACGGTTCTCAATTTGGCCTCTCGATCACATGTCCGCGATCATCCAGGGAGGGTTAGGATTAACACATGCTTCTTCTGAGACACGGGATTATAATTTTTATTTATTTTTTCCTTATTCTTCTAACTACTGCTCAACACGCCCTCTTCTGCATACGATACCTCACAGATGGTTATGATTGTATGGTGTCACTCTGACTAACAGAGGATCAGAGATTATGGCCAATTTAGCTCCCTCAGTGTCCCAGCCACAGATGTCTGTCTCATCGCTGGGACTCAAATTCACAAACTCTTCCGTCGCCCTACTCAGGGGCCCAATTATGAACCAATCAGCCAAAAAAATCAATAAATAAATGCAATAATACACTCCTATTTACACAGGTGATCAGCGTCATAGCAACCTCACCTGATCCCACACGCATTGCAGAGTGGAGTACCATCTTCCGCATCTCGCCATAAAGGAGTCTTCTTTGTGCAGCATGATGCACAGATCTTCTCTAAAGAGCAAGAATGACATCAGAAATATTCCATCATCTACCTAATCATCAGTCTCAGTGTGTGGGTTTGTGCATGCTCTCATCATCAATTATGATGCTGTCCTCAGCAAATAAAACTGAAGCCAATATGAAGTATATACAAAATTGAAACTTTTCTGAAAGACAGAAAACTGTCATAGTATTCACAACATGATCAATAAATTCTTGCTCGATAATGGGTTTGATAGTGGGATGTAGAGGGATTCTGGAACTGTAATGAGGGACTGAGAATCTGAACATCTTTTTGTATAGCATGTTGCAGATGCATGCAACCCATTAGGTAACAAATTAGTCAAGTTACCCAACAACCATTTTACACACATCGCATACCAGCCATACCCTATGTCTAATCACCTTCTACAAATATTATAATAAGTTATATGTAATCCTTATTTTCCACTCAGATTCAGCCATGTACAAGTTCTACTGATCAGAGCGCTATCTACTGTCGGAATAGGGCACTCACAAAAAATATTAAATGCACCGTGTGTTATACTTACACAAATAAATCAATAAATAAATACATCCAATTCAATCTTGTCCTTATATCCAAAGTTGTAAATTGATACAATGATATACTCAACACTGTGATAGAGGGCAGTACTTACTGAACAGGCTAGGTATTTTTTTTTTTTTTTTTTTTTTTTTTTTTTGTTTTTTTTTTTTTATTTTTTTCCGAGTCACCTCACAGCATTACAGGAGAATTTAATTTTTAAAGTAAGATGGCCCACGTGCTGTAACTGCACGATTCGGCCGCGTAAACCACTGGTCTGTAAATGTATCATGGAAGTACAAAATCTGCTACATGAATATAAAGTCTTAAATTAGGGTTACTTGGATTTGTGATGTTAAAAAAAGTGTTTTTAAAGTATTTCTAATGTAGAATTTCTGTATAGTGACTCATTTAAAAAGCTTATGTTTTGTGTCATGTAAAGGACTATGTGCTTGCCTGTAGTTGGAGGTGATGAGGAGGCGGCACTGGTCTGTGCTGCGATCCAGCTCTGGGTGCATGCTGAACATGACTCCCTGAAGCGCTGGGTCTTGTAGATCAGCACTGCGTGCAGGGTGAGCCTGCTTCCTAGGTGTCCTCCTTCGGTTACCCCAACTGGACTGTGCGGAGATCGCTGTAAGAATCTTTTCGGCCTCTCGGATGTCCTCATTCTCCAGGTTATTGTTTAAATCTGTTCTTGATGGTGGGGTTTCTGACATCAATGCACTCTCACTCTCTGGACTTTCACCTTCATTAAAAGAAAAGCAAGAGTCTTCATGTTTTTCAGCAACCAGCGAAGATGTAAAATCAACAGGGCTTATTTCAGGACTTTGTGGAGCCTCAGATATGGATGAAATACTTGCCACATCATTCACACCCTCACCGTTCTCTATGGTGCGTTCACAAATTTCCACTTTTTTTGTCAAGTCAAGTGGTAGCACTGATGTTTCACCCAGGAAACAGTGGTCAGTCCTTTCTTCACTCTCTACCCTGCTGGAAAGGAAACTGTCCTCTGTGGTCTCAGAAGTGAGCTCTGCAAGATCCTCAACATCTTTGATTGTTGCACCTTGACGGTTCTCACTGGTGCGCCGAACTGACAGGTGATCAGTTGGATCGATGATATGTGGAACAGAGCAGCAAACATCAGACTCCATCGCAAGTTCCATCGCATCAGCTCTCGAGGACACTGTAGAAGAAGTTAAACCAGCTGAAGGAAACGAAGACCATTCTTGCATAACATCTCGGTCTTCAGATATAGTATTTATTTTAGTTGTGTGGAGTCTTTGGGAGTCTTTTTCCTCTCCACATGTGCCACCAGAGTGCAGCAGCCTCTCACACTGGAGGTTTATGAGACTCATCACCTCCCATGGACTACTGCTCAACACAGAGAAGCCTGCTGTAAAGCTAGGCTGTGTTTTGACAGATCGAACTTCCTGACCTTTTTGCTTCAAGCTAGTAGAGTTGTGTGAAACAATCGTCTCTTTGGAGCCATCATGGAGTTTGTCTGCATCCAGACTGTGCTGTTCTGGTGGTGTAACAAGCTTAGTGGCTTCATGAAGAAGGTACAAGAGAGAAGATGGAGTCATGCAAATGTCTTCAGGATCCATGTCCTCTCTGGAACTTTCTGAGGTCATGGTGCAGTTACTGAGACCAGCTGGAGGGTTAGCTTCAGAACTCCTTCCTTGAATGTTTTCTGCGACAAACAGAATAACGTTAACGACATTTATGTAAATAAAGTTATGCTCATTAGTGGAATGCAGGTTCCATATCACACCATGATTTAAGCTTGTAGAAAAAATAAAGAAATTTCACCATTGGCACTACCATATTTCTAACTGTCCCATGAGTTTCATGTCATTCTATGATGTCCTCCCATCAATGGATTTTAGACGACCATCACAGCAGCTCTGAGATTATAATGAGAAATTGTTGATACGGACATAAATAAATCGGATGTCTCGGCACTGGTGAATATTTTACATTACACAGCCAAATCGACTCGTGACCAAAAAGTTATTTTACAATGTGCGGCTTTCGACTGCAACAGCAAAAAAACAGGCCAAAGCTCGTCCAGCATAAACTGCATTTTAGTCACGGTGTACGACCCGATGGCTTACCGTCTCAAGATATTAATTCAAAACATATCCTTGTCTGATTACCACGTAGACGTTTCTTAACACAGTCGTCAAATTGTACCTCTACTCTGCAGTTCATCTAGAAATTAGAATTGCGTGTTCAGTTCATTTCGGATTGAAAACGGATTACAACATGGCCTAAATATCGAGCAGCTGAATCCAAGCCAGTGTTATCATCATCATCAAGCTCGAATGATTGCATCACTGTTAAAATGCTATAAAAATTATGTTAAACATTACGTCGTTTAATAATCTTTAAAAAAAATTTAAATTTTACCTTAGATTATTATTCATGTCATAGATAGCTGGGGGGGTTAAGTTGCCAAATGGACAAGATATCAGAGTTTTTAGTCATTGTGGACCAAAAGCTCAAATTTATAAGCCATCAAAATATTGTTTTGAGACGTTTTGACCATTTTTGTTACTGATAATAAAAGTACCACCTGTAAGACAGCTTGTATTACACTCGTGTTGGTTTAAGGCATGCAGTTTGTACACTTTTGCACTTACCTGTATAAACAAAATAAACATTAGACAGCGGTATACAGGATGATAAACCACTTTTATATGGCTTTGGAATTTATGCTTTACTTTAGACTTCAAATAATGTGAAAAGGATATTTTACATAAACGCCCGAGCGAAGGTACAAGGACGCGTTAGATGTATTTTTTATGGTGTTTGATGAACTCCCTGTTACTCAAATGACTAGTTACACTGCGGTCAAAGAAAAAAAAGAAAAAATAAAAATAAAAAAAGACAACGTTTAATCTAAATATAAAGGGCACTTTACTTTACTATATATTAGACATCCATTTTGTTGTTAGTTATTACAGTGTGACTTTTCTGAGGCGATTCTTTTTAACCTACACGCGCGCCTTTTTTGCACACCAGGGGGAGTTTCACCAATCATACCATGGCTTTAATTAACAAACAAACAAACAAACAAACAAACAAACAAAAACTCCGAGCTTTTTCCCGATACACCCTTTTCCAATAAATTCAACTCCAACACCCTTTAAAAGTTTCTTATAGATTTCCAAAGACATATACGAACATAGAGAGAGATCTGACATCATGATCACTGGTGGTCCCTCCATCCATCCATCCATCCATCCATACAATTACGCTCCTCTCAAGACTGTTTGTACAATCACTAAACAGTCGTTAACCCTCTCCGAACTGGACACACTACAGCTTCCCATAGAAAACCTAACTCGTTGTTTGTATACCTTGTCCAATACGTTTATATTTCCGAACCGCTCAGGTCACGTCACGTGACGGCAGCACGGCACGTGACCAGCAGGAGTCCAGGTGTTGCTAGTTTGAAACTTAGCTCGTTACAGGCGATTTCAAACAGTAAATAAAACAAAACAAGTCTCCTAACTTCACTGTAACCGTCATTTACATATTCCACGTGAACTGGTTTTTATTAATATTAATTAGTATAGGTCCATTTTCATAAACGCTTCTCAAGGTCACTTAATTAGCCACCGCCTTTGTGCACGTACTCATACCCCTATATGTACTATACTGCTCAAATACATTGGAAGTCATTTGAGCTTAATAGTTTATAGTGATTTAGCTTCATGCAAAGGCAGTTTTATTTAAATGCTTTATTTAACAGTTTGGTTGTTACTGTGGCCACAGTTATGTGCGGAAAGACAGCTAAACAATTAAGCACAATGTAGCCCGTGGGCTCCATTTCAAAGATTATTCGAGAAAATCGAGTGGGTGTGGTTCTGTGTGTTAAAACAAGATTAAAAAAAAAAATTCAAAATCATGTATCATATATCTCACGATACTACACAAGGTATAGGTTCCTTTATATGCTTCTGAATGAACTTAACAGCGTTTCGAGTTGTATGATTTATATTTATTCATTTCACAAAGAGCTTTATGCAAAGACATTTACAAGGAAGATGCTTCCTTTGATGATTTGGTGCGTTCAGTGGTTTACTCGTAGTCACAATGGGGTTCCATATTAGAGATGTGTGTGAGGTTATGTATCTTAAAGCAAAAATATCACGCAATAGTTAAAACCTGTAAATGGGTAACATGACGACTCTCATAATACTACCCAAGGCATAAATTCCGTTAGCCTGCATACCCTTGCAAGCTCAGAGAATTCATTCAGTTGCAGTTCCACAACTCTTAAGGCTGGCTTTCCAAACAAAACTAAAATTTGCCATGTCTTGACTAAGAACACAGACAGAGGATACCCCCATTTATCATTCTGAAAACCGGCTTTAGGAGAATTATCTTCTTTTTGGAAGGCAAGGTCATGTGAAGGAAATGATGTCATGTTCATCTGAGGATAGAAGTCCATGTCACGGAGATCGGTACAGAATGTTTATCTGCTTAGAGACATAAACGTTCTTCTGTTCAAGGTTCGTCTGCACATCTTCTAAGATCCTGAAAGTCTTCTAAGATCCTGAAACAAAGCCTGTTTGAACTGCCTCAAATTGCTTCTTATCGGTACACAGAAAGAAGTGTGTAATTCTCTGCGTTTCATATCTAGTAGTGGTTCAGCACAAGCGCTTTAGAGCCCTCTCATTATTCTATCCTGTATTAACCATTTTTCTGTAATAAACCTTTTTTTTTTTTTACCTTCAAAGGACGAGTCTGCGAGTGTTGTCCAATTTAAACGACAATTTGGCGTCTCCTGGCTGGGCTGCGTGAGTCTTTTCTTTTCAGCCTTTCTGGACAACAAGAAAACCGGAGGACGCTCATGGAAGAGTTCCGTGTTGCCTGAAGTCTGTGTTGACATGCAAGCAGTGTGCCCTTTGTTGTGCAGTGCGAAAGACCGATCCAGCCTTACCACTGACTGGTAGTGTCAGAATATAGACTTTAGAAGTTCATCAAGAATTTTGAATTAGAATTTCATTGTGTAAGGTCATTAAAGTCATTGTGTATTGCTGTCTGTATAGAAGGGAGTCAATGAAATAAGAAATGTGTGTATTACATTGAGAAGTATTACATGGAGCGATTTCTTATAAGAAGTTCCAGGAATTTCACCTCTGCGATGGCAGAGAGACTGGTGTTTCTTAGATCACAGCTTCAAAACTAAGATATATACCAACGGTTATATATTTTTTAATATATAATTATATAGTAGTGGTTCAGCACATGCGCTTCAGAGCGCTCTCATTATTCTATCCTGCTTTATTCTGTACTGTATTAACCATCTTTCTGCATTAAACCTTCAGTTTTTTACCTTTAGAGGACGAGTGTGTGAGTGTTGCCTAATTTCCACGACAGTCAACAAACAGCACAGTCACTTCAATTACTTCAATTACTTTAGTCCTTTATCCTTAGACAGATGAACATGAATTAATTTAACACAAAAATAAAACATGCTAAAAATGAATGACAGGATAACATTTATATTGTGATGTATTTCACCTTTACACACATGTATAAGTAAATATAAAAAATTGTGCGTCTGACTGATGTGCGTAAAACAAAATATCACCTCCACTATATATAGGTTGCTACAGCATAACTCCAGACCACAGTGGTGATGCTAAAACTTCCCATCCAAGCTGTTCAACCATCTAACCTCAACCATCAAAACAGTTTCAAAAGACATTTCTATGTTCCTGACCAAAAGGACAGAGTGCTTTTCTTGGTCCGAATCTGAAACAGCATTTGGTGCGTGTGGACCCTTTGGACACACCTGAAAAAAGAAAAATCAGACTGATGTTCTGTTCACCACACTGCTCTTCAGTCCTTTAAACAAGAGACCCGCAGTGGTCTTGATAAAAAATGTCTCCCAGGTTTGCTCGGCCTTTTCTTCAGCCCTCTTTTCTCAGTGAGGTGTGGGGGTGTGACCATCAACGTAAAAGTTCCGGGTGACCTTGGGTAGGGTCAGCTCAATGCCATCCAGGTCAGGTGTCAAAATTATCTGGCAACCAAGACGAGAGTTCTCCTGCAGCATAGGGGCCATATCCAGCATGTCATCTTCCCTTTAAAGGTTAAAGGATGTTACAAACACATAAAATGCATAGCACTGCATATGAAGGAATGGTTTAAGCTCAGTATAGCAGTCTTTGATTATTATTACATCATAAATAATGGCTGCCTAATTAAATTAGCACATCAACTACAGTCACTATTTGTAAAACCTGCAAAATGCCTTTATGTATGTTTATTTTATAAAACAAGTGCAGATACAAGGAAGGTGTTGAATATACAGTGGTGCTTGAAAGTTAGTGAAACCATTAGAATTATTATTATCATTATATATACACACACACACACACACACAGGCAAGAAAAGTATGTGAACCCTTTGGAATTTCATGGTTTTCTGAATACATTTGTCATAAAATGTGATCTGATCGTCATCTAAGTCAGGGGTATTGACAAATATAATGTGCCTAAGAGAAGAACACAAAAAAAATCTGATCTTTCATGTCTTTATTGAGAACAACCAAAAAAACCTCATAGTGCTTGTGGAAAAAGTGTGAACCCTTGATTTAATGACCTCAAATAAGCTTCTTTTTTTTTTGCACACCTGGAGTCTTGTTAAGAAAATGAGTTTGGAGGTGTGGACTACAGTGACTTTGACTAATAAAAACCCCTCAAACTTTTGGAGTTTGCTCTGCACAAGAAGCACATGCTTATGTGAGCCATGCCTCGCCAAATAGAGCTTTCAGAGGATCTACGATCAAGATTAGTTGATTTACATAAACCTGGCGAGGGTCACAAAGTGATTTCAAAGACTTTAGAAATTCACCTACAGTTACGCAAACATTCTACAAATGGAGACACTTTGGGACTGTTGCTACTCTACCAAGAATTGGGTGCCCAGTCAAAATAACACCAAGAGCACAGCGAAGACTCATCAATGAGGTAAAGAAACAACCCTGAAGGACAGCCAGTTCCATTGATGCCTTCAAATCTTTGGCTAACATCTCTGTTCACGAGTCTACAATACGTAAAACATTGAACAAGCAGGGTATCTACGGCAGGACACCAGGAAGGAAGCCACTGCTTACTAAAAAGAACATTGCTACACGCTTGAAGTTTGCAAAAGAGCACATTGACACTCCACAGCGGTACAGGCTAAATGTTTTGTGGACTGATGAAACGAAGATTGAACTATTTGGAAAAACCACACAGCACTACATCTGGCGTAGCATGATGCATGGCCTATCATCATGAAAACATCATCCCAACCGTAAAGTATGGCAGAGGAAACAACATGATTTGGGCCTGCTTTGCTGCATCAGGGCCTGGCCAGCTTGCAATCATTGAGGGGAAGATGAATTCCCAAGTATATCAGACAATTCTTCAGGATAATGTGAGAATGTCTGTACGTCTGCTGAAACTGTGTAGAAGTTGGGTGATGCAACAGGACAAAGACCCAAAACACCGGAGCAAGTCCACAACAGAATGGCTTCAGAAAAACAAAATCCACCTTTTGGATTGGCCGAGTCAGAGACCTCAACCCAATAAAGATGCTATGGAATGACTCGAAGAAAGCCATACACATGATACGTCCAAAGAATACGACCGAGCTAAAGCAGTTCTTCCAGGAAGAATGGGCTAAAATTCCTCCTGAACGAGGTGCAGGTCTGATCCACAGTTACAGGAAGTGCCTGGTTGAGGATATTGCTGCCGGGGGGGGGGTGGAAATCAACCAGTTATTAATTCTAAGGGTTCACTTACTTTTTCCACTGCCATTTTGAATGTTGAATGAATGTGTTCAATAAAGTCATGAAAGATCAGATTTTTTTTTTTTAAGTGTTATTTTTTTAGATACGTTATATTTGTCAATACCCCTGACTTAGATGAAGAGCGGATCACATTTTATGGCAAATTTATTCAGAAAACCGTGAAATTCCAAAGGGTTCACATACTTTTTCCTTTCCTTCCTCTCGCTCTCTCTCTCTCATACATATTTATATATATATATATATATATATATATATATATATATATATATATACGCGCACGCACACACACACATCTGCGTAAACATGAGCCAAAACATCAGATTTTCACACAAGTCCTAAAAGTACACAAAGAGAACCCAGATAAATAGATGATATAAAAAATATGATACTTTGTCATTTATTTATTCAGGAAAATTATCTAATATTTCATATCTGTGAGTGGCAAAAGTGAACCTCTAGTATCATTTAATTTGAAGGTGCAATTAGAGTCAGGAGTTTTCGATCAATTGGATGACAATCAGGTGAGAGTGAGTGCCATGTTTTGTTTAAAGAACAGGGATCTATCAAAGTCTGATCTTCACAACATATGTTTGTGAAGTGACATGTTTGTGGACGTGTATCGTGGCATGAACAAAGGAGATTTCTGAGGACCTCAGAAAAAGAGTTGTTGATGCACATCAGGCTGGAAAAGGTTATAAAACCAACTCTAAATAGTCTGGACTCCACCAATCCACAATCAGACAGATTGTGTTCAAACTGAGAAAATTCAAGACCATTGTTACCCTCCCCAGGAGTGGTCGACCAACAAAGATCACTCCAAGAGCAAGATGTGTAATAGTCCGAGAGGTCACAAAGGATCCCTGGTTAACTTCTAAGCAACTAAAGGCCTCTCTTACATTTGCTAATGTTAATGTTCATGAGTCCACCATCAGGAGAACACTGAACAATAATACTGTGCATGGCAGGATTGCAAGGAGAAAGTCACTGCTCTCCAAAAAAGAACACCGCTGCCCATCTGCATTTGCTGAAGATCACATGGACAAGCCAGAAAGCCGTTGGAAAAATGTTTTGTGGAAGGACGAGACCAAAATAGAACTTTTGGTTTAAATGAGAAGGTTTATGTTTGGAGAAAGGAAAACACTGCATTCCAGCATAAGAACCTTATACCATCTGTGAAACATGGTGGAGGTAGCGTCATGGTTTGGTTGTTATGCTGCATCTGGGCCTGGACAGCTTGCCATCATTGATGGAAAACTGAATTCTGAAGAATCGACCGGCAAATTCTAAAAGAAAAGTGGGTCATGCAGCAAGACAAGGACCCTAAGCACACATCATTTTAGCAAAGAATGCTTACAGAAGAATAAAGTTCATGTTTTGGAATGGTCAAGTCAAAGTCCTGACCTTAATCCAATAGAAATGTTGTGGAAGGTCCTGAAGCAAGCAGTTAATGTGAGGAAACCCACCAACATCCCAGAGTTGATGTGCTGTTCTGTACAGGGAAATTAGCTAAAATTCCTCCAAGCCAATGTGCAGGACTGATCAACAGCCATCAACGGAAACGTTTAGGTAATAGTCCTAATAGTTTAGTTAAATAAAACATTTTTAAATTGGTTTAATTGGGTCTTTATCTACTTTGAGCACTGATGTTTTTGGTCATGCAGAAATATAGAAAATTCTAAAGGGTTCACAAACTTTCAAGCACCACTGTAGGTACAAGTGCCTATATGATTATAATGTACTGAGCATTACCTTTCTTCAGGTTCAGGTAGCTTGTCATAGTACTCATCATTTACGTAAACATGACACGTGGAGCAAGCCAACGATGCCTCACAGGCCCCTGAAAAAGCATAAGAATTAGTTCATGATTTTCCACAAATTCAAAAGGCAATCCAAGCAGCTCCTTTGTAAGTGGAAAACAAAATGATCTTTGAATTTTATATTAAAATTTGCATCAAAATTCACGGCATAGCAGGTCATGGATTTTTTTAAAGTCTGAAATAATTCATGTAATGACAAAAAAATTATGTACAAACATGAAAAGAACTGAAGTCTACAAGTGAAACATTACAGATCGACCAAGTGGATTTTACAGACACCGATAACTAAGATAACTATATATTGCAAATAACTGTTTAAGCAACCGATAGTTCTTAAAACTCACACTGAATGAAAACATAACACTCAAAGTAAAATACTGCTGAACTTTTACAAAAATAAACAGAACTGACTGTACCATGAAAATGTAATGTACTTTTTAATTAAATAAATAAATATTAATATTCACTATATTAAACTAAATAAGATATACATCCAAACTGAACCGAAAAATAACACTCCAAATAACAAATACAATTAGAGACATCCAAAATGAATCTAAAAAACACTTTTTTAACAACAAAATTTGTCAGCGATGGTTTTTAATTTGTCTCTAGAGGCCGCTCTCGTACTGTATAATGACGGTGGACCCTTCTCAGCCGCTCCCACACACAACTAGGAAAAACTACAGGTGTGGATTTCTGCTGATAACTCATAGTTCCAGCAATTGGTTATCTGTGCCAATTAATCGATAAAACCATTCAACCAGTCAAACTCCAATTCAATCCATTTCATTAGCTTCAGCTGCTTTTCCACCGCAGGAACCTTCCCCAGGAACTAGGGACTTTCGTAGGTACTCCTACGAAAACACTGTGTGTTTCCACCGCAATGACCATGGTCTAAATTAAGTGCTGGGTAAAATATTTAGCCCTCACAAAGTCCCTACTTGGGAGGTGGTACTTTTTCAAACGCCAGTACCTTTGGGGGGTGGGACTTGGGCGCTGAACATTCTGATTGGTTGAGTGCACGCAGCATTTATCAAATTTCAACCACCATTTTTAAAAGTCTGTTGCGGTGCGTACAGTAACCGTTCTTAATTGTGATTCAAATCAACACAATAGTTTCTTTAAAAATACGACAGATGGACCGACGACGAGGTTCAGGCATTATTAAGTATTTATGCCGAGGACAAAATACAGCGGGAACTGGAAACGGCGACCCGCAATGAAAAAATAAACTTAAATATGAAGTGGGTTAAGCGAGCCGAGTGTTATTCACACAGGAAAACGGTGCAGAGAGAAGCTCGTGAACGTGTTCGCCTCGGTCATCTCAAATAGCTGATAAAATCCTTTTGCTCAGTTTAAGCCTTTTCTCGTCTCTTTTCCAGCGTTTTCTCAATTACCTCTTTAGCAAAGCAACAGCAGCGCAGCTTGAATCTCCTCCATGCTTATTGTGGTTGCAGTGTCGTTATCAGAATCCAGAAAATAGACTGTCCATTTTTAAAACAAGAGCCTTTATCAAAGATTTTTTTTTATTCATCTGTGACCAGAAATCAAACCTGGGTACCTGTAGTGAGAGCGCCGAATCCTAACCACTAGACCACCAGTTTGGTTGCAGCAAACTCTTTTGTTACTGTTCAATGGTTTGTGTTCCAATCAGAGCCTTCTAGGTGTTTTTATAAGCTGAGCAAACATTTTACATTATTAAAACATTAAAATCAGCTTACTTTGTGCCAATAATCAATTTGATTGTAGCATACGTCGAGGCTTCATATCCTCGCCAAGGGCTTGTCGCATTCAGTCATACGCCACCAGACTGCTTTGCCTAATCTTCACGGTACTTTAGACTGCGATGGAAAGGCGGACAACAAAGGTCTGGAGGAACCAAATAGACCCTTGAAAAAAGTTCCTGGGATTAATTGTCCCGGGTAATTTCGGTGGAAAAGCAGCTTTTGATATGCATTTTATAATGCACCATGCCAGAATGACATACAAAGCAAAAGAAAATGTTATAATGTTCACCTTCAAGACCGATGCCATATCTGTGCGCTAGATACAGAACACTGTCTCCTACTTTTGCCTTCACCGGTATCCTCTCTCCGGACCGGTCGATAAATACCACATTAATGCTGCAGGAAAAAGTGATGAGTGAACTATTAGAATTAGACATAACATGTACATCATAACATCGCACCCATGACATTGTATAAATAAATAATTATTATAATATGGACAAAATAATAGACTGCAATTATGTTACTATATTGTATATTCGAATAGTGATATTGCTTTCAATAGAGTTAGCACTTTTGGGTGACCTGAGCCAAACTGATTGTTGTTGTCCTGCATTAGATGGTTTAAAGTCATTTACATTTGTCGGAGATTGGTCAAGATAATGAACATTTTAAATGACAAAGTGTCACATAATATTTATTTATTTATTTAAATGCAAGTAAGAGCCTGTGGAACGTTTTTACACTGAAACCTGATTGTACGGAAGTTACGATTAACAAAAGTATTGAAGGATTTCGTTTAGAAAATACATTTCCAAGGTATATGAGGGGAAAAGATGAGGGGACGCACACATCTTCATCGGGATCTTCTACCGTCGAACTGTCCTTCTCACTCTGGTGCCGATCTGAAATGATAAATATGGTCAAATGGTGTAAAAGAGCTTGGGGGGGGGGAAATATCACACTGTGATACTAATTGTGCTTGTCATAATCTGTGTTGATGAGCCTTTGGCCACAGATCAGCATGTGTTACTGTACAGCAGTGGTCCCCAACCCCGGCCGCGGACGTACTGACGTGGTACGTTCGTTACTTTAGGGGCAGAGCGGATGTCACCCATGTTATGTTGTTGGTGTGATCTTACTAGGACACTGCTAATAAAGTTGCGATTTCACATTGGATCCACGTTTATTATTATATATATTTTTAAATTAATAAAACCCCAGTTTTTATGCCGGTCGTATCATTTTATTTTGTTGTATTATCTGCCACACCTTAAAGGCCGGTCCGTGAAAAATATTGTCTGATATTAAACCGGTCCGTGGCGCAAAAAAGGTTGGGGACCACTGCTGTACAGAATGGATTGAGTCTTGAATTGTATGAATTTATCCATGACATGAAAGTGTAAACCAGGACATCTGCAACTGGTCACTATATATAAAATATATAGATTTTTATTTTTTTTAAGAGTTGGTTGGGGCATTTGCAATACATTTTCCTGACAAGATGGTTCATCAAGTGTGGGATGCTCTCGTCAGGTGAGACGAGAGACCTTGTCCTTGGTGGAAGATATCCCTATCCTCACCTAGTGTTTAAAAGAATAAGGACAGAAGTACAGGTGGTGAAAACGAGACTCCTTTACAGGGATTCTGGGCTTACTCTGAGCAATAGGGTGGCTGAGGTGGATTGGGTACCTTCCACATCACACTGAGAGGGACCTTGGGAACATCGGTCAGGAGGAGCTGGAAAGGGTGGCTGGGAATAGAGAAGTCTGGACTGACCTTCTCAATCTGATGCCACTACGACCCTCACCAGGAAAATCATCAGAAAGAAATAAAGATTGGTTGGCTGGATAGATTGGATGCCATCGGGTGTCGGTAAAGATCAATCATATCTCAATAACGATACACACTGCGTATACAAAACCCTGAAGTAAGCTGAAAGACGTTGAAAACAACCCGTTTTAACAGCTGGCTCGGTTTAACACGCACGTGGATCTCGGTGCTGTTTGATCAGTGATTGCTTGTGTTTATGAAGCAGGTCGGTTCACTCACGTATAGAAGTCTGCAGCTGTCTGCTTGGCGCTGAGAAACGGCGATTCGACTTTGCTATCGCGGCACCGTTACAGATGTTTAACCGGTTAAACGGACAGACACGGCACTGCGGTGCAACTTTAAGCAGTTTCAAAGTCAGCCCGATGCTCGCCCGAACTGCAGAGGCGGCCGCCATGACAGTGTTTGGGCACCTGAGTCCTCTTCTTCTTCTCTTCTGAATAATGGCTGATAGACGTGTTTATTGCCGCCTAGTGGATACTCCTGTGAAACCAGTGGTGATGGGAAGTTCGGATCATTTTAGGGACTCGAATCTTTGAATCTCAAAATGACCGAATCTTTTATCGAGTCATTTCGTTCATTTTATGTTCATTTAAGTGTTAAATTCTCTAGTATTTACGGAAACATTGGTCACATTTAAAAAATGTGTAAAATGAATAAAAAATAAACTATAGGCTAATGCAGCCAAGACCGAATGATCCATCCATCTTCAACCGCATACCGAACCTGGAGCCTATCCCAGGGAGCATCGGGCACAAGGCGGGGTACACCCTGGACAGGGTGCCCTGGACACATCACTTGAAACCAGGCGTTAAATGGTTCCATTTTTGAGCTTGACCAGAATAAATCCCTGCTCGATATCCAATCATTCTCTCTGAAAAGCGTTTACAAAGTCTTTAATGGTGTTTATGTTAACGTGCCCAAGACTGCAGGAAGAAATGAGTAGCCAAAACTAAAATATAAATGAAACCATTATGGGTTTCTGTCAGTTCGTGTAAGTTTGAAAGTGATACTCATAACACTTTTAAATTAAAAAAAAAAAAACTTTGTTGGCAAAATTAACTGTTATCACATTAAAAAGACTGGCTTGATGTTAGAGGTTTGATATATTCGAAATTAAATGTCTCTAAAGTTATACACGACATTGGTATACACGTTTCTAACTTCAGTAGCATTTAAAGAGATATGATTTGACAGCCCACACTGGACCATTGGTGATTTTCTAATTTGTGTGGCATTGGCCCCATGACACTAGCTTAATCTGGGCTGTCCACATGGAGCGTCTGGAGCTTTGCCCACACTGACCCCTTACTGATCCAATGTGGGTAAAAATAAATGGAGAGCATTGTTCCACGAAGAGCGTAATTGGCTCTCCCTGCCTAACATTTAATCAGTTAACCATTTCGCCATGTTATCGCAAATGATCCTAAAACCACACAGAATTTAATATATGAAGTAAATGAATCCATGTTTCACAGCATAAGATAACTAATATTGCTAATAATATTACAAAAGATTTTACAGTACAAAAACAAATATTGAATAAATGAATTTGAGTTGTAATAGACTGATAAAACTTTGTTGTTTTCACATATAGAGCATTGCAAATATTAAATTATCCCATAAATATGTGAAGAACAAATAAGCAAGTACCCATCACTTTCAACTTTGACATCAAATTAAAAAAGTGACTGTTTTCGCCAGTTCTGCTATTTGTTACTACATTAATGTTTGTGTTGCATGTCAATCACATTAGCCAATACTGAATAAAGACCTGTGATGTGCATGCAGTCACTGGTAAGTGGAATCAAGGCAAGGCAAGTTTATTTGTATAGCACATTTTCAACAATAAGGCAATTCAAAGTGCTTTACATAAAACATAAATGCAATACAAAGCAACATTTAAAAGAAAAGATATATAAAAATAGTTAATTAAAGAAAAATGTACAAATAAATAAAAATAAAAACAGGTTAAAACAAAACAAAACAAAAAAATGGTTAAAACAGAATTGTAAAGGTTACAGTGCAGCATAAGATATTAATTAAAAAACCTTGGTGATTTAATTAAAGGCAGCAGCGAAAAGAAAAGTCTTCGGTCTTGATTTTAAAAGAACTGAGAGTTTCGGCAGATCTGCAGTTTCCTGGGAGTTTGTTCCAGATATATGGAAACTAAATGCTGCTTCTCCATGGTTAGTTTTGACTCTGGGAACAGAAAGCAGACCTGTCCCAGAAGACTCAAGAGGTCTGGATGGTTTACAATTTACCAGTAGATCAGAAAAATATATTGGCCCCAAACCATTCAGTGCTTTATAAACCAACAGGAGTATTTTAAAATGAATTATTTGACAGAGAGGAAGCCAGTGCAATGACCTCAAGACTGGAATTATGTGATCCACTTTTTTGGTCTAGTGAGGACTCCAGCAGCAGCGTTCTGAATCAGATGCAGCCGTCTAATTGATTTCTTACTTAGGCCCGTAAAGACACCGTTACAGTAGTCGAATCGACTGAAGATAAATGCATGGACAAGTTTTTCTAAGTCTTGCTGAGACATTAGTCCTCTAACCCTTCGAATATTTTTCACCTGGTAGTAGGCTGACCAGTAGCTGGTGACCTAAAAAAAACATTGCTGTTTAGCAGCTTCGCAGGCTTTTTTTTTTTATTGTCTATTTCCAGCTATTCCTGTAGTAAATTGTGTAATCTTATGTAAAATTGAGAGAGCAATGCTTTTTTTTGTGCATATGATGTAATGCTGTTTTAAAACAGATCATGCTATTTTTTGTTAACACCATGAAGTTTCACTAAAATGAGCTTAAAACGCCTATCCAAGGCATACCCAAAGTCAAATTAAAGCTGTTCATGAACCATTTGTAATAAATGGTCTCTGTTGAAAGGGGACACTCTGAGGTTTTGTGCCCAGAATCACTGTAAGTGCTACTGGTATTGAGTAATAGAGGTTTGAACACACTTAAACAGAAGGTTTTTATTTCCGTCTACAGGTTTTTGGGGGGGTTTTTATGCATACAGAGGCCTGCAGATGCCTACAGCTGGGAGCTATTAGCTGGGAAACACAATTGGACCACAGCATGAAGCCTTTCCTGGTCCAAGTTCAAATTTGATAACAATACCAAATAAAATCTAGATATTACACATGTGTTTTTCTACTCCAAACTCCAAAGGGCCCTTGGTGACCATGTACACATAAATAGGATAGAAAGACTGCCACTCTTGATTCTTCTTATAATTATCATATCACATATCCAGCAATCTACCAAATGTATATCCATCCATCCATCTTCTACCGCTTACTCCTTTTCAGGGTCACGGGGAACCTGGAGCCTATTCTAGGGAGCATCGGGCACAAGACGGGGAACACCCTGGACAGGGTGCCAATCCATCGCAGCCAAATATATATTTATATGTATATTCATAATTGAAACCATTGTTCACTTTTATGCGCTCTGTACTGATTAGCAAAGACTCTGCACTGCATGGCCAAAACATCACTGCAACAATGTGGTCTACTGTCAAAGCATCAAGCATGTTAAGCATTAAAACAAAATAAAAAAATTAAATGAAACATTAAAAAAATTAAACATGAAAAAAATTCCCATCTAATATTTAGAAATGAACTATAAACTGTTTGATTTAAACAAATATTTCAGTAAATTAGCAATTTTTTCATGTGCGTTTACATACTTACTTACTTGCTTAGTATATTAGTCCGTAATTAATATTTGGGTAGTCTCATATGACTATTTGTTCAAGTGAAGCTCTCAGGAGCTGCAGGATGAGTCATCTTCTTCATACTAGAGATCCAGATCCTTTCTGCCACTGGATGGAGCTCAAATCTTCTCCAATTCCAGACTGCTGTGACTACGGCTGATCCTGAGGCCATACAGACTTCTTATAAGTCAATACTGAACTTTTTCACACTATCTGTTGTTACCCAGATGAGGATGGGTTCCCTTCTGAGTCGGGTTCCTCTCAAGGTTTCTTCCTCTTAAAACATCTTAGGGAGTTTTTCCTCGCCACCATCTCCACTCAGTGGCTTGTTCAGTTGGGATAAATTCACACCTTTAATATCTATATACCGTGTTGATATTTCTGTAAAGCTGCTTTGAGACAATGAAAAAGCTCTATACAAATAAAATTGAATTGAATTGAATTGAATCCTCTTCCTCCTCAGCCGGACACTCGAGCTGTCGATCCAAATCTCACTAGCCAATGAGAGTAAATCGCTGTTTAGCCCCGCCCACACGTGAGAGCTGTGCCAGAACGTAAACTTGCGGACCGTAAAACGAGACCTCTAGCAGAAGACCTCATTCAGAAACCATGGTTAAAATGGTGCTTAGAGAACTGTTAACAAAGAATGCTGTTCATTTGGAGACCATGTTACATTTTTGCCTCTGACTTCACTGAATGTTTTTCTTCTTTATCATTGTATATTTTTTCTCGTTTCTTGAAAAGTTACATTCAATACTTTTGCCACACATATCGTAGTTCCACATGTTTCCTATTTGATCACCAGATGGCGCCAAAACAAAGAAAATCCATGTAAAAAAAAAGAAGAAAGAAATAAACTAAAATGTAGAAGAGAAGAGAATAATAATTCAGTAATAATACAATAATAAACAAGAACACAATAAAATAAATCTATACTAATCTGATTTAACCCTCTCCTTTACACTTTCTCTAAAACTACTGTTTGTTTGTTTGTTTTAATGGTTAATGGCCCAATACAATTTCCTATCATGTATATTGATATAACATTGTGTTTTTAATAAACGTGAAGGTCTAAAGATGTTCCTGTTTTAGTAATCTAGGCCTAATAGAAAGTTCAAACTATATGTTACTTCCCTAAATACAGAGAATGCTCTAATCTGCTTTTTCTACAGCATGAGTCTGAATTACCGTGTGTGTGTGCGTGTGTGTGTGCGTGTGTGTGTTTGATTTCTATCACAGAGTTCTTTCAATGTTTAGACTAAAAAGGTCCCCCCCTCAATCCACAGAAAAGACTCATCGTCAGTCACGTACTGATGGCTTCAGGAGATTGAAAGGAGAGCAGATTAGACAGAAGTGGAAATATCGATGATTGAAAAAAAAAAGGTATTTGTTTCAAACTGACAGAATTATTGTTCTGAGGCAAATAATATTACTGCATATTTTTGTGAAGGGATTGTAATCACTGTAATCGTGAAGGATCACACTAGTGGATTCACACATTTTATTGTACCCACGATTATGGTCATATTTATATCTGTATATGATAAATGGTTATTATGATAATATCATGACGTTGTACACATTTCATTTATTTATTCATGGTCACATTTACCTACAGTAGAGTTCATTTAATTTCAAAGTGGGAGTGTTTTCACATTCGTTCACATTTGACTTTTCATTTACAACTGTGGATTTTTAAACATGATTGGTTTTTCCACAGGATTTTTTTTTTTTTTACACATGGTTCTTTTCTATTTACTGTACCTGTGATTGGTTTTATGCGTGTCTAAAGTGTCCATAGTGTATGAATGTGTGTGTGAGTGTGTATGTGATTGTGCCCTGTCCAGGGTGTACCCCGCCTTGTGCCCGATGCTCCCTGGGATAGGCTCCAGGTTTCATCGTGACCCTGTAGGATATCAAAAATGCATGGATGTATGGATGAGTTTAGCATTCATTGGTTTATTTTCACGTGATTTGTTTTTTTGTTTTTATTTATCCATTTTCACGTCATATTTTTCACATGATGCATTACATTTCATATGAGATTGTTTTTACATCCTTTATTTTTACTAGATTTGTTTCACATACAGTATTTGTTTCCACATGTAATATTTTTTCACATTCCATCCATCAATCAATCCATTTTCCATACCTCTTATCCTACACAGGGTCGCAATGAGCCTGGAGCCTATACCCGAGAAGAAGGCGGAGGACACCCTGGACGGGGTGCCATCCCATTGCAGGGCACAATCGCACACACATTCACACACCCAAATCCTTACACTATGGTCAATTTGGAAATGCCAATCAGCCTGTGCATGTCTGTGAACTGGGAAAGGAAACCAGAGTACCCGGAGGAAACCCCCAAAGCACGTGGAGAAAATGCAAACTCCACACATACAGTGCAGAGGCGGAATTCAAACTAACAACCATGGAGCTGCAAGGCAAACGTGTTAACCACCAAGCCACAACATTTATTTTTATGTGACTTTTCTCCCCACATATGATTCATTTATTTTCATGATGTTTTCCACACTCCTTATTTTTTCCACTTTTTTTTTTCTTTAGAATTTATTTATTTACTTTAACAAGAGTTTTTTTGATGACATGAAAAACTTACGATCGAAGTATGCGATTTTCTGTAAGGATAGCACACTTCCCCAATACCTTTTCTACTCTTAGAGCCATTTCAGGAGATTGAAATTACTCTATTCTTACATTCGCACATCATCTCTTATTTGAAAACAGAAACTGAAATTCTACACAGAACATAACAGCAGACAGTTCTTCACTACCGTGTCTTTTCGAATGAGCTGTATGTCCAATTGGTAGTCTATTGGTGATTTTCTAACGTTAAAATTAGATTTGAAAGAAATAAATCTGCTTTTCTGCTTCAGCAAATTTTATGTCATGCATGCTGTTTAAATAGCGGCGAAGAATAAACAAGCCACTGTGGAGGGAGAATCAACATGGGACTCAATCCAGCAATCTCAGATGGTGAGAATTTTGTTTGTGTAATCTTGCACAGATGTGAAATGGAGTGCAGTTGGGTTTATGTCTGATGTCAGTGGTGTCTTGTGGCTGTATTATATGCTTACTACACTGTGTTATTTTATCCATCCATCCATCTATTTTCTTTGCTTGCTGCATTAGGCTGCACGAGAGTATCAGAGGACCCCCCAAAAAAGGGGGGAAAAAAAAAGGAAAAAAAAAAAAAAAAAAAATTTTTAAACCAAAGGATAAGATGCTATATTAAAAAAAATTATTCTAGTGTTGGTTTTTAATTGTTTAGTTACTCAGGCTGTACAGGATTTCATGGACGTTTTTTTTTTTTTGTGATTGTTGAGGCCAAAAATGCTCGATCTTTCTGTGACTTTGTTCAAAATTTCAAAAAGTTGTGATGGGACTTGAGGATTTTTTTTTGCGCTTTTTTTTTTTTCGGAAAACTGCATGAATTGGTGAAATTGCAATTGCATGAAATTGTTCTGCATGGTCTTTCGCAGTGGTGTTTGTTGGTAAATGAGACCTTTAAGCTGTACTCGTGTTCGACTCACATGAATCGAAGAGGACTTTGGCTCAATGCGCGTTACGATGACGTCACATGACGAGTCTTGGCTCGAGTCTGTGGAAAATCTGCGTTCATTTCGAAAAATTGGAAGCTCTTCTGAATATGGTGAAGTTTGCTTGATTTTGCATTTATTTCTGCGATCGCACAATTGCACAAATCCTGTATCGTTAATTAAAAGGAATTCATAAATGCACAGGAAGAAACTTTTTTCAATTGTAAATATAACCAGATTTGCCACATGTGCATTCACATGTCTGAGTCATGACCAAGAAAGGTCTTCCTCTGAGGTCTAGAGAAAATTATTATAGCCCTCGTACACACACTATGGAAATTTGGCCAAGGTGTGAGACAAGCTGTCATGCTACCTAGAAAATATAAACTAAGTACAGCTAAGGGCAATTTCATATGTCACTCATGCATTCAACAGTCTCCTCCTACACCCCCCTCCTGATTTCAGGTCCTGCAGGCAAAATGGTGTAATCAATCAAACAGCCTACAGCAGTCAGGTGGGGTAAACAGGCATTTACCTGTTTCACCTATTTAAATGCTCAGAGGGGTTTATTACGATGATTCATCCAAACCAAAACAAGCAAATGAGGTCAGTACTTTCCCAGGGTAGGTTTCATGTTGTGAACGTTAGCACTTGCATGATTTAAATGAGCGATTCATCTTAAGGGTTGTACAATGTTAGCAGATTTCATCGATTTTTTTCAATTGATCTACATGTAAAAACCAAGACTGCACCATTGTGCACAATGATTGATTTTTATGTTTACAACATGAAAAGAAAACCGAATCTTTTTCATGTTTAATTTTTTTTAATCATAAACATGATCATAAAGCAGCTTTATAGAAATCTGGATGTGGATTGAGATTTATAATTAACAAGCCAGCGGCAAACAACAGTAGCAAACAAAAACTTGGACAAGAGAAAGAAACGAGATTCCAACAGGAACCCATTTACCAGAGGCAATCATAAATCATTATATTATACAATTTTGCATTTATACATTTGTACACTATAAAGTAAAACTATACTTAGCATGCTATATGAGGGACCTGGCTTGGGATTTTGATTCCCAGCAGCCACTGCGCCCTACCGCATCACTGTCACATGACCATCGGCAACTGATTTACATTGATAACTATCTCTCTCTCTCTCTTTCTGTATATATATATATATATATATATATATATATATATATATATATATATATATATATATATATATATATATATATATTTGCACTGCACTCCTTGTCACTTGTATATTGTGAATTAGAGTTCCAGGATGAGCACATGACAGGCTTCCCCTAAAAGGAATTCAATTACAAATGTTATCAATTTTAGATTAGTGGCTTCTTAAACTGGGGTCATTGAAGCATAGCTATGGGATCTGTGATAGTCTGAGTTTGGTACAGTGGTGGAAATCACAATCCACAATTATATTATCAAAGTGATTAGAGTCCTTTCATACAACAGTTAGTTCCGGTCCACTAATTTGATTGGTTGAGGGGCATTCCAAGAGCACCTATATTTCCTATAATCGCACTACGATGTTTCACTGTGTGTATCACTCTAAACATGTTTGTTCGCCATGTAAACTTCCACTTCCTAGTTTGAAACAGTTACTGCAGTAGTGTTAGTGACATCATCAGCAGATATGGCAAACAATACTTTTCAGGAATGTCACTTTTGGCTTAAAATATGAAAGCTCAACAGATGAAGATGAAATAGAAGGGATGCCAATTTTACAAGAAGCACCTTCAACAGGAATGTACAAATCAATCTGAGCTAGCTAGCTAGCCAGCCAACGTGCTATAAAGTGAGTTTAGCTTCTTGGGGATCTATTTTCACTAGCAGCGCAAAAATAAACAAAACAGAGGGCAACAGTAGGTCACTGGTTAAAACAGGGGACTCCTGACCGGAGGGTCTTGAGTTCAAATCCTAGCACTACCAACTACCACTGCTGGGCCCTTGAGCAAGGCCCTTAACCCTCAACTGCTCAGTTGCTCTGGATAAGGGCAATAGGGGCAAGAAAATGCCATAAATGTAACATTTGGCCACATTGTGTCTGAAATGTCACTTACTTAATGCAAATGTCTTGTTCATAGAACTGTTATATAAAAGCAATATCGTACTTACGTGGTTATACTGTATTACTTATGGCCTCACGCTTGTAAGAAATCAGAGCTCATGATAACTGCACTCTTGTTTGTGAGATATTGCTTAAATAAAAATAGTATTTGACTTGGCCCTTAAATTAAATGTATGATTTTTAATCCAAACTTCCATAACTTCCATAACAAACAAGTCCTATGCACAACATCAACTAATGCATTGGTGGATAGTTTAGAAACAACATTTTTTATGGCTCCATTAAAGAGCAAGAATATTAGTGTACTCTGTAGTTTAACTGTTGGAATAGTTGGATTGTGTTCAGAATATATTTGACAGTCAAACAGGTCCCTGGCTTTAAAAAAATAAATAAATAACCCATGCTTTAAATTACTTTAATAGATTTCTTGTTTGGTTAATATCATGCAAAGCAGAGTAACTATACTTTGCCTTGAGCTGACTGGGCAAGTAGTTTTTATTTATAATCTGACCATTTTTTCTCTTAGCTGGTGCTTACAGTCTGTTGGAATAAGTTGAGCCAGTTTATACAGTTAGTGCAAGGAAGCACTTTTGTTTCCTCAATCCCTTTACATGTACATGCAGCCTCGTGATATCCCTGTATTGTAACACTTGTTTCTGGTAAATACTCTAAATACGTAATGTCTTCTCTATATAATACTCTATATACATAATCACTTCTCTGTGTCTGTTTGAAAAATTCAGCAGGATTCGTCCAAAAACATTTATTCATTTATTTTCAGTTATGTTCCATTAGCATAGTATTCGGTGTTTGTGCATGCCGCTTATGTTTTGCAAGGTTGTGAGAAAACATGGGTGTGATCTGCGGCATCATTATAATACTTGTTTTAATCATTTTATAGTAGCACCTCGCTTCAGTGGTGTACATGCTGTTAAGAGTAGCAAAACGTGACAGACAGAAAAGATGTGATCATATATGATAACAGTATTAATGGTTAAAATGATATAATCAAAAAAGAAAAGAAATAGGTGATTGTTCTGCGTGTGATTCTATGAAGGTGCATACTAAAAATTTAATTAGGTCTATGATTTAAATCATCATGGATTCATTTAAGTCAAACAGAAAAATATGTATACACTTTTGCCAACTTTTTTCAACTGTATATTTTTAGAAAACGACACCCGACTCATTTCTCACCACCTGCCTCCATGTTTCCTTTCTGCTTAACCGTAAATGAAGAGAATGAATATCTCACGGACATGGTTTAAACGGGAAAAGGACAGATAAGAAAAAGCAAGTGAGTACAAGTCCAGTGTGGATGTCTCGCTGCAGTAGAGTTTTCTTTTCAGCTGGCGAAGAGAAATTGATAAGAAGCTGGTTTCAAAGCAAAACAATGAGGTTTTTGACTGTGAGAAAGAAGACGGCTGTTTTTGCTTGAGTGATTAGGGATGGGCTTGCCAAGCTATAGAGGTTCCCAGGAAGCTGCATGCATTACCAAGTTTCTTTTCAGCACAAGTGTGTTTCACTCTTTACTGCATTCATTGGTGCTGAATATCCAGGTTTTTAAGCAGTTGAACTGTAGCTGGTGGGATGCAGCTGCTGGGTGTTTTCTGTAAGCTTGGTGACTCTTGGGCCCTGCATTAGAAACCACCAGAGAGGAAAAAGTGATACCCGAAATAACCATATACAATAGGAATGTGTGGAAAAAATAAACACAGAACATAGCTAAAGTAGAGCCTCACTTCAAATCAGAGGCGTAGAATTTTAACTTCCTCTTTATGGCAAATCAGAATCACTCAGTCAGCTTATGACTTTTCTGGCAGACAGACAGGCGAAAACATCTGTAATAAATGGACTGTGACTTAAGCAGGATGTTAACAATCTCCACCTTTGGGAATTGAGGAAGCGAATACAGAGCACACACAAGTCTGAAAGTGGACAGATGTTCTCCAGGGACAGTCAAGACGGAGTAACGAGTGAGGAACAGAATGATGGAAGTGATGATTTCTCTCATCTCCCATGAGGCCTCTGCCATTTCACCAACTAACCCTGACCTAGAAACGTGCAGAAACAGTGCGTCAGGTTGTGGGTGGTGGCAGAAAAAAAAAGTCACACAGGCTGGGGGAAGTGGTGGAGGAAATTCTAATCAACCTTCTTCATACGGCACATGCAAAAATGCCCTAACCTCAAGATTTGTTTCATTCTGAGCTGTGACACCACGAATGCTTGATGCGCTTCAAAGATGCTCTTTCTGCAGCATGGGCAAAGTGTGCAGTCTTTTTTGTCCATGAACTAGATATTTTCTTGATCAATATCTTTAATGGTTTATTGCCAGTGTCTATTCAACTGTTAGCATGATGCTCTGCATGGGACTGACATCTCATCTATGGTGTATTTCTGTCTCGTTCCCGGAGTTCCCTGCAATTCTGACCATGATAGAGGCTACTGAACATGAATGAATAAAAGGATAAATTTATACATGCTTTCTTTAAAAATTCTCATCTTAGTTTTAAAATCCTGACTGGTCTGCTAAGTTAGATAGCTGTCTAACGCAATCTGTGAAAATGCATGCAATTGTCCAATCACCCATCATGTGGCAGTAGCTCAATGCATAAAACCATGCAGATACAGGTCAAAAGATTCAGTTAATGCTCATATCAAACAACAGAATGTGGGAAAATGTGTGACTTTGTGTGAAATGTGTGAAAAATCTCAGCGGCTGTTGGTGCCAGACGGGCTGTTTTAAGTATTTCTGAAACTGCTGATCTCCTGGGATTTTCATGCACAGCAGTCTGAGAATAGTGGGGGGCATCCAGTGAGTGGCAGATCTGCATGCCTTTTTGTGAGAGAGGTCAGAGGTCATGAAGACTACAGTAACACACTTACCATGATGAGTAGAAAAGTATCTCAGAATGTCAAACTATGTGGTGGATTAACTACAAAAGCAGAATACCACAATGGGATCCACTCCTGTCAGCCATAAACAGGTATTTGAGGCTACAGTAGGTATAGGCCTACCCAAACAGGACAGTGGAATTGGAAAAACTGGTATTTTAGTCCAAATAAATTTACGTTCAGAAGTACTTAAATTAGCACTTAATTTTTTTATTTTATTTTTTTATGTGTGCTTTTCTTATTATATTACCTCCCCAACATAGTTTTTTGATTGATGGTATTCTTAGTCCATGACTTACTGAACCAGTATCCGTATATATTTATTGATAGAGACTTCAAAGCACTTCTGTACGTCGCTGTGGATAAGGGCATCTGCAACATCCCATAAATGTAAATGTAATGTAAATGGTATTTGTCAAATCTTCAGCTGTCTGGTTTTGGACTCAAAGTCATGCCAACATTCCCCTCAATGGCCTCCAGGACTCTCAGTAATTCTCTCTAGGATGGAAATGACGACTTATCCAAATTGTGAACTCAGACATACGCCATTAGGTCTGTGATCTACAAACAGTCCCTATTTTTGAGCCCTGTCTTCTTGACCCAATTGCCAACTAAACTGCACAAAGTCAACACGTTAGATTTTGTTGGGTTTCATATAAATGGAGTCATAAGAAAAGCTTCTAGTTCACTTTCATTGTAATACAGTGACATGAACCTTGGAGGCAGAGATGATCGGTCACGATATTAAATGGGACGATTGGGTTTTTTAAAATGTACTTTTTTTTAAATCTTTTTTTATCTTTATTTTTTTTCTTTTTTTTATTTTACAGCACAGGGTCTCATAGATCCATGACCTGACATGAATTTTAACAACAGGCTTTGTGAATATAAAGTTTAAGTTAGGGAGAAATCAATCCCAGCCTCTACTTAATACCGTGATTTGTATTTCTCCTTAAAACTGTTGGTGGACCATTATTTATATATTTTTCCTTAAAAGAGAAGTTGGCTTAGCCCTGCTAGCCAATTTTTTACCAGCTAGTCCTGCTTGGCACAATTAAATTGGTGGAATTTTCCAAATTGAAAGGGTTGATCACCTCATCATGTCTATAAAATCCACAATCCCTTACTTGGTGTTACAAAAGTAGTCTGGATCTTCTTCAATTATTTTTCCTGTGTGTCTTGGTCCATAGCATATAATCAAGAGTGTGTGATGTGTGGACACTCACTCCTTTGTTTCTTTTTTTCCCTCTGTTCTCTTGCTTTCTTTGTTGTTGTTTTTTTTCCATTGGTCTTTAACTTTCCAAAGCCACAAGTATGAACCTCTCACAAAGATCCAGAAACATCATAGAGAAGTCAGTCATTTTTCTTTCTAGATAAGTAGTAGGCTTGGGTAAAAACCCTTTGTCAAAAGCTTAGACATTTATTTTCTCTGTCCAACCATATCAGTGGCTCTGGTGGAAAGGCTTTGACAGATTTCTCAACTGTGAATGACCTTTTCTTGGCAAACTTAGGCAAACCACAATCGTCGTTTGACAGTTTTGCTGTAGAACTTTGACACACAGTATGGGCTGGCCATGTGTTTGGATTATTCACAGTTCGCACAGTAAAACAACATGTCTTTGGTTGTCTTAAAGGATTATTCAAAGGTATTGTTTTTATTTTCTATCCATACACCCATTTACTGGTCTTTTTAAATGTTGTTTTTTTTTTTTATAGAAATTCATTATATACTGTATAATAAATCAGAATAAAATGTATTCATATACCAGCATATGCACTACAATCATGTGCTATTTCCTACAATGCTGCACTGAGTAGAGAAAGTGGTGCATTGCAAAAACAGTACAACCACTAAAGCAGTAGAAATCACAAACATACACAAAAGTACATAAAGTATGCACAGATTCACTGCTAATGCACAGATTTTCTTGCAGGAGGCAGGAACATTTTAGTTCTATTTTCTAATATGCAGTGACCTCAAAAAGCATTTGGACACTTAAGCCACACTTACAAATGTATGAATTTCACTGCATTTGAAAAACAACCAAAATGTCAAACCAAGAGGCATTTATTTTAAAGAAAGATACCACAAGTACACTTTTAGGCAAGACATAAAAAAAAGAAAAAAGAAAGAAAATAAAAGAAGCTATACTGGTCATAACTGACAAAAATGTATTTAGATACTCAGTAGTGGCTCCATTAAGGTTCACAGTTACAGTGTTTTAGTATTTAGTTTGCCATCCTTTATTTTGCAGAACATTTTGACAACATCTAGGCCAGGAATCGAACCGTTTCTGTTGTGGTGGAAATTTCCTCCACGTTTCAGAAAACAAAACTTTCAGTTCTTCCACACGAAAGCACTGACAATCTTCTTCATCCCATAAATGCTTTACAGCAGTGGTCACCAACCCTCTTCCTTGTGATCTACCTTCCTGCAGGTTTCATCTCCAACCAAAATCTAACACATCTGTTTTAGTTGATCAAGAACGTCTTAAGGCAATGATTAGATAGTCAGATGGGCATGATTATAGATAAAACTAAAGTCTTCAGGAAGGTAGATCTCCAGGAACAAGGTTGGTGCCCAATGGTCTATAGGGTTTATGTCAGGGCTCTGGGAAGTAGTCATTCTATAGAATATAACTTATGTTTTGGATCCTGCTGAAAAATGCATTTTGTTACTCGATCATTACATCTGTGATTTTTCTATAGGGAAAATAGCCCCAGCCACCTCCAAGATTTACATTAGTGCAGTTTGATTGGAATTTTTCTATTGGCTTTCTCTACATAAACACTCTACCGTCAGCTCCATCTAAGTTAAATTTTGATTTATCTGAGAACAAGTTGGTTCTCCAGAAACTGTTGGTTTTTTTTGTTTTGTTTTTTATTTTACGTACAGCTGCAAATCACCAGTTCTACTTGAATAAACACATCCTAAACCACACTATTATATAAGTAATAGCATACTGAGAACAACCCCAGTTTTCTGTGATTTTACTTACACCAGTGTTATCTTCTGACTAATCCTCATCTACAACTTTTTTTTTTACGGCAAGGTAGAGAGGGCAAAATAGAAAGGGTGCAAAAAATAGTACAGGAACACAGAAACATAACTAAGACTATCACTAAATAGACAACAGAATAATCCTAAGTGTCCAAAAACTTTGTGCACTCCAAGACAGTATACCCAATCTTATACTTTGAAACATAACAACCTCTTTGGGGAAATGTTTTGCTTGAAAAGTCTGCTTAGGTACTTTCTTTAAAATAAAAACAGCTCCTAACAAGCAAGCAAACAAGGGGTATGTCATCACGTATAGGGTGTATGCATTGAAGGAAACGCATCTTAGGACCATGGGCAACACAGGTACCAAGACTACATAAGGGCAAATACACAACAATGTGAGAGAGTGCAAAACAATAAATACACAGAACAGAGAAAGTAAACAGGGAAGTAAGTATTGGTAATTTAGCAGCATAAGTATAGCAAAGCAAGGGGCATGATAGCAATGAGAAAGGTTGGCAGAATTGGTAGAGATCGTAAAGATAACAATGTACCAAGTAAGATGGAAAATAATGGAAAACTGATACAGTTGATGATGAGCAAATAAATTATAGAATAATAAATATATTATGTAATGCTCAAGTAAGTGAGGAGTAGAGATAAGGCAGGGCACAAGCACAAAAACTCAAAGCATATCTTAATCCAGCAACCAGTCAGAGCACAGGCAGGTAAAAACAAATATTGATAATCCAAGATTATAAATAGGGAAATATGTGACTCAGAACCTAACAAGGTAAAAGCACAGTAACATTGACGAGATCACAGAATGAGACATTGGAACAGGAGGGTATATGAAGACAAAATCATGTATGAACTCAGAACACCTGGACACAATCAGGAAACACTCCAATGGCAGGATAGGGTCAAAGACAAGGCATATGTCAATGTAAACAAAAAAGCACATGGAGGGAAATCAAAACAAGAGAACCACACCACACTCCCAGAGAAGGAGTTCATGACAATCTGCCATGTCAATCAATTTCTATGCAATTATTTATGAAAAAAAAAACCCACAGCAGTTATGTGGAATGTGATATTTGGATTCACCTTTTATTCTTTATGGTTATTTAAGGCATGGTTTGCAATTAAAATTGAAAGTTTACAGGGCCATGAAAAAAGTATTTGCCCCCTTCTTGATTGCTTCCATTTTTTGCACAACTTAATTGTTTCTGATCCTCAAACAAAATTAATACAGTCGAAGACAATCTGAGTAAACACAACATACAGTTTATAACAGATAATTTCATTTATTGAAGGAAAAATGTATCCAATGTCAGCTGGCCCTATGTGAAAGAAGTATTGCCCGATTAGTTACTCAATCAAACAATTAACCAAATTTAATACAATAATAACTCAATTAGACTATTAGACTAGACACAACTATTCTTGTTGAATCTTAAACATCGCATAGAATAGTGAATAGAATAGAAATCACAATAGAATATTTCCAACAATGTAAATTAGGCTAAAGAGTCTCAACAAGCAGCACACTATACCACATTGAAAAGAAATTCCGGAAGAGGTGAGAAAGAAAATTAGTGAAATACTGTATATCAATTTGGAAAGGGTTACAAAGCCATTTCAGAGGCTATGGGATTCCAGGAAACTATAATGAGAGCCATTACACAACCTGATACATTGTTGAATCTTTACAAATTGGCTAGCCTACCAAAATTCTGTTAGGAGCAAAAGAACCCAGACAAAGATCAAAGGAACTGCAGGCATCACTTGCTTCAATTTAGGCCACCATTCAAGATTCCACCATTAGAAAGAGACTGAGTGAAAATGCCATCTATTGGAGAGTTACAAGGTGAAAACCACTGCTAACATAGAGGAACATAAAGTTAATCTGACATTTGCCAAATGTAAAACAACCCCATAGCCTTTTGGGATAATGTTCTGTGGACTGATGTGGCAAGGTGGAATTTTTTGGAAGGCATGGGCAAACACAGTATTCCACAATAAAAACATCATACAAAAAGCATGGTGTAGGGATATTTTTACTGCATTAGGGCTTGGGTGACTTGCGATAATTTTCCCTAATGGTTTATGCAGCAAGACAAGTCCACCTCTGAACGGTTCCAAAGAAAAAAATTAAGGTTTTGGAGTGGCCTAGTCAAAGTCCTAACTTGAACAACACTTAGATGCTGTGGCAGGACCTTAAATGGGCAGGTCATGCTTGAAAGCCTGCACTGAAGTTCATGTGGCTGAATAAAAACAATTCTGCAAACAATTGAGCCAAAATTCCTCCACAGTGATTTGAAAGACTGTTTTCCAGTTATCAGAAGCATTTAGTTGCAGCTAAATCTGCCCCATGTTAACCTTGTCTTTTCTTTCATTTCCATATAGAGGGATCTGAAACCATTTAGTTATACAAATATGCAAAAATAGAGAAATAGTCTGGCATTCCTTCATTGAAGGCCTCTCTTTATATTTTCACTGGCCCGGAAATTAGCTCCACCAACAGACAGAACTGCGTTGGTCAGCTCTGCTGTTTTGTGGGTGGGGTCAGTTGTAGGAAGAAGGAAGGCTTGTCACTTTTTTCACTGTAATTGTGCTTTGAAAGAATGCTAAAAAATTAGAAAAGGACTCCTGTAAATGATGTCTGCTTTAACTATGTTCTTCTAATGTAATATCTCCTCTAAGCATGTTCTTGTTGTTCTCTTCTTGTACTAGCAGGAGGATTTTTTTTGTTTTTTATGTGAACTATGAAGAACTTCTAGAAGTTGCTCAGGATAATAGCATCTGCAAGATGCTATAAATGTAAATGTAAATGTTGAAAACAAAGAAGTTTTAAATACAGAAAATTATGAGAATTGATGTAATGGGACTTTCTTTTAAAAATGTTTGTTGCTATTTAATCATTTCCTACTAACTACAGTCTATAAGAATAACAACAACAACAACAACAACAGCAATAACAATAATAACAAAAATAATAATAATAAAAATAATAACATGACACAGCAAACAAACATGGAACAGTATAAAAGTTTAAAATGTGAATATACAATATACTATTTTCATTAAATGAATTCCACCAATGTATTTATTATGACTCTCTCTCTCTCTCTCCCCCCCCCCCCCCCCCCCCCCCCCCCCCCCCCACTCTGTAGGCAGGGAGGGAGGGAGGCAGGAGCGGGAACCTCTCCCCCCCCCCCCCCCCCCCCCCCCCCCCCCCCCCCACCCTGCAGAAAGAAAGAAAGAAAAGAAAGCACGCCGGCCCCTCCCCCCCCCCCCCCCCCCCCCCCCCCCCCCCCCTCCCCACTCTGTGTAGAGAGAGAGAGCAGCTAAACAAAAACAAACAGCTCTCGCACATGGTTTATTAATAAGAGTTAAGGATCTGCATGTTCCATACATCACGGTGCAAGCGCAGTGTAAGTACTAAATGCACAACAAAGTATGGCATCTGTTTACAGGAACCTCTACCAGAAATTTTACTGCGTGAGAATTGTGATATCATGCAGCATATTATAGCATGTCGGCTACGGTCTGAAAACCCTCCACCACAAAATCATCTCATGTGCTTCGTAGATACACCCACGATGCTGTGCAGAAGAATAGGAAGCTGTGATATACTGTAAGTTACAGTTTTAGTTTATCAGTTAGAGTGTGCGGGTTCTGGCAGGACTGCACTAAAAGACTGCAGCTTGCAATAAATGATAAAAAAAAATTGTATCTAAGGCACTCCGATGAGGACACAGCTATGAATTTGAGGATACTGGGAGGTTAAACACTGTATTTTCAAATGTCCTCCTGGAATATTCTCACTAAAACTCCAATACACTATATAAATTGATTCAGTGGATAATCTCACCTGGATAGTGTACATGTGTACCTAAAAATCATCCCAGCACTCTTATTCTCACTCTTCTCAAACTGAACATCCTCCAGTTCCTCTCAAGGTTACTCTCTCAGGGAGTTTTCTCTTACCACTGTGACCACTGGCTTGTTCTTTAGGGATATAAATGCACATCTGGATTCATAAAGACACATTTATCTTGACAATGTCTATTGTTATAAGCTATAAATAAATCAAATTGAACTGAATAAATAATATGTGACATCACACTTTTTTCAATGTTGTGTTGATTTGGTTTTAATGAAAGACAAACTATTAAACAGTGACTCTATTATGGTGCTCTCATACAGAATAGATGCATATGAGGTGTCAATAAGATGCTTTTGAACAATTTATATATTAGCATTTTGGTATAACAAGCTCATTTGAATTTCAGGAAAATTCTAATGAAAACAGGTCTTAGAATAACAAAGTGCACTTTTTGGAAACACATAATGCACTGCAGTATTTTAGTGGACACAAGGCAAAAGTATTTTTTATCTTAATCTATAATATTAACCAGATACTCTCCAAGTGCACCTGCATTTAATAAAACATACATTTATTAAAGAGTTCCATTAGTATCAGAGTGGCGAGTCCTGAAGTTTTTTTTAAACACTTGTTTAATATTTTTCCTTATTTAATTATCATTCTGTTCTTTTTATGCTTTATTGGTGGGACTAACAGTGAGCAATCTGTAATAAAAACACAATAAACTCCACCTTTAACTGGCAGCGCAGGGTAACACTATGCACCATGGCACCTGAAAGCATCTGATATCTTGTTACAAGATCCTAAGGCACATACTCTAGCCAGTTTATTTCAGACTTGCTGCTACATATCCCACTATTCTTTGAATGACTGGAACAAAAACACAATTTTTGGCTTACATAGTTCGCCATTTGAAAGTAGATATAAAGTCAGACTTTGTGCAAGACTTTAGAGCTGGTAGCTTGAGATCTTCAGTGATCCCCCAGACCAGCTTTCAACTTCTGTTCAGCATACTCTGATGGTTAAATATGTTTGACAGGGTGGCTTTGCCAGCAGCAGGAAAGACATGCAGAAATCAGATGGTCATAATTAAAGTAAAGTAATACTTTGGTATGGTCTTTGGTCAAAGCTGTTTGAGGTTTAATAATAAACAGCACCCTCAACATTTCAAATTCCAAAGTCACAACAAAAAAGCTAATGCCAATTATACCACAGTGCTGTTGAATCCTTGATTCCAATAATCACCAAATTTGGTATAGGTAATCTTTTGCTACTCCTCCTAAAAATCTTGTCCAATCTTCACCACATTTGGCTCACATCATCTTGAGACCTGTATAAATAAAAGATATCAAAGGATTTTTGATATTCAGAACTGTTCTCCTGTAACATGCTGGCAAATGCAAAAACAGGATGTGAATTTGTGTCTCAGCAATGCATCTATGTATCACCATGGATCTTGATCTTCAGAAGTTTTGTGGTCAGAAGCTGTTGATTGATTTTCTTTTTTCTTTTGTTTTCTGCCTCCCTTCATTGTCTCCCCAATTTGTGGTAAATAAATTTACCACAAAGCCCTAGCATTAGTCAGTGAATGAGACAGCGTTCTTTTTTTTTTCTTTTTTTTTTAGATGTGCACCAAGCAAAAGTAAGAAAACTACTTAATAATAAGCAGCTCGTTCATTTTATTTATGCAACTAAAGAGACAACTTGGTTTTTACTGGCTCACAAAAACCATGGCTCATGATTTCACAGGTCAAAGGTCACCTAGATAAAGTCGGTGCAAAGCAAACGTAACCCAAATGCATCTTTCACGTCCTGTGTCCTCCCAACTAAATTCATTAGCATTTGTTTTGGCCACTGCTTAATCTACAAGAAAAAAAATTAATGTCTCTTATATTGGCATAGCAAGTAAATCCTATGGCTAAACCATAGCTGTTGGGACATATGTACATAATGTATTAGCTACATTAGCCATGTAGCTCCACTTTATAAGGCTTTTTAGATTTTAATTTTTTTTATCTTTGGAAGATCAGGTTTCCTCAGAACAGCCTCGAGCTGAGAGTGTATTTTTACCAACAGCTCATCTCATCCATTTCATAACTCACATCCACCTACATGCAAGAACACACATAAAAAGCTTGATTGTGGTGTTACCCACAACCAATATCCTAAACCAATATCCCTAACGTTCCCCTCCAGCTTTCAGGAGAAACCCAGCCAGCAAGAGTCAGCATTTTTTTTTTCTCCAGCTTTAAACAAAGACTTAATTCTTCAGCTTTGTACAGATTTATTTCCCACCTTTCTCAGATACTTTTCCTCCCAGCGTGTCTGGAATGGCCTGAAATAAAACTTAAGCCTGGTCAGATTTATGGTGAGGAATTCTGGACCTCCAGGGAGAAGAGTGTGTTGGTGTAAAAGAACAAACTGTGAACATGTCGTGACATGCTGTGTTGCATATTAACGTGGGATTTGAATGATTAAAAATGCTTATAGTAATCTACCATAAATTCAACTAATCCCTGATGATATGAACAGTAACTGAATGCTAGGCCAACATGATTATATATATTTGCAAATGGATTGTTGCTGTAAAAAGGAAGGTATTTCATTTTAGATTTAAAAGACCAATTATGATTTTATCAATACGATTTTATGTCAGCTTCGCGATGAGTCCTCTGTGGCTTTAATGCATGACTACTGATTGTTAACTTTCCATCCAACTTATTTTCACCAGACACTTGTTTTCCCAACAAATACATACAGACTGTGATGAATACACTTTTAAAAAAAAATGTGACATTTAAAATACCACATTAAACAATAAATCCACCTTGACCTTTAATGATGTTTTAAAAAATGCACTTGAGTGGGTGGATGAGAAGTGTGGGTGTGTGCAGAGGTGGGATATGTGCATGATGAGCATATACGTGCGGTGACGGGGGGCTTGACATAGTCATCATGTGAAAAATCTATCACAAATTATCAATATGTTTAGACTACAACTACTTCAACAAAAATATCCAGACTACAAGCAAGACTGTGACACACAAGAACACATGAACACTACAACAAAAAACTTGACAATTTGATAAGGTGCCTTAGTGGTGCCTTAGTGGTTTACAAATTTGCCTCAGACCTCTGGGGTTGGGTTGGGGTTTCAATCCACCGTGTGTGAACGCAGTTTGCATGTTCTACCCGTGCTTTGGGGGTTTCCTGCAGATACTCCGACTTTCACCCCTAGTCCAAAGACATGTGTTGTATGCTGTTTAGCACTGCCTAATTGTCAATAGTGTATGAGTGTGTGTGTGTGTGTGTGTGTGTATATATATATACAGTGAGGGAAAAAAGTATTTGATCCCCTGCTGATTTTGTACGTTTGCTCACTAACAAAGAAATGATCAGTCTATGATTTTAATGGTAGGTTTATTTGAACAGTGAGAGACAGAATAAAACAAAAAAAAAAATCAGAAAAACGCATGTCAAAAATGTTATAAATTGATTTGCATTTTAATGAGGGAAAAAAGTATTTGACCCCTCTGCAAAACATGACTTAGTACTTGATAATGACTTAGTAATTACTTTTAATTTTCAATGCCCTGGCTGAGGGAAGGAGGTTCTCACCCAAGATTTGACAGTACATGGCCCTGTCCATCATCCCTTTGATGCGGTGAAGTTGTCCTGTCCCCTTAGCAGAAAAACAGCCCCAAAGCATAATGTTTCCACCTCCATGTTTGACGGTGCAGATGGTGTTCTTGGGCTCATATGCAGCATTCCTCCTCCACCAAACACGGCGAGTTGAGTTGATGCCAAAGAGCTCCATTTTGGTCTCATCTGACCACAACACTTTCACCCAGTTGTCCTCTGGTGGTCAGATGAGACCAAAATGTAGCTCTTTGACATCAACTCAACTCGCTGTGTTTGGAGAATCAAGTGTCTGGAGAAGGAAAATATGCAGTTACAAGAGCTGCAGTCTGCAGCTGATCACAGTCTGCAGCAAGTTCAGCAAGAGAGAGATGAAATGCCGGATGTAGTGACCAGCTGCTACTCCAGGATCTCGACGTTGCATGAGGAGAAACGGAGTTTAAGGGAGCGTATTTCTCAGCTGGAGGAGGAACTGGAGGAGAAACAGGCCAACATGGAACTTGTTAATGACCGGTTGATGAGGGCAAATGCACAGGTGGACATGCTGAGCACCGAGCTAGCGGGTGAGCGCTGCATGGATGAGAGGAGTGAGACTGCTAGACAGCAGCTAGAGAGACAGAATAAGGATCTCACAGCCAAAATCCAGGAGCTGAAAAGCTCGGCCAAGTCAAAGTCTCAGGTCCACGAAGTCCAAACCCAGTCTCAAGCTCATGACGTTCAAAGCCAGAACCAGTTTCAAGCCCAGGATGTCCAGACCCAGACCCAGTCCCAGGTCCACGTCCCTGTCACGTCCCAGGTTCATGTCCCAGTTCCCAATGCCACGGCCCATGTCCCAGTTCCCGACACCACAGCCCTGCCTCACGTTCCCGACACCACAGCCATGTCCCTCGCTCAGGCCATGTCCCTCACTCAGGCCATGTCCTTCGTCCAAGTCCAGTCTCAAGCCGTGCCTCTAGCCACGTATCTAGTCCAAGCCACGTATCTAGTCCAAGCCGTGCCTCTGAGAGCTGTCCCGGCTGTGCCTCTGAGCCCTGTCCTGGCCGTGCCTCTGCCCAGCTACCCTGTTCCACTGGGGACGCCGCCCAGCCTGCCTGTTCCGCTGGGGACACCACCCAGATGCCCTGTTCCGCTGGGAACGCCGCCCAGCCTCTCTGCTCTCCTGAGAACGTCGCTCAGCCTCTCTGCTCTCCTGAGGACGTTGCTCAGCCTCTCTGCTCTCCTGAGGACGTCGCTCAGCCTCTCTGCTCTCCTGAGGATGTCGCTCAGCTTCTCTGCTCTCGTGAGGATGTCGCTCAGCCTCTCGGCTCTCCTGAGGTCGTCGTCAGTCGTATCGAACGCCACTGCGCATGTGCGGACGTCGTCAGCAGCGACGCCGTGCCCACGTCATGTCGGGTCATAGGGTTATGTGTGGGCGTGTCTGGGAATCACGCACAGCTGAGAGCCCATTGGAGTAATGACGGGACTGTTTATATACCGCGGGCCGTGCTCTACACGGCGGGGTTCAATAGCAATCTCTGTATCAAAGACTATGTTTATGTTCGTGCTTATGCGAATGTTTCCACTCAAGTTTATGCTCAGTTAGCTTGGTTTGTTTATGCTCGGTTCTAAGGACAACTACGTTTCTAAGTGTGTAGAGGTATTCCTGGCTCTAGTCGCTAGCACTAGCAGTAGCAGTGCTAGTCCAGTGAGTTTAGTTTAGTTCTGATGTTCCTGTTTCGGTTTTGTTTGTTTGTTTTGTGCACACTGTAAATAAAACCTCACCGTTCTTCGCAGCATTTACGTCCGCTTTTGCTTCTTGCGCCAGTGGCGCGTAACAAATGATCATGAGAACAGTGAGGAATCAGCCCAGAACTACACGGGAGGATCTTGTCAATGATCTCAAGGCAGCTGGGACCATAGTCACCAAGAAAACAATTGGTAACACACTACGCCGTGAAGGACTGAAATCCTGCAGCGCCCGCAAGGTCCCCCTGCTCAAGAAAGCACATATACACACCCGTCTGAAGGTGTCAATGAACATCTGAATGATTCAGAGGACAACTGGGTGAAAGTGTTGCAGTCAGATGAGACCAAAATGGAGCTCTTTGGCATCAACTCAACTCGCCATGTTTGGAGGAGGAGGAATGCTGCCTATAACCCCAAGAACACCATCCCCACCGTCAAACATGGAGGTGGAAACATGCTTTGCGGGTGTTTTTCTGCTAAGGGGACAGGACAACTTCACCACATCAAAGGGATGATGGACGGAGCCATGTACCGTCAAATATTGAATGAGAACCTCCTTCCCTCAGCCAGGGCATTGAAAATGGGTCGTGGATGGGTATTCCAGCATGACAATGACCCAAAACACATGGCCAAGGCAACAAAGGAGTGCCTCAAGAAGAAGCACATTAAGGTCCTGGAGTGGCCTAGCCAGTCTCCAAACCTTAATCCCATAGAAAATCTGTGGAGGGAGCTGAAGGTTCGAGTTGCCAAATGTCAGACTCGAAACCTTAATGACTTGGAGAAGATCTGCAAAGAGGAGTGGGAAAAAAATCCCTCCTGAGATGTGTGCAAACCTGGTGGCCAACTACAAGAAACGTCTGACCTCTGTGATTGCCAACAAGGGTTTTGCCACCAAGTACTAAGTCATGTTTTGCAGAGGGGTCAAATACATATTTCCCTCATTAAAATGCAAATTAATTTATAACATTTTTGACATGCGTTTTGGATTTTCTTGTTGTCTCTCACTGTTCAAATACCATTAAAATTATAGACTGATCATTTCTTTGTTAGTGGGCAAACGTACAAAATCAGCAGGGGATCAAATACTTTTTTCCCCTCACTGTACATGTAACCATATGTGTCAACACCCCCCTTTGTGTTACACATAAAGTGAAATATGTCAAGACTTTTTGTATTAATCTTGATGATTACAGATTACAGCTCATGGAAATCAAAAATCAATTATCTCAAAATATCAGAATAAAGAATTTATAATTACTATAATAAATAATAAATTATATAATAAATACAGAAATGTCGACCTGAGTAGAGCTCTAATCGGCTAATTTACTCAAAACACCTGAAAAGGTTTCCTGAGCCTTTAAAAAGAACTAGACCATTGCTCAGAGGTCCAAAATCCTATTTTCAAATGAAAGTAAAATTTTCATATAATTTGGAAATCAAGGTCCCAGAGTCTGGAGGAAGAGTGGAGAGGCACTATTTTCAATTTATTCTCATTTTGTGAGGTTTTATTTTCATTAGTGTTTGATATTTCCTTGGTCATACGTACTCAGTTGATCAACAAGGTGGTATTTGCATGTTAGAAAAACACTCTCTATACTAATTTACCAATAGCCCTTTACCAAATTGTTATTTTTACCTCATTTATAGCTTTTACTTGTAGATTAATTAGCTCATTGATGTAGTTTGAAACAAGTATATAAATGCATTTACAGAAAGGAATTGAGTGAGATAGATTTCCATTACTTGATAGCCACATTAACTTCAAAGCTCCAGTGCAAAACAAAAACTTAAAGGTTAAACCTGTAAATGAAAGATCTGAACCCATAGCTTAAAATGAAAGATCCCGTGCCTAGTAACTGGTAGGTTGTGAGTTCAAATCTCAATCCTGCCTGAAAGCCACTATTGGACCTGTAGATTGGAAATCACTTTGTAAAAATGCCAAATTAATTAATGTGAGCAGTTCTTGAGAGAAGATCAGTGATATTTCAGAGCCGTCTTTCCTGGATCTCCTGCAGTGTGAGGGACCTGCACAGAGTCAACAGAAACCCACACTCATTGATCACAGCTCCAACTCCAAAGCCCAAAGAATGTTGGGACGTTAAGGGCAGGGGTGAGACGACTAGGGACCTTCAAACTTCTTAGAAACATTAAACTGAGAAGGATGTGAGACCTGTGCTGGTCCCAGAGGTCAGCCAGTTACTGACCCCATCAAGCAGCACCAACAACTGCTTTCCTTTTTACTGATGGGTAATGACCCACACTCTCAGACACTTGTTTTTCACATATGAGAAGACATAAAAATAAACCAAAACAGGCACCTGGTCAGTATAGGTCACATAGTTACAGGAATGCCTGTTCCTGGGAGGCAAACTTAAAAATTATTTGTGTTCTAGGGCAACGCAGACATGAGAATTGAAGTGGCACAGATCCAACAACATGAACCTGGAAAGGGACGGTCTTAATGAACCAGTTCTAAAAAGAACCAGAACTCTAAACTCTAGAATTGGATGGAAAATCATGGTCTTTTTTCTAACCAAGCAACTACTTTGAGTAGAATTGTTAGCTCTAGCTTCTTGATTGTGCCTCTCCCCAAGACAGAACAAGCATCTTCAGTGGAACAAACAGCGGAACAAATTTCTTGGAGTCTGCTATTGGCAAGTCCCTGGTGTTGTTGCTGTTCAATGGGACTCTTTAGTGGTAGTGTGGGTGGAATTGTGGACCATATTTATGGCAAGAGATTGATGCACTTAAGTTCCTCCTATGGGTTTGAGGGTGTAACTCTCCATGCTTAAGGTTTATGTAAGGCAAGCAGAACCTTTGTGGGCATTGGAATACAGAAATGGTCCTACAAGTGTCCTATGAACCATGCTAGTTTTGGGAATCTTGTGGAATCTTGTGCTTCTGGCCCTGCTGTTTTTGGGAATCTGAAACCTGCACTCTCCTATCCAGATTTTGTTGAGCATCAGATCCAAACAGCAAACTGGCCACACAAGGTGGATTTTGCATCTGCACATGTCAGGTACAGCAGATCATGCTGATCACAGAACTTGAGGATAATGGTGCATAACCTGGGTTGGCAGAGCATCGACCCATATCCTGGCCTATGTGTCAAACTGTTGGGAGTGAGGTGTTGACCAGGCCCCCATAGAGGGATCAAGTTTTTTTTATACTGGATTGATTATTCCAATGCCAGAAGTAAAACTGCTAACATATTTACAGTGACTACGTTTACATGGACAGCAGTAATCTAATTATTGACCTTACTCTCACAATATTGTAAGACAAGGTGTTTACATGAGTCACATTTAGAATCCTCCTTTCATGTTCATGTTTGACATGTTATAGAACATAGTTCGATTAACAGCACATGTCTTTATGTCACCGCGCCACGCCGTCCGACGTTCCCTCCAGAATTTCACATATCGACATACAGTTCGTCTTCGTTATGGTAACGTATACAGTTTTGGGTGTTTTTATTTTTTTTTTTTAATTTACGAACATTTTAAGTGCAGTTAATTATTTGTCATGCTGTACGTGCAAATAGATAATTGCTTGAAGCCGTGGGCTGCTTCCCAAACATACTTACCGTCTATTTAGTAGCTGAGATACATGTATTTCTTCTACTACAGGCCTATAGTAGGCAAGTATGCAGTTTGGGACGCAGCCGTGCTCTGTTTGCCGTAAAATGGTTGAGCACTGCCGCGTGTGATCGTGTCCTGTCGCAAAACATTTAAAAGTTTTTACATGTCTGTAATACACGTCGATAATGTGACTAAAACAGGAGTACTCAACATGTCTTAATTCAATTTGTGTTTACTTCAAGTATGACCTTAATCAGATTAAGGTAATTAAAAATTGCTGTTTACTTGGTAGTCTTAATCGGGCTAATAGTGGATTATTGTTGTCCATGTGAACACACTGAGTGTGTGTGACAAAATGCAATATCATAAGTTACATAAACTCTTAGCAGGCTCAGCAAAAACACTCTGGCAAAACCAATATGGCAAGAGAAAACCACTCAACCAGCAACATGCTCATCACAAACACTAGAAGACTGTATTGTTATGCTTTATACAGTGCAGTATCTGTGAAAATATAATGAATGATAATGCATTACAATAGTAATGTATACTCATCATGCTATTAGATCCGGTGATTGATGCAGAAGAAAGCACAAACCATAGGGTTATCTGACTCAGCAAAAAGCACAGGGGATACAGATAAGCAGCAGCCGTTAACCAGCGTGCGCGGTTGCAAAGCATCGTGCAAAGTGTTTATGCTATCTTTGCTGTTATCTCTTTCTGTCACTATACTTTTTGGAGTTTCTTGTTAAAACCAACATGGCTAAAGTGGCTGAAATTACTTTTGGTTGCCTCACACACAAGCACACGCATGCATGCCTGCACACACACAAGCACACACGCACATATACAGTGTGAGAAATAAGTATTGGGTGCGTCAACATTTATTTCAGTAAATATCTTTCCAATAAATAATAAATAAAGTTATGTGTAATAAAGCGGAATGACACAGGAAAAAAGTTTTGAACACGCTAACTCAAATTTATTTAATCATTTTATGTCATTTAGCAGACAGCCTTATCCAGAGTGAATTACATTTATCTCATTGAGCAAATGAGGGTTAAGGGCCCAGCAAGTTCATTGCAACTCAAGAACTTCTGATCAGTAGTCCGACATCTTAAACACTAAGCTACCAATAATACTTAGTAGAGAAGCCTTTGTTTGTAATAAGAACTACAAGCCATTCCCTGTATGAATAAATTAATTGTGTGAGTGCCCTGTTTTTGTTTTAGAGCAGGGATCTATCAAAGTCTGATCTTCACAACATATGTTTGTGAAGTGAAATGTTTGTGTAAGTGTATCACGGCATGAACAATGGAGATTTCTGAGGACCTCAGAAAAATCGTTGTTGATGCTCATCTGGCTGGAAAAGGTTATAAAGCCAACTCTAAATAGTCTGGACTCCATCAATCCACAGTCAGACAAACTGTGTACAAATTGAGGAAATTCAAGACCATTGTTACCCTTCCCAGAAGTGCTCGACCAACAAAGATCACTCCAAGAGCAAGACATGTAATAGTCTGTGAGGTCATAAAGGAGCCAGGGTAACTCCTAAGCAACTAAAGGCCTTTCACACATTGGCGAATTTTAATGTTTGAGTCCACCATCAGGAGAACACTGAACAACAATGGTGTGCATGGCAAGTTTGCAAGGAGAAAGTCACTGCTCTACAAAAAGAGCATGGATGCCCCTCTGCAGTTTGCTAAAGATCATGTGGACAAGCCAGAAGGATATTGGAAGAATGTTTTGTGAATAAACGAGACCAAAATATAACTTTTTGGTTTAAATGAGAAGGTTTATATTTGGAGAAAGGAAGACACTGCAGCCCAGTGTATGAACCTTATCTCATCTGTGAAACATGTAGGTGGTGGTATCATGGTTTGGGCCTGTTTTGCTGCATCTGGGCCAGGAAGGCTTGCCATCATTGATGGAACAATGAATTCTGAATTATACCAGCACATTCTTAAGGAAAAAGTCAGGACATCTGTCCATGAACTAAATCTCAAAAGAAAGTCGGTCATGCAGCAAGTCAACAACCCTAAGCACACAAGTTGTTCTACCAAAGAATGGTTAAAGAAGACTAAAGTTAATGTTTTGTAATGGCCAATTCAACGTCCTGACCTTAATCCAATAGAAATGTTGTGGAAGGACCTGGAGCAAGCAGTTCATGTGAGGAAACCCACCAACATCCCAGAGTTGAAGCTGTTCTGTACTGAGGAATGGGATAAAATTCCTCCAAGCCGATGTTCAGGACTGATCAACAGTCATCAACGGAAACATTTAGGTGCAGTTATTGTTGCACAAGGTGGTCACACCAGATACTGAAAGCCAAGGATCAAGTTTTTTATGCCATGCACTGATATGTAATATTTGATCAATTTCTGCAATAAATAAATAAACATGTATAATAATTTTGCCTCATTCATGTAATTGGGTTATCTTTATCTACTTTAGGATTTGTGTGAAAATCTGATGATGTTTTAGGTCATATTTATGCAGAAATATAGAAAATTCTAAAGGATTCACAACCTTTCAAGTACCACAGTGTGTGTGTGTGTGTGTGTGTGTGTGTGTGTGTGTGCGTGAGTCAAAAACACGCTTAAATCAGCCTGCTCAACAGAGATATAACTTTAATTATAATTATTGGCTGTGAGCGAGAAACAGATGCAAACACAGGTGCACTCAATGACTAACTTAGCCCATAAACAACTCTATGAATCGTCATAGAACAGGTGTCTGAGTCTGAGCCAAAATAAGCCTTAGGCACTGAAACTTGGGGAAACCTGTCAGATATTGCTGTGATCTAACACGAGACTAGGCTAGTTTGGTGTCGCTAACCAATGTAAGGCACAAGTAAGCTATCATTGTATCATTGTACGTTATCTGTCCTAATGCTCTGCTCTGCTTATGTTCATATAACTTAAACCTCTTCACGAACTCATATAGACATTTAAACACCCTGTTTTCCTGCTCAGCATTAGAGGGTGTTAGTTTTAGTTTCAACCCCTTTACTGGTTTAAAAAAAAAGCAGTGTATATCCATTTTTCCTCACACTGACTGTGAGAGTTAACGTTTAGCAGAAGTGAGAGCTGTCAGGCAATAAGACACGAGTGTTTCCATGTATTTTCCTGTAAACCCTGTCTGATTGGTCTCGCCTCCATACCCCGCTCCAAGTGGAGAATTATTCAAGGCTAAATAAAAAATCTTCGGGGCTACAGCCCCCAATACTCAGGCTGGTTACGCCACTGGCTGTAACCAGACTTTAAAATAAAACTTTGATTCTGATTGAGATACTGTACATGAAAAATAGAAAACAAAACACTTCAGTTCTGGAAAGCCTGAAGCTTTCAGAACTATACTGTATATAGTAGAAAATGTATGTTTTTACCATGGGAAGGGATTTCCCAGGACACCACACATAATACCCTGTATCTCAGGTGTGTCAGGTATGTCAGGTGTGTCAGGTGTATTAGTCACATTCCAAGACAGAGACACATGGTGGAAAATTGCTGACTTCATCTAATTGGCTCTTCTGTCTGTAGATCCAAACACCTAGAGGACAGATGACATAAACAGCTCAGACACACACACATACATAAACGCATATACGCACACACAAAATGTTGATTATTTTTAATGCATTTAACTACTACTAGTACTACTACTACTGTGATAATAATAACAATAATAATAATAATAATAATAACACAGAAGTTAAAAACACTTAAAATTTTCACTAATGATCAGAACATTGAGAGTTCTTAAAATAATGATAGGTGAAAAATCACATTTATGACATTCAATACTAATGTAGCTAAGAATAGAAGGCATGTCTCACCCAAAAGTGTGTTTTTTCCATAAGCACCTGCCAAAAACCTCAGAAACTTGCCATCCATCCATCCATCCATCCATTCATCATCTACCGCTTACTCCTTTTCAGGGTCACAGGGGAACCTGGAGCCTATGCCAGGGAGTATCAGGCACAAGGCAGGGTACAACCTGGACAGGGTGCCAGTCCCCTCAGAAACTTGCTTCAAATTATATTGTTAAGCTATGCAATAGTTAGGGTAAAATACTAGGGATAATTGCAAATTTAAGTTCTCATAACATCCAGCTTTCAATGAGGGGATGTACCAAACGTCTTGTTGTCATGCGATGTTTACGGTAAGAGTTTAATGGTTCATTTATTCATCCATTCGTCTTCAGTAAATGCTTTATCCTTGTCAGGTTTTCAGTGGATCTGGAGGAACAGTGGGTGCAAGGTGAAAATACATCCTTAAAGTGACACCAGTCCATCTCAGGGTAACACATATACATACACAGTCTCATTCACTCCCAGGACCAATTTAGTGTAGCCGATCCACCTACCAGAATGTTCTTTTAGGAGGTGGGAGGAAATTGGAGAACCAGTTAAGTTATAACTACCCAACTACCCAATAACTACTCATTGCACTACCGTGCCTCTAGTTTGTAATAATTTAGATACCAATAATGCTAAAATAAATAAATAAATAAATAAATAAATAAAGCAATTCCACTTGCAAAAGATGGCTGTCCTTACAATGTTACGGCGTTTTTATAAATGTCTTGCCTGTTTGCCTGTTGCCACTTTTCTTAGGTATTAGCCAAATTACTTAATGGTCATTCCGTCTCAAGTGCTCCAATACAGGTTGCTTGACCATTTTTAATTTTCCTTTTTTTCTTTTGTTTGTGGATACATCTATGTATTGGCATTGTAAAACCACCATTTATTTATTTATTTATATATATATATATATATATATATATATATATATATATATATATGTATATATATTTACTTGGTTTAACTACGACGGCCATCTTTGTGTCACGGCACACAACAAATTTTGGTTAAACAGCTGTTTACGGAAACCTCAATATCTACCTCAATATATACCTCAATTGTTATGCTTACATTTGTTTATTTCTCAAAATGCATGAATAAAGTAGGCTTTGCTCCAGATTTCTACTAGCCCTAGCTCTGCAGTGGAATCTCAAACTCAAAATTTTTATAGCAGAATGCTACTGTAGAGGACTTATGTCTAAAATTTTCAGGTTCGTATCTGGTCCCCTACCAGAGATATTCGACCTGATAATGAGGGGAATTTTTAAAAAATTGCACTCTCACCCCATTAAAGAAAAAAAGAAGTCTCAAAGCTGAAATGTTCTGGATGCACAATATACTTACCTAGGTACCCCCTTAAAAAATTAAGCACGAGACCATTATAAATGGACCTAAACATGGAACTGTGAGCAATCTTGAGCATTACATTTGGACTTAAGTTCTAAGTCTAAGGAACAAGAATGTGTAAAATGTTTATATACAGTATATCCATGTACCTTGCAATGTGCTCTACAGGTCAGCTTTTGTTCCAAGGAGCTAGGACCATCCTGAGCCAAGATATTGAGGTTGTATAACAAAAATTTGTTGTGTACAATGACACAAAGATGGCAGTCGTAGTTAAAGCAAGTAAAATATATATTTTAAATTGTGGTTTAGTAATGCCAATGCATAGACATAGTTTAAAAACAAAATAGAAAAATTAAACACAGTCAAGCAACCAACTTTACCAGTATAGGACCACTTGAGATGGAGTGGCCCTGAATGCATTAAGTGACTGTTCCTATTTTATTTTGTTTGTTTAAAACACACACACACACACACACACACACACACACACACACACACACACACACACACACACACTACCTCAAATATTAGATCAACATGCTCCAACACATATTGGGCATTGAGGCTGAACTGGTAAAATATAAAACAGTTCAACATTCCATTGAGATATAATACTTCCAATTAAATGATCAGTCTACTGTTCACACACGCACATACACATGCAAAGACAAGACATTAGGAAACCCCCATAGTAAACATAATGACATAGCTTAGCTTAAATAATTACCTCACTACATTTTTCCACCCATTACATTTTTCACAGGAATGTTCATGTTTGTGTGAGAGAAGTTGATAAATGTGTGTGCGTGTGTGTGTGTGTGTGTGTGTGTGTGTGTACGTGTGTTTTGGGGTGAGGTGGGGTGAAGGTGTGCACTATGGAAGTCAATAAACCAAGATAATACCTATATAAACTATGATGAATAGACAGGAAAGCTTAGCATGAAAGATTGATTTACGCAACTCAAAAAAACTGTAACTGTAACCTTTGAATGCAGGAAATACCTACAAAACCCAATACATACATGTGTGTGTGTGTGTGTGTGTGTGTGTCAAATACTGGCACGATGCCAGCTAAAATATCCCTGTCACTCCTATGAGCTTTTTCAATGCCCCAATCTGTAACAAATGCCAGTTTGATTTAAACTCGGCAGCTAAATGACATAGAAACCAAACTGAAAGTAAAAGAAAGCACATTAATCGTACGCCATTAAGCTTCAGCTTGCAGTTTAAGAAAGAAGGCAGGGGGAGATTTTCAAAAGGTCCTATTTATTTCACAAGCAGTAACACAAGCCAGTTTTGTCTACGCACAATATGTGTATGTCAAGTTTGATGGAAAGACTTGATAGGAAGCAAAACAGAGGGGTGAGTATGAACTAACGTGACAAACACAGAACGTTACAAATGCTTGAGATCCTTGAGTCACTGCATAAGCACAGAGTGGTTTCTTTTTTGAAAACATGAGAGTTCATTAAGCTGTAAGAGGTTTCAAAGCTGCAAGGTATAATAATGCTGAAAGGTATAACAGCTGTAAACCATGATAGCGTTCATTCTCCTTCCTATGTGCAGGGTTACCATGAATTCAGCAACACAATCAACAAAGACATTCATTCAGACATTGCCATAGAAACCATCACTGGTTCCATCTCACTTTATTTTTTTAGATACCCTGCATAAGAAATTCCAAACATCATTTGTACCTGAGGTCTTATATAGATCACATGGAAATTCCAGGATGCATCCCAAAGCACCACCCTTGGTTTCATCTGGACTATTTTTGGATTGCAGGATTACAGGAATGAGTCCATAGCCTGGAAATGTTTATACAATTGGACACTCATTATACAACACAATATTACAAAATTTGCACACAGAAAAATTCCTAGTGTTCATTGCTTTCAGGCCTCCCAGCCAGCTCCATCAAACCCTTTCAGATGTTCAGAATGCTGCAGCGCGCCTCATCTTCAACCAGCCCAAGACAACCCATGTCACACCCCTCTTCATCTCCCTCCACAGGCTTCCTGTAGCTGCCCACATCAAGTTCAAGACCCTGATGCTCACCTACAAGACCTTGTCAGGAACAGCAACCTTCTACCTCAACTCTCTCCTGAAGGCCTACGTTCCCTCTCGCAATCTGCAATCGACTAGCGACTGACGTTTAGTAGTTCCCACTCAGTGTGGCGCAAGGTCCCTTTCCAGAACATTCACGCTAACCATTCCTCAGTGGTGGAATGCTCTTCCAATCTCAATCCGGACTTCAGAATCCCTCACTATCTTCAAAAAACAGCTAAAGACCCGCCTTTTCCGTGAACACCTAACCAACTCATAAAAAATAAATAAATAAAATAAAATAAAAAACACACACAATGCACTTACACCTCTACTCAGTGCACTTTGCTTCCTCTGGTATTCAATTAATGGATCTTGTATAGTAGCACTACTTGTATTGTTTTCTGCTTGATATATCGCTTTGCTTAGTTGTAAGTCGCTTTGGATAAAAGCGTCTGCCAAGTGAATAAATGTAAATGTAAATGTAAATGTAGTGTTGATTATGTATTGAAGTAATACATGCTTGAATAGAATTTTCAGAGGTTTGGGTTGACTCAGAGTGCTGAATTAATAGCTAGCCTTGAACCCTTTATTTATCCTGGTTATTGTCATGATGGATTCAGAGCCTATCCCAGTCTTTCCTCAGAGAAGAGGGTTTGTGTGTGTGTGTGTGTGTGTGTGTGCATGTGTGCATGTGTGTGTGTGTTTATTTGTATTTTCAATTCAATAACGGTCCAAATTATGTAAACCCATAAGAGGTGAAATAACACTAGGGGCATGGGGCAGCGTGGTTCCCATTTTCTGATCAATAGATGCAATAATAACTCGCTAAATGGGCCAATGAGCATGCTGCCCAATGATTACACAGCATCTAGAAAGGTGAGCTAATCAAATGTATGGACTTCTTTGGAGAACCTCATGAGAATTAACATCATGACCAGAAAAAAAAAACCTCTTTTATGATGTGTGATTTTTGCCTGCGATAGAATACTTGGGAAAAGTGAGGATTCAACACTGCAGCTGTTCATTCAACATGGCTTAATTTATTGTGCAGTCACACTCATTAAATGTAAAGTGAAAAACTGGAATGAAATAAGAGCCTGAGGCAGAGAAAACAACTTCTCCTGTGCTTCTGCAAGACTTCATATGGACCGCACCCCACTTAATCCCTCCACATTGGTTTGGCACAACACCACTCGCACACAACCCTGGCTTCCTGTGCTGAAATACAAAGCCCTTACTGCAAAAAAAATGAAAGGATATTTCTCTCATTGTTTCTTGACAACACTGTGGGCAATACTTGCTTTGGTACAGGCTTAACTCCAGGCTCCTGCACGACTGCCCTAAACCTAAGGGCTGGCGGGGTGTGTGTGTGTGTTTTGTGTGTGCGCGAGCGCAATGGAACAATTAGTATTAATGATGCTTTTCTGTCCAAGCCTCAAAACCCACAAAGAATTGGAATGGATAAAAAGCAGGATGAATTAGGGTTGAGGGACAGGAGGTGGGGGTTGGGGACGGAGTTGGGGATTCTTGGTTAAAAGGACCTTTTTTTTAATTGAGGCGGGGCTTCGGTTTCTGTGGTTGGTGATGGTGGCTCCAGTGACATTTAAAATCCAACAAAGACGTTGTTTCATTAAAGCAGTAGAGATATTAACTGAAGACCACAGGATGCTGGCAATATCACTGATTCAGTCATCTTGAGGTTTATATCCACCCTTCCAAAACAATCTCTTAATCATTTCTAGCTTATAGAGGCCTGTTTCAATAATGCAGTGAGGGGCAGGGGGCTGTCAGCTTGATATGACAAGAACAAACAACATTCAAAACCAAAGTGCAAGTGAAGTGTGTTTTGTTGGAGGTATACAAATGGCAAAGCATCACCAAGCCCAAGCAGAATCATAACAGTTCCTTTTCTATGAACTTTAAATGAATAGAGCCTGGATTCGTGCAAGTCGTTCATATGGGAGTAAGCTTTTTCAGTGAATTTGATGTTTGGCATTGTAGAAATCATTTGTGGAATGAACAGATGAATCAACATTTTTTATGTTGGGGGATGGGGTTCACTTTCACATTTAGCCTGAATACTCCAGTCCGTATCACTGATTTTCTGTCTAATTTGAGTGGAGGATGACATCATTTCAGGGCTTCTTTCAACATAGATGAATGCATACCAAATTAGTATCTGATTGCTCTTAATGAACTTATATTACTTTACTTTTTCTCAACACTGATAAACGATTCAGATGAAGTTTTTTCAAGTGAAGCCATTTGCATTTAAATGTATGCTTCATTCCATATACTGAGAGGGCATTTCAATCTCCTGTCCAAAACATTAGGAAGTTATATGACAATTTCATCCAATAAAAACAAATTTTATTAGTATCCTCAATTGATCAAACACACCAGACTCTTGATGCTAATGGCCTTTGGTCCAGTGAAAAAAACTCCTTAAGAAATGGATCAGTATGTGTTTGAGGAACGTCTTAGCATGAGTATGAAGAAGAGATTAGTATGGATTTAAGTAATAGATCAGTGCAGGGAGTGGATTATTTAGATTTTGATTAATGTATTGGCTCACTGTTGGAAAGAATAACTTCTCAAGGGTTAATAGTTCTGCTTTCTAAAGGGGCTTTACTTGGAATATTTTCTCAGAGGAAAAACCCTCTGATTTTTGTGTGTTACATAAAATCTTTAAGAGTTCTCCGGAGAGACAACCCAATGAACTATGTAAGGTTCTTAACGTCACCTCTATTTTTCCATAAAGAATGTATGAATTGGAAAAATGGATCCGTGTGAGTGCGTAATAGTTTAAGGAACAGAATACTACATGCAAAAAAAAGATCAGCATGAGTTTGATGAATGGATCAGTAAGCTACATGCCTTGCTGGTGAGAAAATTGGTTGACCTAAGAATGTAGAAGTTTAAGACATACATGGGATCATCTTTATTAGGATAATAAAAATCTGTGCATCTGTGCAATGCTTGAGACCAGTCAGACCTCAAGGAAAGCTCAGATACATATTATATTCTGTACACAGCCTGATATTTCTTCACTTTAGTAAACGCTGCCCTTTTCACCTGGCAGTGATTTCACAGAGAAAACAGAAAGTCTGGCAGACCAGTAACTTAAAAAAAAAATCGATGTCAGAAACATTCGAATGAAATCAAGTTTCTTGATGGTTAAGCCACTATAGCACTGTTTAAGTTGACCCAGGTAGTGGTGTGATGCCAGCTCTCATGAACACATGCACCATTAGGAAAGACAAAGTCACTTGCCAAATCTGTTCATCATCTCAGAAGCTTGTACAGTATGGCTTGGTAACAAGAACTGAAAAAAAAAAAAATCCAAGTTCTCTTTCAGTCCTTTTTCAGTGGGTGCTTTTCTTAAAAACTTTTTAGATCATTGTGCATGTGTGGTATTTGGTTATTTAGATGCCGCTCTGGTTTACTTTCAACTATCATAAGGCTTGGATAAAAGAAATAGGCAATGAGTAAACCTCAGGATCACAGAGTCTACAATTTTACTCAATTTAAAAAATAAATAGATACGTTTCCCTTTACCAGCTTGATTGATTTAACTCAGAACAAAATCTGAACTGCCTAGCCAACTGTTTTGAGTGTGTTTTGACTGTGGTTTTACTGCCGCCTGCACTGGGGGGGAAGGGGGGTCATCTTTCCGTCAGATCTTTGCTGCTGGTCTTCAGTTGAAGGCGAATGCATGTTTGCGTAGTCAAACACACGTCAAAGTGGATGGAACAGAGAGAGAAGTGAGAACAAGAGATGAAAAGGAGATAAAGGTCAGATTGAGACAGCAAGAAAGGGAAAAAAGTAGACTACAAGTAGACTGATTGCAAACAATGGCATAAACAGCTTCAAGTCTGGGTCTCTTTTGTGTTCAGTATAGAATATCTGGAATCAGCATTAACAGTGGGACAAGGGATAGATGCGAAAGACATAGATGAGCAAAGCAGGCAGAGGCTACACAAGAGAAACCAGAGTGATGAGCTGGAACCAGTGGGAAAGGAAAGAAGGAAAGGCTCTGATGGTAGGTAATGAATAAATAAATAACTATGTCGACTATGACCTAACTTACATTATTAGTAATGAAAAATGTAGTTTTTGTTTAGTTTTTATGAACAGCTGGGAATAAGATCTAATAATAATAATAATAATAATAATAATAATAATAATAATAATTAAAGGAAAACTCAGTATCCAACATCTGCTTATAACTTCTCTGAAGGGGATGACAATATACATTATTTTCCCCTTACCCCAAATGTAGTCAATCAGCCAACACACACATTGGTGTTTGAAGGTTGCACTTTTAATTTTGTATCATACCTGCAAGGCTAATATTGCTTAGCTAATGTTATAGCTAGCAATTTAACTTCATACAAACGGCCTAAAAAAGGTCTTAATATATCCAGACCAAGAGTACGTGAAAAAATCCTGTACCAAAGCAGGTAACTGTATGAAAAAACTGGCCATATTTCAGGGACAAAATTTTCTGAACTTGAACCAATTATGGCTTATGTAGCAGATTTGTTTGGGCTAATCCATTCAAATGCATTTAAAAAAAATATTTAACTGAACCTGAGAATAGCTACAGTGCTAGCCCAGAAAGGGGAGTGTTTACATATTTCATTGGATTTGTAATTTTATTGACCTTTTCTGGTCTGTTTAGTGATGTATCAACATGGATTGTTTAAAAGGAAGTAGACACGAAAACATAGTGTTTCATGCCCATTGGACTGAGAAGCAAATTCAAAACATTACATTACATTTATGGCCCTTATCCAGAGTGATTTACAATGATCTCATTTTTTTTATACAATGAGCGGTTGAGGGTTAAGGGCGTTGCACAGGGGCCCAGCAGTAGCAGCTTGGTGCTGCTGGAATTTGAACTCATGACCTTCCAATTAGAACCAGAGTTGGGTTTAATGCGCTACAATTTACCACGTTACTGTAATCTAATTACTTTTCCTGATTACAAAGTAATATAACACATTACATTTTAAATGTATGTAATTCAATTAGTTACTGATGTCAATAAAATTACATTACTTCATTACAAATTTATTGATAAGAAAACAATATAAGTAAAATGCATTTTTAAAATAACCTGTAACCTGGCCTGGGCATTGGTCGCTGTAGTCCTGAAGATTTTTTCTTTAGCCCCAATTAATTGTCCACTTGGAGCGATTTGTCATTACGTAACTGAACGTCAGTAAACGAAGTAGGCGGTGTTGTAATTTTATATCTTCATTGCGTGGAGGCGATACCAATCAGACAGGGTTTACAAGATAATACGTGGAAACACTCGTGTCTTATTGGCTGACAGTCTCCATTCTGCCAAACGCTAACTCTCACAGTCAGTGTGAGGAAAAATGGATATACAGCAATTTTTTTTAAACCAGTAAAGGGGTTGAAACTGAACCAGTAACATTCTCTGATGCTGAGCAGGAAAACAAGGTGTGTAAACGTCTATATGAGTTCCAGCTAACGTGAACATGATATGAGCAGAGCATAAGGAAAGATAATGTACTTTACAGTGCAGTGTAGCAGCTAAACCCATCCAATGATAGTTTAGCTGTGTCTCCCCTTGGCTAACCAAACCAATCGAGCCTTGTTCGAAAAGTTTTAGATTTTATCGGTCTGGTAATTCTACAAACACTGACAACATCCGAGGCATGTTTTATGATAAATCCAACTTTTTCTGATCATATCATACATTGACATGTGCTAAAATTACTGAAAGAACTACGAGTTTCACTTTCTAGTTTAACACTGGTCCTAACCACTGAGCTAACACTTCCCACCAATGTATAACTCTCAGTACTGGTTCAGCAGACTTGGGACAACTCAAAAGGCACTTTTTCACTTTCACTTTCCTCTTAACTTTTTTCCATACACGGCTTCATGCTGCTTGCTTGTGCTCTCTCTCTCTCGCTCTCTCTCACTCTTTCTCTCTCTCTCTCGCTCTAGGTGTTTGTCTCTCCCCTTTTATTTATCCTCGCTTCTCCTCAATGCAACACAGAACATTCCCCACAGGTGTGCATTCCTTACCACTCACCTTCTCTTGCTCTGTCCTCCATTCATAAACTGGCGCTTGAGCATGCCCTTGCATCCACACAATGTATCTCATGGCACTAGTTAAAAGTAGTACCATAAAGCCAAACCGTCCGTAGAGGATTTTGAGGAGTTTTTTTTGGTGTGCTTATTATAGCCTAAATGCTTGATTTTGCTGTAGCTTTTAAAAAAAATTTCAATGCAACCTTTTTGTGCTTTTTTTTGTGGAAAACTACTTGAACTGGTGCAATTACAACTGTATGAAACTGTTTTTTGCAGTCTTTTTCAGTGATGTTTGATGGTAAATGAGATCTTTTAACTGTACTCATGTTCAAAACACATGAATCAAAGAGGGCTTTGGCTGAACGCATGTTATGATGACGTCTCATGATGTGTCTTGGCCCAAATCTGCAGAGGATCTGCGGTAATTTTAAAAAATTGCAAGCTCCTCCGAATATTGCGGCGTCGACCTTTTTGGATAAAAGCATCATCAAAATAAAGAAGTCAAAATTGAAATAAGCTTGTTTTGTTTCAGATCTGACTGTAACAACAACAAAAAAAGATTTCTTAGGTTTGTTTTGAACATTGCTATGAGAAGTGACTTCATTGAAAGTCATTTTTTACTCTGAAAGAAATTCCCTAATGAGTGCAATTAGGAATTAAATGAAATCCACAACAAACACACGTCTTCTGTCGGGTGTCATTATAGCCTGATTAGGATTTATGAGAAGTAAATTGTGCATAAGGAGCCTAGAGAGCCTCAGATGAAGCACAAACCACAAAGTACCAAGTTAAACACACACCCATAACACACATATACCAACAAAAAAAAAGAAAGAAAGAAAGTCTGGGCAATATCTATGGAGACATTATCACTCTGAATGATCCTGAAAAAAAATATGTAGAGCATGTCCATGCACACACAGGCATCTGCAGGTGAGTAATAATGGTCAGGATTTACTGCAGAATTTCTCTGGAAAAATGATGAAATTTCAGCTGTATTAACAGGATTATATCCTGCACTGTAAAACCGGATATGTCCATTTAATTAAAATATTTTTAGGAAACTATTTACCTCAAAATTTTTAAGTTGATAAATCAATCTCTTTAAGCCAAATACACTTAAATATAACAAGTTTGAGTTCAATTTTTGTTATATTTAAGTGTATTTGGCTTAAAGAAATCAACTTAAAAATTTAAGATTTATCAACTTAAAAATTTTTAGGTATTTAGTTTCCTCAAATTTTTTGTGTTAAATGAACAACCCGGTTTTACAGTGTGTAGATACCCTGTAGACAGGATTAAATGAAAAACCTTTTTAAAAAAGAGCTTAATATAAATTAATAATATAAAACCTTAAACCCTTAAAACATTAAAGAGTCCCAGAAACACAGCAATGATCAAACTGAATAGTGCTAAGGTTTATGTTGGGATATTTACCAATACATTTTGGGCCACATCTCACCCTCTGGTGCATATTATTTTTCATATAACAACACAGTTCATCAAGTTTTATCCCTTATTTAAATCAACAAATATAGTATTGTTGTTGATATGGTGAACTTTCCTATAAGGAGGCGTTTATTTAAAATTTATGGAAGGAGTCTCCAGTGTATTTTCAGACATGGGAAAGCCTATGCCTTTGCAGTTCAAAAGAGACGGGGGCGTTGGTGTAGAAATGACTGTTCTTGAGGTTTGGTGTGGAAATGTTTATACAGTACGTATTATAATGTACATATCTACATTAAGATTAAACATTAAACGTAACTACAAATAGAAAAAGTGAAAGTAAAATAGAAAGCCTTACTTTCAGAAAAAGCACAGTTAAACACAGTCTCTAATAATTAGCATTTATTACCAAAATGCTAATTGAGCTGTATCTATAGCATAATTAGAAATGTGTATAATAAACCAACTTAACAAAACAAACACAAATGCATTTTTTTAACATATTATACTGTACAAATCGTTACTACAAAACATACAATATTTGTATTCCCACTCATTTCAGACTTTGCGTATTTCATACTTTTTTTTAAGGTTAAATTTTTGTTAGGGTTTTCATTTTTTTTTTTATCTCACAAACAGTGCATATGGTCGCAAACCAGGTGAAGTCTGTGGATGGAACTAACCATTTCTACATTAACAGTCAATATTAAAATTCCTCCAATAAACTTTCCTGATCCTGAAAAAGTTTGAGAGAGTGGTAATTAGACATCCAAACCTTTGTTTATGACATCTTCATGTATGAACACATGTATTTCATCAATGTTTCATATGAGCTATGTTTTAGTAACCTTATAAAGTGTGGTGATATACACACAGCTGGAAATAATGCTCACGCAGTGCTTCTCCTGTAACATGCACAGCAGGAAGGAATTTCAAATGAAGTTCTGGAGTCTCACCTGTTGCTTGTTACGGTCTTGTTTCTCTGGCATATTCTTTAGACAAAGGCCGTTTCTCTACATTCGTTCTTATGCGATCTTGTGAACTCGTTCTACGCCATCATCCACAGCCGAAGTTCAATTCCATACTCAAGAACACAAGTACCGGGGATGCATGAAATTAACCGGATGTGTTCTTGACATAGGATGCAGACCTGAGCGCACCAAAGCACTTGAAATCCCAGAAGTCCTTCTGGCAAAACAATAGTGGATGATGGAAGCATGACCCATACATGTAGGCTAGTTTTAACATCTTTATAATGAAATAATCTAAATAAATCTAATCTTATGATAAATGATTTTGATTGAGATATATATGAGGTTGGTGAAAAGTCGAATTCATCCCACAGAAGCATTTTAATTAAACTATGCTAGCTTCCATCGTGAGGTAACGATAAACTTGTTAGCTTAGCTGTTACTTAACGTGAGGTCACAATTGCAAACAGAGAGCTTACTACATTAAAACATGCTTAATTAACTTTTGGTTAATCAGCCAGTTTAACTAACAGTAAATCTATTAACCAGCTGAAATCTATTACTTAGGGAGCACTGAAGTGATGAGGACCCTGTCCCAGAACTAGAAATGTGCTGGGACGGTCCATTGCGCAACAGGAAGCTCACAGCACATCTCTATTCACACAAAGATGCATTCTATGTCCTCCTGTCCTTCCGAGTTCATTCCTTCAAAGTAAACTGACAAGACCGGCCTTCACGAGAACACAAGTTCGTTCTTTGCATTCTTAGAATTGAAAAACAGCCAAGAGCACACATTTACCAAAACAGCACAATTTAAATTCAATCAAGAACTCAAAATAGCTAATTTAGAGCATTACCATGTATGCATGCGCAGCATTTTAATGAGCTTGGTTTAGGAGCTTGTAGTCATTCTATGCTAAATAGAAAATATACAGGCAGGTAACAAATAAAAGGGAAAAAAAAACAAAGCAAAAAAAGTCTTAGTAAAGGGTTTGGCCATCAAAAGCCATCAGAACAGTTTCTACATACATGTCTGAGCCAGTGGAGTTTTTTTTGTCATTTCTCACCCGAAAAGGAAATTCCATTGAAATGAACCAAATACTTGAAACAATAAAAATGTGTGTGGAGAAACTATCCATAGTTTAGCAACTCTAGTTTTCTATACATGTAGCATCTTGCCTTCAGATCCTGTTTCAGCCTATCTAATCACCTGCAGCTCATTGAACCAGGGCTGGAGATACTGGCTCATAAAGGGTCAATTTAATTTATCCTGTCTGGTATGTTTACTGACAGCATGGCTTGACTGAAAAATTGTTGATGATTAAATATTCTGGGGTTTTTTGTTTTTTTAAAGACTTTTGGCCAAAGAATAATCTTTCTATGTAAAATTCAAAATATGTTGAACCTCGTCATTTGCTGATACACTAGAGTTGATGGTGCTAGTATAACATGGTAACATGAAGTGGCACCATGACACAAAACATCCATCAATCCATTTTCTATACTGTTTCAATTCAATATTTTAATTCTATAGCGGTTTTAACAATGGGCATTGTCTCAAAGAAGCTTTACAGAAATATATAAACACATGATACAGATTTTAAGCATGTGAATTTTCCCTAATGAGCAAACCAGTGGCAACGGTGGCAAGGAAAAGCAAGCAAAGATGATATGAGGAAGAAACCTTGAGAGGAACCAGACTCAGAAGGGAACCCATCCTCATCTGGGTAACAACGGATAGTGTAAAAGAAAAAACGTTCATTATGGTTTTATATGAAGTCTGTTTTGTTGAACTAGTCCACTGTTCACTAAATGAGACTTGAGTGTAAAATTGTATGTGGTAATTGCAGTCCCAAGGCCATAGCAGCAACCGTAGTCCCAGCAACCACAGCGAGAATATGCATGTGGAATTGAGGTCCAAAACCATTTCCATGGTACTTCAAGCAGCACCATCCTCGCTACGCAATCTCACAGGGTCGCAGGGGAGCCTATCCCAGGGGCCTCAGGGCACAAGGCTGGAGACACCCTGGACGAGGTGAAAATCCATCGCAGGGCACAATCACACACACACACACACCCATTCACACACTACGGACAATTTAGAAATGCCAGTTCGCCTACAATGCATGTCTATGGACTGGGGGAGGAGACTGGAGTACCCAGGGAGAACATGTCAACTCTACGCACACAGGGTGGAGGCAGGAGTCGAGACCCCGAGCCCAGAGGTGCGCGGCAAACGCAATAGTTAGCTGCTTAGTCATACCTTTGTTAAGTTTTACAGATATTAGGTGAATTTCCCCATTATATCATATTCTAAATGTTAATAAGCTTAAACCTAAACAGGTATGATCTTACTGACAGTTTTCCATGATCGTGAAACCATCAGCTAATTCAGTAATGCACATGCACACGAAAAGAATGATTCTCAGAACACTGAATTAATAAAAACACGTATGAACTTGCTTCCTGCATCTTTCCCCTACAACTATATTTTATGCACACAGACAGAGAGAGAGAGAGAGAGAGAGAGAGAGAGAGAGAGAGAGAGTATGGTTAAAGAGTGAAAGTTAACTTGTCTGTAATCACTAAGGTTCTATAAAATACATTCGTAAAAACAGGAATGAGAAAAAACCACTCAGGAAACTGATAATATTGCAAACTCCTTATCTGAGCCTCATTTCTCCTACCAAAGGAAGTGTACACACACGCACGCGCGCGCGCACACAGACATACACGCGCAGACACACACACCACAAGCACGCGCACACACAAACACAGACTTACCACACGCGACGCGCGCACACACGCACGCCCACTATTTTGCCACTATCAAAACCTTTCCTAGCATGATGACAAAATGAATTACAAGTGCAATATGTCTTGGGTAAAAGCTGCAACGACACGTGTCCAGACACTAATTTTTCCAATTCGTAATGTCTGTGTGTGTGTTTGTGTGTGTGTGTGTGTGTGTGTGTGTGTGTTGTAAATTATTTCAAACACACACACACACACACACACACACACACACACACACACACACACACACACACACACACACACACACAGACATTACGAGTCATTCAGATTCATATGCATTTTTAAGGTTGAGGTTGAGAATAATCATAATGAAGCAGTTAACCTTGTTCACTTACACACATACTGAACACACACACACACACACACACACACACACACACACACACACACACACACACACACACGGAACAAACGAAGCTATTTATTGCAACATCTGCCATTATCATGTACAGGAGAAACTTTGCAGCTATGGTAATAAACGTTTTTACTCAAAAAAGGTCATTCACGACAGATTACTAATTATTACTATAAACTTGTCATTTGATTACATTACTGATCGCTGCATGTAAAAAAATAATCAGATTACTAATTCCTTTACTTTCAATCAACCTACAAAAATACACTAGAAAGTGAAACTCGTAGTTCTTTCAGTAATTTTAGCACACGTCAATGTATGACATGATCAGAAAAAGTTGGATTTATCATAAAACTTGCCTCGGGTGTTGTCAGTGTTTGTAGAATTACCAGACCGATAAAATCTAAAACTTTTCTAACTAGGCTTGTTTGGTATCGCTAGCCCAGGGGAGACACAGCTAAGCTATCATTGGATGGGTTTAGCTGCTACACTGCACTGTAAAGTACATTATCTTTCCTTATGCTCTGCTCATATCATGTTCACGTTAACTGGAACTCATATAGACGTTTACACACCTTGTTTTCCTGCTCAGCATCAGAGGATTACTGTTACTGGTTCAGTTTCAACCACTTTACTGGTTTACTTGTTTGGTCTGTTTATCGTCATCGTGTAATGCTCGCTCTTGTTTCATGTTTATTGTGTCTTTATCTATGTACCTTGCCACGAGTTCTAGAAGTTTTGTTTTTTTAATTTATTAAACTTTCAACTTTAAAGATCTGTCATTCTGACCTGCTTTGGAGAAGGAAACAGGTTTGACATGGCAGGAAGTATTATCACTCCAGGATGATAATAACAGCAAAAAAAAATTGCCTAATTTCTCCCTTCTCATAAATGTATACCTAGCCCAGATGCTTGCTGTAAAAAAATTTTTTTTTAAATGCAACAGCAACAGAAGCTTGTAGCTGGGTGTTTTTGTTCGAGTGTGATAATTGAAATATTCACACACTCACTTCAAAACTCCAAAGATACAACACAGAAGCAAGTTTGCCTCGCACCTTCGGGGTTGGGTGTTTGAATTCCGCCTCTCCCCTGTGTGCACAAACTTTGCATGATCTCCCGTGCTTCAGGGGTTTCCTCCAGGTAATCTGGTTTCCTCCCCCAGTCCAAAAACATGGCTGATTGGCATTTCTAAATTGTACATGGTGTGTGAGTATGTGTGCAATTGTGCCCTGCAATGGGTTGGCACCCCATACAGGGTGTCCCCCACCTTGTTCCCCACCTTAATATCAATGACTTGAATGAAAGTGATCCAAAAAGATCCATAAATAAAGACTAATTAGACTAGCTATTCGGTTAAGACAAAAGAAATAGCACCCTATAACGGAGGAAGTGTCATTTTGTTGTTTTGAACTCTATGTGAGATTTGCCTTTTGTGGAGATTTGTGGGTGGCAAAAATGTATATCAGCTTTGGTTTAACAATGGTAATTCACAGGTGATTGTAATTTCTTAACATATACACATCAGTATGAAGATGAATAATTGTAAATCTGGTGTGAATTTTTAGTTTAGTTCTATGAAAACATTTACACACATAGAATTACTAAAAGATTGACAAAAGTGACCCATTATTAGGTCCAGGAGACCTTGGGCACATGGCAGGGGACACCCTGTATGGGGTGCCTTTCCAGTGCAGGACACAACTGCACACCCATTCAAAGATTATGGACAAATTGGAAATGTCATTTAGCCTACAATACATGTTGTTGGTGTGTGGGAGGAAGCTGGAGTACCTGGAGGAAACCCCAGAAGCATGGGGAGAACATGCATGCTCCACACAAACAGGGCGGAGGTGGGAACAGAACTCCCAACCCTGAAGGTTCGAGTCAAATGTGCTAACCACTAAGCCACTGTTCCCTCTATGAATTACTTCTTAAGTAATTCAACCTTCTTAAGGCTAACAGTAAAATATTGTACATTTTTGTTTTGGCAAATAATACCTAAGTAGTGACTAATTTATTAGTTTTGTGTATTGCTTGATTAAAATGTGAATGTACTGTGCATGTATCTGTGTATTTGTCTAGCTTTCTCCATCTCTTGGTCCTGAATATTCACCACAATTCACCTCTCCCCAACATGGCCGCCCATCGATGTGTTTAATAAACCCATCCAAGCAGCTGCCGATGGATGCCCATAAATGATAAGCCTGTGAGAGCATTAAATCCCACAACACACTCAGCTCAGTTTGTTTTCAGCTGAAATGTGGCCACTAACCTCATGGAAAACGAAAACCTCCTAATCTTAGAGGATAGTTTCCTGAAGAGCATGTGTAAATATTTCTGATGTAAATCAGCTCGGCTGACTCATAAAACTCATACAATGACAAGCAGGTATGTGTCACTGAACAGCCGAAATCTTCCCCATCACAAAATCTTGCCGCCGACTTTCTTTCGTAAATCATCAGCAGAAGATAATGCGGTAATAATTTCCTAGATTTATCAGAGCCCACTTGCAAAAGCAAACACACTTTAGAACGTCCATATTTGGTCTGGTGATTGGGGTTCCATAGTGGAAACTGAGGAACTTGGAGGAAATGACATTAAAGTAAGCCAGAAGCAGTTATCAAAGTGGTATGGCCTTCTGAAATAAGTTTGTGTGTGTGTGTGTGTGTGTGTGTGTGTGTGTGTGTGTGGCCAGCCAGATGTGAAGAAGAACAGATAAGAAAAGAAGAAAATAAGACATGCCTCAAGAGCTGTCAGTAATAAAAGTCCTCTTGTACTCCAGTCTAAACAATTTTTACACTCCACCTCCTCTTTATGAACTCTACATTTCAGTGTGTGTGTGTGTGTGTGTGTATGTGTGTGTGTGTGTGTGTGTGTTAATGAGAGTACCTAGCGTTTCAAATGTGTGAGCAATGTGGCACAGATGGTGTCTCTTGAAATGTTTAAGGGAGGTAATCAAGGGATCTTAAGCAGCCAAAGAGAAAAGTCAGCAATTTTCCTCTCATGTAAAGAAACCCTGAAATGCTGCTGTAAATAACAAAAAGAAAGATTTTTGATTTGTTTCATTTACCAAAATAACCAAATTTACACCTACTCCAAATGCAGTAGCTCGGCCAAAACACGCAGAGTGCACTCTCTTACATTTGCACTGCATGTAAGAGACTAATGTTGTCAGTAGTATTTTTTTATACTAAATTATTTTCCATATATGCATACCTGAATCTTCATTACTTGCTTCAGACAACATTGTTATAAGCAATGCGGTTTGATTTTCACATAAACAATTTTGTAAAGTAGTATGTATTTACAACTTTAAAGTGTCAAAGTGAAACTGGCATCATCATTTCCAGAGTTCCAGCTCAGTTTCTGCTTCACCACGAGTCACCTTGAGAGGACTTGTACAAAATTGTGCTAAGCAAAAATGTAATACAGGGTTGAACAAACAATGTTATTGTGTTCAGCTACAAGGTACATGGTTGGTCATGTTTATAGATCACAATATATCATACTGTGATGACAAGGGTATTTGCATAATTAATAATCTCTCTCTCTCTCTCTCTCTCTCTCTCTCTCTCTCTCTCTCTCTCTGCCTAACTATGACCTGCATGATTCATCTTGATACTCTGCATGCTCTGCACTTGTGACTCACACTCTGCTGCTGTGGATGATGCAAATAATGCTGCAAATTCAATGATGTAAATGAGAACACAAATGAATGGGTACACAGTAACATGACAAAAAACTATTTTTTCCCACTGCCCCTAGAGCCACCAACAAAACCTCCCTAGGGGAACTAGACTGATATATATTGTAAAGGTGACAACATGTCTTCTGTGAACAACATCGATTGTAAGTCACTTAGAAGCAGAAATGCCGACCCTGCCTCATCTGTCTCGTTGCCATTTAAAAAATAAAATAAAGCCAGTGCTATTTAGACATCTATGTCATTGTCTCCGGCCTGGCTGCACCTCAGTTACCAAGACACACAAACACACACACACACACACACACACACTTGTGGGAGTCACAGTGTGAAACTGCTATAAATGCTCCTGGGTCTGCGGGGTCAAAGGTCTGACATGCTTAGACTCCTAAACAGACAATTAGGCTCGACTGAGTTTGTATAAGCCTGACTTATACAAAAGAAACGCAAAAGAAAAATCTGAGGTCTGACATGGTTGGACTCTAATACATGTGTTATACGTTTCTTGTGACTAAAACAACAGTACAAATATGACTTGGCTGCAGTTTTGTCCAAGCCAATACTGAAGTCACCAGAGGATGACAAACAAAATAAGACACCAAGAAAGTAATGCTATTGGATATGTTGGAAACAAAGGTCAAGAAAAAACATACAATAAATCTATAAAATGTGGGGGGCGGGGGGGGGATTTAATTTTTCCTTAAGCTGTGAAATCAATTTGTCCTACTAACGACTGGAAAAAGGAGACGGCTCCTGAGGGAAATATATGTGGGGTTAATAGGACAGAATAATAAAACATGTTTGAATCAAAACAGCGCAAAAACAAGCCAATGCATCTCTCCATTTCTCACACAAATTACTCTTTCTATTCAGAAAGGTTTGAAAGGTTAATGACTTTTAATCGAGGAATAATCTAACTTACACATTTATTTTCATTTACAAAAACATTTGCTAGTTTAGCAAACTGGTCTCCTGGAGTTACGAGGCTAATACTGATATCGGATTTCCATCACATAACATGCATAAAGTATGGGTAAATGTGCATAAATGTGCATATACACACACACACAGCGGCAAGAAAATGTATGTGAACCCTTTGGAATTTCATGATTTTCTGAATAAATTTGTAATAAAATGTGATCTGATCTTCATCTAATTCAGGGGTATTGACAAATATAATGTGACTAAAAGAATGACACAAAAAAATTTGAGATATATATATATATTAGCCTAGTAGCCTAAGTGATCACAGTTTCATGGCCACTATGTAAACCAGGGAAATATATAGATCATAATAAAATGTATCATGATGTGATAGTATTGCTATCGTGACCATAAATACCTGCCCAGATATGATTATTATATGCTTATTTCATATAAGTTTTATAATTATTGTGTAGCTACATGCTGTAACATAATGGGGGTGGTCGTCTTGAACAACCCCAATGATGTACAGTGGGTTAACATGGGCTAAGAAATGCTAAGCAAGTGTAGCTTTACATCGACCGCAGGATTGTACCAGAGGTTCCACAGATGTAATATACAAAAGCACTCAATTTTATTCAAAAAATAAGGTAATAATTACACAACTTAAAAATATCCTTGAAGACTGGATAATGTTTTTAATATAAAGGATAATGAGTGAGATCTTGGGTGCCTTTGTTAGCTAATTTAGCACCAGTGCAATACTGAAGCAGCAAATGTCCAACATCATTATGTCTTCAGGATCCAGATGTGCACAGCTGAGAGAAATATTGTATATGACAGAAGACTTGCAGCTGTAACTGGGTCAACCAAGAGATGATCCAGGGGGAAATCCAAAAAAACTATCAATTAAGTCCATATCAGGTGAGTGAATACTTTTGCAAGGCAACGTATACAGAGTTACGAGGAAAATTAGATTTTTTGCTAAACCATACAGTATCTCCATAATGTTACCATAATTATTACTAGTTATTCCTAGTTGTACAATTAAATTTTTATGCTACATTAGTGCATTGGTTTTAAAAGGCCTTGATTTTGGAAAACTGAGTTTCTCAAGTCAATCTTAACACTGTATGAAACTGAGAAGGTACCACTATATTGCTGTCTCTCTCTTCCATCACACTATCTCACCAGTTTTCGTGCCTAAAGTTTCTTGCTTTAATAAGCTATATCCTTGCTTCTTCCTCAAGGTTTGATGAAGCCATTTGGCTGGCAACTTCAGAACCCTAAGATCTGTGGTCAGGATGCTTCATTGCCAGTCTCTGAAAAGGGATAGGAGTCCCACTCAATGAAGTTTCGATTACATTCTCATTCCTCAGACAAATTGTAGGTCGACAGCTGTTTCCCATTGTTACTGTCTGAACAAATCAAATGGGCCCAGATGAAGGTATGATACTGTATTTAAGGAGGGGGTTGGTTCCAGTCGGAGGGATACTGATGGGGAGGAGAGTAACTAAACCCAGCTTGGCCAGGACAGAAAACTGCAGGGTGGTGATGCGCTTGGAGGAAACAGCAGCTTGGACTCTCTGAAGCATTTTTAGAATGTTCACACACTGTAAATGGGACACTGGAACGATAATTACTTCCAGAGAATCAGGAATGGTTCCCAGAAATGAAAACATGACAAAATGAGCCTGAATGCCACTCCTGAAATCTTATAAACAGCAGCACTCTGAGGGATGCACTCTCAGCGTGGATTACTCCGATTAATGGGTGATACTGTTATGCTGTTAAGCCTCAACTAATAGCCCAAAGCCGGTCATAAAGGCACACAGACTTAATTGGCAAGGAAGCAACCAGACAAAGTTACTCCTGTCACTCTGATACTCCAATCAGAGCCATTAAAACACATCAGCGTTCTCCACACTTCTTATTGTGGTTTGTCCTACTGCAGTTTCCTCGTTCCCTGTAAATGCTGGTTGGGGTGTTTAAAGTTCATAATAGGTTTTACGTAAAGGAATACTTTTCCAGCATAATGTCTATATACTATTTCTGTAACTTTGAAGCATAGGAAATTTGACACCATTTGATATACTGGAGAAACTAACTTGTAGTGGAACAGCTGTTGTTCTAATGTAAAGTAAAGTTACTGTTAGCACCCCAAAGATAAACAGCTGTTCCCTATAGCGCCTCTCTTTCTCTCTCTCTCTCTGATTTCAAACCTCGTATGGATGTTTTTAATAAATTTACACAGGCATTTGATGATGGCAAGAAAAGAAATCCACATTAACACTCTGGGATTGGATGGTTCACCAAATATCTCTAGTTTCACAGTAGAAAAAATATTTCCTGAAATAATAAAGGAGCAGCATTGCTCCAAACATAACATGACATTTCTTCCAGGCTGGGAAGAGACTTCATCTGGTAGCAGAATAGTGCGAGATTTAAATGCACATGTGTGTGACAGGAAAACAATCAAATGCACATCCTAAGAAACTATTTTAGGACAGTGGCACGTATTAGGATACTTAAAAATAAATAAAATAAAATAAAAAAAAAAGGTCCAAATCACCACAACATTGCAAAGCAGAAGAATGCAACTATATGCTTAAGGTTATTGTTTTGCATGACTGAAATGGAACTGGGTGTAGCACATGCACTTGTGTTTTATGTGGGTAGCTCATGTGCATGTGGCTAGAATTTTCTCGCATTGCATTTCCTGTTTTCTATAGAATGACTTACACGCTTTATATTTGTCCGATGGACTCAGATGTCTAAAAGCCCATCCACCTTGTCTACCAAAGCATTTTACTGTTCTTCTGGAGAAAACTGATATAGTTTTTCACAGTTATCAGTGGTGCAGAAATATCATAGTGGAGTTATGATCTGTTGCACAGCTTTTTGAAGTTCATCCACTATAAGAATTTGGCCAAGATACCATATCTGCTGCAAACAGCCAGCTCTTAAACTCCACATCATGCCTTTCTGCAACTAGATCCCTCTTGGAGCTGTTTAAGTTGGTGTGCTCTTGGCATTTGTCCCATGTGGAGGACTAAGAGTTTCACTTGAGCAACACCATCTTTGTTTTGTCTTTAAATTCTATCTTTTAAAATGGTGGGCCTGGTTTACTGATGTGTCGTTGTGTTATGGAAACTATAACATCTTTTTATTCTACAGTATGACATTTGATTTGGTGAGAATCAGACTCAGGGTAATCTTTCAATGACGGTTGAGGGTGAAGGGAGTGGGGACTTGATTAATAACAAGCCATGACTTGATGACTATCATTTTGTTCCATTTTTATGTCCAAATTTTGAGTCATTAACAAACTAGAGAGGCACATTGAAAAATGCAAAATGGAGGCCCTGATATAGCAGAGACATTCTCTTGAGGCACAGCAATATTTTCTTGGCTTGGCTTGTTTGCACTACTAAATGGACTATTGTTCTTACATAATGATAAATCTAAACAAATAAAGTAGAGAGGGTGAAAGTTCAGCTCACTCTCACAAGTGTACTGATTCGTGACAGTAATCACTTGATCAGATCAGTAATGTTTGATTTTCATTGTTTCAGATGAGTGCCCAGACCATTCCAGATAAGAAGCTCCATCACTGGTTAACTCTATGATTCCCTGTAGGCAACCATTCAGCATTGAGAATTTTACCATGTCATTTTCATGTCATGTCAAAAAAAATTTTTTTTTATTTTACGTTTAAAAGTGTGGGTGTGAATATCGATCAAGAGAATATCGAAGAATATCGATCAATACTGGGAATATAATTGCAAACATAGGTCAAAATTTTAATTTACACAATGGTTCCTTACATCAGTTGGTTTGTAAAATTTGCTCTTAGGCATTTACTGCATGAATTATTACAAAAAAAATGTTGAATTAGTTCAAGTAATTAAAAGTATTGTAGAAACTGTCAAAAATGTTTTTTTTTTGTGTTTTTTTTTTTTTTTTTGGGTAGTTGGTAAACACAACAGTGTGCAGTGGTGGAAAGTATCATATATTCAAAAATAACACAAAATTTTTGCGATTCCAATTACAATTATTGCATTTTCTATATTGTAAATCACAGAGTTGTTTTTTTTTTAACATTTAGTCATGTAATCTGCTGAAGATTTACTGTATGCATTTTCCTGAGGGTTAATTCATGGGACCATTTCAGATCATACTATGGGTAATCAGTTTCAATAATTATTAAATATTCATATGTTTGCAAGTACTCTGGAAATAATTAAGATGTTTAGGGGTGCACGGTGGCTTAGTGGTTCGCACGATTGTGCCCTGCGATGGACTGGCACCCTGTCCAGGGTGTAGCCCGCCTTGTGCCCAATGCCCCTGGGATAGGCTCCAGGTTCCCCGCGACCCTGAAGAAGGAATAAGCGGTTGACGATGGATGGATGGATGGATAAGATGTTTAGTAAATTCAGATTGTGTTAAAAAGCAAAATGTTAAGATTAAAATGGGTGCATCTGATTGGTTGTGTGTGCATGCATCTTTCCGTTACTGGGGGAGTTCTCGTGATGCACTTCATTCTCAGTAATGTGAAGAATCACGTGTTGAGTATTTACTGATAAACATATTCCAAAACACACATTTGCACACAAATGTATAATATTGTGTGTTGTAGTAATGTATAAATTGTAACTACAATTTAATGTATAAATTGTAACTCAGATAGTGTTCCAATTGTTTCCTTTAAATAGTTTTACCTAAATAATGGAAAAGTAATCAAATTTTGAGAGCCCTCCAAGGATGATCTACACCATGCCATGTGATTGTAGATAAGGAAGTGCACACAGCATTTTTTTTTGTTATGTCAAAGTTAAAGCCCACGTTTACCAGTTAAATAGGAAAACTATAGTTTTGTATGATCACATATAATTTTTTTTAGATAAATTAATGGCAGCACCATGCAGTAAAGGGTTCAAAGCTAACAAATGGATGCACATAGTTATAGTTTTGCACAGGGACGCCTATAAAAGTCTAAAAATTACCATGTTGTAATTTTTTCTTTTAATGTATAATGGTTAGGATGTTTATGCTCTCTTTAAGGAAAATGAATGTTGTGATAAAAGAACTATCTTGTTTAACTTAAGGGACAGGCCGCCAAATAAAATGTAGCTTTAAATGAATAACAAGTATGATGTCTCTGTCTTCTTTAATAAATAAACAACTGTAATCATTGGCATAAATCTATGGTATAAGAGGAATAAAATACTTTTGGACATTTTGTTACTGGAAAATAATGAACAACATTGTGGTACTGACCATAAACTTTGCATCATCACACCACTTGTTTAAAAACGTATTTTCATATAACTGCATACAATGAAGTGTTTTATTCCTTACTTAACATTATACTTAGATTTAAGTATACTTAGATACTGTCATTTGTTAGTAAAAAAAAAATTCAGTGGCAAAAGGAAGTATAGCTGTATATTTGCATTGTGACTACATGTATAATTCATCACACAATTTCCTTGAACTGTGTTGAATTGCTTGGTAGCACAAATTTAATTGCTGATGTGGTTGTTGACACTGTATAACATACTACATATTTGATCAAAAACGGACCATAGTACAACCCTAATCCCGAAAATGCTGGGACGCTGTGTAAAATGTAAATAAAAACAAAATGCAATGACTTGCGAATCTCATAAACCCATGTGTTATTCACAACAAAACATATAAAACATATCAAATGATTAAACTGAGTAAATGTACCATATATAGAAAAAAATAAGGTAAATTTTAATTTCATGGCTGCAAAACATCAATAAAAAAAAGTTGGGACGGGGCAATAGAAGGAGCAACAACAGTTGGAGGTTAATTGGCAAGAGGTCAGTAACATGATTGGGTATAAAAAAATGAGTATGTTAGAGAGGCAAAGTAATGTCTGGGCAGAGGTTCACCAATCTGCAGAAAAAAAACTGCATCTACAATTTGTGGAACAATTTCAGAATAATGTTCCTCAACGTATAATTGCAAAGCCTATGAATATCTCATCATCAACAGTACATAATATCATCAAAAGATCCAGAGAATCTGGAGAAATCTCTGTGCACAAGGGACAAGGGTGAAAATCAATATTGCATGCCTGTGATCTTCTGGCCCTTAGGCAGTACTGAATTAAAAACAGGCATGATTCTGTAAAGAAAATCACTGCATGGGCTCAGAAACACCTCCAGAACTCATTGTCTGTGAACTCAGTTCACCGTGCCATCCACAACTGCTGGTTAAAGCTCTATCAAGCAAAAAGAAGCCATATGTGAACATCATCCAGAAATACCACTATCTTCTCTGGGCCAAAACTCATTTACAATGGAATGAAGCAAAGTGGAAAACTGTTCGCTCAGTTCAAAAGCCTGCATCTCTGATGGTATGGGTGTGCCTATGGAAAGGACAGCTTGCACATCTGGAATGGCACCATCAATGCTGAAAGGTACATACAGGATTTTGTGCAAAATACGCTTCCATCCAGATTCCATCCCATCTTTACTTCTGAGAGACTCTGCCTCTCTAAGATACTCTTTTTATACCAATCATCTTACTGACCTGTTGCCAATTAACCTAAATAGTTTCAAAATGTTCCTCCAGCTGTTTCTTTTAAGTAGCACTTACTTTTCCAGTCTTTTGTTGGCCCTGTCCCAACGTTTTTGAGACATGTCCCTAACCCTAACCCTTTTTTTAATGGTACATTTTCTAAGTTTAAACATTCAATCTGATGAATAATATGGGTTTATGAGATTTGCAAATCCTTCTGTTACATTCTGTTTTTATTTGCATTTATTTACATTTTACAAAGCATCCCAACTTTTTGAGAATTGGGGTTGTACATCATATGGCAAAAAATTTTTTTGCTTTTGCTCAACACATTCAGGAAGAAGGTTTGGTGAAAAGGCTGAAGCAGCGACAGACAACAATGACCACAAAAGCCAAAAGCTAGACCATGTCTGTCTGAAATCGCATACCGTTACAGTACCTACTGCATTCAAATCAGTACCTACAGCTCAGTCGTTGATACAGTACCTACTGATCAGTATATGTGTGCAGTATGAATACAATCCAGACATACTACATCTGCCATGTGGGCATTGTCATGTGACCTCCAACTTTAAAAAGAGCCAACATGCTGCCTTCCGCCATTTTTTATTCTGACAACTCATCCGCACCAGTCCCATTGCATTATGGGGTAACACAGTATCCATTATTTCCCTACAGCAGAATCTAGGCAGAAGCAGTAGGTCATGTATGTGTCCGAATATCCCTACTACCCTACCACACAGTAGGCGAAAAGCAGTAGGCCAAAGGCGTATAGTAGTATGTCCAAATTCTCAGAATTCATAAAACAGTAGGTGAGAAATACCCAGACGACCTACTACTGAGATTCTGCAGTATGGCAGCACTGGACACTGTGGATACTGTGCCATCCCATAATGCAACGGGACTAACGCAGAAGAGCTGAGAACTGGCTCCACGTAGTAGCTCCAGATTGTATTCATGCGTACCAATACTGATCAAATTTTGAGTGCCCTACAAGATGTGACTTAGATTCATTAAACCAAAACTTGAATCAGGTGCAGTCATGTGACGTGAGTATTGTGATCAAGTGAGGTGCCGTGGATGATGAAAGTTGTAGTCCTGTGCTGCAATCATGACATCATCATTAGTGTTGAAGAATCGCTGGTTTGTGCAGCAAAAACTACATTTGCATTCTTTGAAGTGACAGATGGAGAGGAACCCTATAGTGTAGCTCACACCTGCTCTGTTTGTATGTTTTAAGCAAAGTGCAAAAGTCCAAAACGCCAACGTTTTTCAATTATTAAATCTCAAAATTTAAGTTTGAGTATACCACAACAGTTGAATTCTACAGTTGGGACTGTATTCATGGAGTATGGAAGAGAAATCAGTTCAGGCTTTAGTGCGTTAGCTCCAGATATTTCCCACTGCAGCCTTTACGAATTAGCTCATTAAACAGAAGGTCCCAAACATGTTGTCTACGTCTGGCACTCATTCAGCTCATTAATGGTGTTTTCATTTAATTCACAGCAGAGAGGAATGCCAGAGGCCATGAGAGGGCCGACAAATGATGCGAGTGAATGATGATTGCGTCCAGAACACAACAAATTAGACCAAAGTGCTATCTATAATACACTGACTCAGCTAGCAGACATATTAACCACACTACATACACACACACACAGCTACTTCTTCTTTTGTGACGCATTCATTGGAGTATGTACACTCCTTAGCACCCAACAGAATGACAGAGCTTATCAGCAAGCTCAGGACACAGTGTAACAGCTGAAATAACGGATGAATTCAGCTACAAGTTTCAGCTGCACGGAGGACAACAAAATGTGTAAAAGGGTGATATGTACAGCATGACAGCAGAGTGAATGCTGTTAATGTGCTTTAATACGCAACCAACTGTATATGGATCAGCATTCATCAGGTCTCAATTTAGCCAGTATTCAACTGTCCTGTATTCAGACCTTGAGGACCAAAACATTAAGGACGCAAGAACTCAAGAAAGAAAAAAGAAAGAGAAAGAATCTAAGAAAGAAAGTGAAATACTGAAAGAATGAAAGAAAGAAAGAAAGAAAGAAAGAAAAGAAGGTAGAAAGAAAGAAATTGAAATGCTGAAAGAAAGAATGAAAGAAAGAATGCAAGAAAGGAAGTGAAATATGCTGACAGAAAGAAAGTGAAATGCTGAAAGAAAGAAAGGGAAATATGCTGAAAGATTTTCCAGTTATGTGTTTTATAATGTCACATCACACGTTATCAGTATTATCAGCAAGTGATTTCCAACTCTGATCACCAGAAGCAGTTATAATTTCATGCAATGCCTTATCACAGCATCAGATAAGCTACTTCATATAGGATGAGGTTTGCACACCCACATTTAAAAAAGTGAGAGAATCCAATTTACAAAACAACAACAACATCATTCTGTATAGAGCCTCCAGGACCAGAATATAGCAAGTAGAAAATATAAGGTTTAGGGGACCTGTGTTTCAGTAAAAAAAAAAAAAGTTTCAGTAAAACGAGTATAGAACTACTATATACAAATATACAGGACAGCCTGTATAACCACCCAGCAGTTGAGCTGGTAAAGCTGTAGCAGAGACACTGAAGCATCATTGGCACAAAACAACATGATAATGATCTGTAATGATAAGGAATAATGCATAAGCCATTAGCTAGCTGAGTGAGCTAGAATATAAACAGCCAGATCTTTTGAGCCTTTGCAGAATGGAAGCTCTGTATTAAACTTAGATGTTCAGTAGCAATTTCCTGTTGTGTTAAATATATCCTATAGTGCTGCTCTGGCCTGTATAGTATGCAGGCTTGGGGTGTAACGGAATACATGTGACGGCATTACGTAATCAGGATACAAAAAACTGGTAACTATAATCCGTTACAGTTACGTCAAAAAACAAAGTAATCAGATTATAGGTACATTTAAAAAAAAATGGGAATACTATCAGGATTTTTTTCATTTAAAACCAAAGAAATTAATCTTTTCACATGACATAATATAGACAGCTGCTTGATTATAATTCTAGTTCTGTCTAAATAAATCAATAAATAAGATAACATTTGCGCAAATTTGGTAGAAATTAACACAAATTGTTCTCTGAAATGCTTTTCTTAGGGAGACAATACGTCCTCTTTTTTTTTTGGCCCTTAAAAAGGCATCTAAATTGGAGAAAATGCCCGGGATTCGGCTTTAGTTTTATTATGATGTGTTAATGGTCTAATTATGCATCGTGTGTGCATGTTTGCATTGCTTTAACCCCTCTCTGTAATTCCCGCCTTTTCGCTCACTAATTGGTCTATTATAAAAGGCTTCCAGCAACTATTGGCCAAATTCCTGCCTCTCAACCTTTAGCCTCCTCTCAGAGAACGTGCGAAGCGTTGTTGTGTTCGCCATCAAACAGTTGCTTGACAATAGCAGCAAATGACAGCTGACCTGAGTCGAAACAATTATCGCATTACTTCGTAATCATGGCCATTCAAATGTGTAAATGATGGTAGAATGTACACTCCTGGCATTTTATTCCATATGGGTATTCAGAATAATGTAGGAAAAAAGTCAAACTTGGGCAGAGGATAACCAATTTTATTTATATATATTTATGTGATGATAATGGTGTGTCTTTTTCAGTGTATTAAAGTCTGCATTCATAGTAACACTGTTTTGAACGCTATTAAGACAATAAACATAAAGAACCCCAGAACCATATAGCTCAACTCAAGCACCCTATACAATAAAAATGGTTCTTGACATGAAGGAGGTTCTTTGCTGAACTTATGGTGCTGCAAAGAACCATCGAAGAACCTTTAACAGTGTATAGAACATTTTTGGATTAGTTGTGTCAATTGTAGATGTAAATTAAAAACTCCCTTTACTTTTACTCAAGTCACTCAACCCTTTCCACCACTGTCTAGTGTTCTATAGCTAGTGTTCTGTAGCTGGTACCTGTTCTCGAGAGTTGTAAATATATTAGTGTTGTTTCACAGAGAACGCTGCGCTGTGCTGGTTCACCCTGAAATCATAAATACTGTTCCATTAGCTGGAATCACTCATGTCAATAACTCCATGTCACACGGGACCAAGCAGCTGAATGATGTACCAGATTTTTACAAAAACAAATACAAAAATGGGAAAAGCACGTTTCTTAACCTAGCTTACTAGCAATAAAGATGCTATTAAATTAGTTAGGCAACATTGTTGTATGTACACTTTCACACTATAAAATTAGCTCCAAATTAAAATGAAGTATTAAATAAAGCCAGTGTTACACTGAAAGGCTGTCATAACATATTCTAATCTATATAGCTACTATTACTTAGTTGAGGTTGTCAAGGATCCTTTAGTAAATAGTCACTACACTGATGGTGGAGGAACGACTTCCGACATTATACAGACTTTTTGGTCAAACTATTTCTTTATCTTCTGCCAGAAAGATGGAGAGAGTGAGAGAGATGGACAGAAAAACTGATCAGCAAGAACAGGAAACCAAAAGACATGTCAGATTTCGTAAGATTGGGTTTGAGTTTGAATAAGGCAGGCGACCTTTAGCATAACCTACGTCTTCCCTGTGTCCTAATCTGTCTCTCTGTAGAGTGTTATCTCCGTAATTAGGATAATCCAGCATTGGTTTCCTGATGAATGGGGATCACTTTCATGAGTCAGCACTTACAAATGCTTCTCGTAACCACAAAAGGGATCATTTTACCACTCCCCTCTCTCTCTCTCTCTCTCTCTCTCTCTCTCTCTCTCTCTGTGTGTGTGTCAGTAAAGCTACAAGTACAGTAAAGTTGTCCCCTTTCTTTGACTCTCATTTCATTGCCTCTTCTTTTCTCTGCTTAGGAGTCCACCCCAAACCGCCGTATAGAAAAATAAACCCTTATAAATCGCTCATGCATGGCTTCAAAGACTCATGTGCTCATACTGAAAAAAGAGGTCGTAACGATCGGACCATCTTAGGCCACGCAGCACGATTCTGGTACCGGTCCACTAACTACCGGATGGCAGAGAGTAATGCACGAAACATGAGGCCACCGTTTTAGACGGGCCAGGGAGAGAGAGAATGAGAGTGACGCACAAAATCCGAAGTGGTAACAGTCAGCTAAGGAATGTTGTGTTTATCTCGGCCTCTGTGACACAGTCTGAATACTTATCAGCAGGGAGGAAGTGTGTTCGTGTGTGTGTGTGTGTGTGTTTGTATGTGTGAAGTCTGAAGGTGGGAGGCTGAGGAGGTCAAGCGTGAAAGAGTGTTGTGTGTCTGAATAATAACATTTAGGGGTGTAAAATGCATTATCCACAAGGGACACTTTATGAGAATGAATTAACGTTCCCTCTGCATGGAGGCAATTATGTCATGTCTATTTATAATGTGCATACAAACAAATTCATTGAATTGAAACTCTGTATTTAAGGTTTTGTCCTTGTAACCATAAAGTTGTGGGGGGGTTTTTGTAATTGTGAATTAACAATTTTGTAATTATAATTGTAAGGCGATATATAAATGAAACATATTATCATTATTATTATTATTATTGTTGTTGTTGTTGTTATATAACTTCCTCATCATGAATTCCCGAAACAGTGAATATGTAAATTAGAGACATTAGAATACAAAAGACATCCTTTGTACCTCAATCCCGACAATATGGCCTGAATTTGCATAATGATACAAAACTGGCTTGTATATTTTATAATGCAGTCAGACTAAGTGGACTTTTCAGACTTTCTACCCAGTCTGTGCACGCATTAATTCCACTGAATTTTAACATTAAAAAAATATTTTATACAGTTTAAGAATTATCTCCTAATATAACTAATGTACCTAAACACCGTTTTCTGTATGTCATGTTCGATGTCTTTCAAAGAACCTGGCCAGACAGATACAGCAAGCTTTGACTGGGGGTTTTAATTTAGTTAAGGAACTAATAAGCCCCAAATTAGCGGAAAATAACATAACGTCAGTCATGATATCAGTGGTATGTCATTATCTGAATTATGAGCAGATCTCATTACAAACTAAGCAAGTTTCATTGCTCCGGAATTTGATATAACTGAATGTCAGTGCTGTGCAGACATGAACAACATGGATTGAGAATAAGGATGATGGCAAGACTCTGGTTAATACTTATGCACACTGGTGCCAGTAAATATTTTGGCACCCAGCCATGGACAATGTCTTTCTCCTGCATGATTTTCATTCTGTAGGGTCTCTATTCATGTTTCTCCCCTTTTACAGGACCCTTGCTTGTACATAGATGAATATACATAGGAGTTAATTTATCATCAGCAAAAGTGATCCGAGGTCAGTAAAGATTAACTTAAATAAATAAAATAAGGAAGAAAGAAAGTATTAGATAGATCCAGCCATCCATCCATTATCCAGACTATTTATCTTATATTGGCTCACAGGGGACCTGGAGCCTATCCCAGGGAGCTCGGGGAAGCTGTGGCTCAGGTGGTAGAGCAGGTTGTCCACTAATCAGAGAGTTGGCGGTTTGATTCCTGGCCCACATGACTCCACATGCCAAAGTGTCTCCCAATGGCAAGCTAGCACCTTGCATGGCAGCTCTGCTACCATTGGTGTGTGTGTGTGTGTGTGTGTGTGTGTGTGAGAGAGAACACATCAATGAATTAATGGAGAATGAAGGGTGAATGAGAACCAGTGTAAAGAACTTTGTAGAACCGCTAAGGTTTAAAAAAAAAAAAAAAAAAAAAGCACTACATAAGTGCAGACGATTTACCATTTTCAAGGCAAGGGAGACCCGCGATGTGCAGGGCACAATCGCGCACACACATTCACACACCAATTCACACTTTCAGAGTCACCCGTCAAATAAGAGTTAAATAGTTAAAAATCACTTTTCAGACTTAATGGGTGCTAAAAAACAAATAAAGTGAACAAACTCAGGTGCGGTTTCATGGTTTGCAGAATGTGCCATGAATCACGTCCGACTGGTTTTGCTGCACCATCATACAACATGTATCTGGTTGTTTATTCAGTTCTTAGGTCAATATTAATGAAGACTTCATGTCAGTACAACCAAACGTTTGTTTGGGGTTTTTTTTTCTTTCTTTCTTTCTTTTGGCTCAGACAAAAGATTTCTAGTGAATTAAAGATTACAAAAGGATCTCCTTTGTCCCGTGGGAAACATAAGGTGATACGTTTGTGGGCAAAACTGGTTTTTCGCAACCTCTGATGGATGGTCTAAGAGATGAAACAGTAGATAAAAGCTGAAGAAGACAGAAAAATAAGAGAATGTTGACTGGGTGAGCGAGTGGATGTGGTCCTGTAGCATCTGCAGAATCGTTCATCCCCAGACACACACACACACACACACACACACACACTTTCCTCACTTGCTTTTTGATGTCTGCTAGCACTACTCTTTCTCACAGGATATTATGCTTTAAACGATGTTCTAATGAGGCTACAGCTCCAGACCACAGTCCTTTAAAGACAGAATGATAGTGCAGTAATTATATTCTATAACCAGGAAATCTGGAATGCCCTAGCATTCAGTAATGTTCATTTATTGTAAAATTTGTTTTTGATCCTGCTATTGAAATTGTACTTCTCTAATACTATGTCCAAATGGAACATTTGCTCTTTCTACATGGGAAGTTGAACACACAATACACATGCAGTTTATCCCTTCCAGGAAAATTGGTCTGCTGAAAAAAACCCAAAACAATAGAACAGCAGAAATTCTAATGGTTTCCACTACAAATACCATTACAAACCATCCTTAATGGTATCCACTAGACATAACATGCCACCAGTAGAAGTCAACAGAGACCCACTGGGAGCAAACTGGGAGTTTCCATTAAAACTAATACAATTCCCATTATAACCATTAAAACCATTACAGATTCTATGAGGGTTTCTATTCTTTTTTCAGCAGGGTATACAATCGTCACATGTAAAATTTATTCCAGTTTTAACTTACACACTGTTTTTTATTTGACACACAATTCATTTACTTTTTACCATTTACCATGTCTTTTTTTTTAATACATTATTCATTTATTTTCTCGTGTTTACCTAGGCCATGTGACTCCTGTTACAGAAAAATTACATATATTTTACATGTGATTAAATGTTATTTGTGCATGCATACACACATTATAGTACCCTGAAACCGCATGTGATTGCAAGTAAACACATTCAGTGATTAAGATGTTATGACTAAAATGTGTAAATGTAAATTATTCACGTTAAATTTGTGTGAATTTTCTGTAAGGGAAAAGTTGCTGCTGTTGTTAGGCAAGCAGGCAATCAGCTAGCTAGCGACTGATACTGAAGATTTAGCGAGCTAGCTAGAAAAGTCTACATGTGTAAATTTAACATGTAAATTGTATGATCATTCACATTTTGAAGTTTCTTCAAAATACTTCTTTGAGGTAAGACATAAGGTCCCTGTTGCTAGGCAACTGGGAAATATGAACTAGCTATTGGCTGACATTAACGTTTTGGCTAGCTAGCATGCAACTACTCAGTCTTTTATGTACATAGACCGCGTAATTGCAGCTTGATGGTGGAGACAAAAAAAAAAGAAACATCAGGAATATTAACTTTTCTCTTAGACATGGTGGTAAATTACTGTAAGGACACCATAGCATGAGGAGTGTTAGAATCCATACTGCAGAGATTTATTAACAACGGGCCTACAGTAAACAATCCAAAGGGGGTCATCAGAAGCGTGGACTTGTTCAGGCAGAGTTTCAAACACAGAGAGGCAGATTAAAGGTGTATAAAGGTGTATGCAAAAGGGTCACTAACACAGAGCATAGGTAGCATGAACAAACGGCTTAGTAATGCAGAAGAGTACTGGCAATACGTCACAACGTAAACCAGGAAGCACATAAGTTATAAAGCTATAGACAGGAAGTGATGTTAATACTCGGATGATGGTTCCCTCTGAATAAGGGGGGAACTGTTCATAGCCGGAAGTATTACAATTACTAAGAAAAGCTTCCATTTGAAGTGGATTAGCTAACTCCATTAGCATCAACCATCTTCCACACATAGCACCTTCCATACTGATAATTATAGGCAAACTATAGAGCCTAGGTATATGATGAGTGTTATATGAGGACATTTTATACACTGTCTGGCTTTAATAGAGCTTTTCTGTCCAGTCCATAACATGTTTTTCCACACAAGGTAAGTTTGCTTTAATGTTGTGGGACATTCCGAGCTACCCAGAGTCTTCTGTATGACACGCTACAATCCCCAGACCAAACACATGTCTAGTGAGAGGAGAGGAGCAAGACCTAATTCCTACTCTCTGTTCCTCAATGGATTAAAGGTTATCAGTATGTCTCTATCAGATAATCTGCTTGGCAGTCACTGGTAAGGGACCCTTGAATAAGTCAAGACCAAGATTTTTTTTTTTTTATCAGTTGAGAATGGTCAGCAACCACAGGATCAGCCAAGAGGTCTCCAAATGCCATCGAGAACTAAGCTTAGTGAATCAGTTCCTTCCCTTATCTTCAGCAGGGGCAGATTTTGTTGGTAAATGTTATCTTCTGTTTAATACACTTCTGTTTTTTGTTGTCCCTAAAACTGAAACCTTCTAACATACCTAACATACATCCAACAAGTTATGGACATTTAGTCAAATCCTCACATGCAATATTTTATTGTTATCAATGCAGTGACTTGTTGGACTTATAAATTTGCCCATTAAGCCTGGACAAAGATTGCTAGAGATTTTAACTATGATATGACATTAAAATTTAAATTCAGATAATCCATCCATCCATCCTAAATCGCTTATCCATTAATCGAGTCGCAGGTAAATTCAAATAGTCCATGTTCAAAATTATTCTTTTTTTTTTGTTTTATTTAAACCCATACCATCTCAGTCATTGGAGCACAATAAGGATTAATTAAAATATATAAACTATAACGTAAAATTTTTATGGACTATTAAGGCCACTCCATACAGGGAGAGAAAGAATATATATATATATATATATATATATATATATATATATATATATATATATATATATATATATATTAGAAAAAAAGGAAAGCAGAATACTTTCATTTTAAACAGAAAAAATATAGGGAGAAATGAAAAAGAAAATATTACACACATGTATGTGGCCATCAACAAATTAAAATCAAACTCATTTTGACAATAATAGATTGTGGAAATGACTAAAAATGATATGAAAGTTGAAGCTTTGGACGCTGAACTGTTTGAGCAGAGTATAAGGAAGAATAAGTGAGAGAGCTGGACAGACCAAAGGCCTAAAGCGCTGCTGCATTGTTCTCTTTAGGTGACCGCTAATGCTGGGAAGGTAATTCAACTTATCTTGGAACTGGTATGTCGGAGCTTGGAATTACAGTGGTGTGAAAAAGTGTTTGCCCCCTTCCTCATTTCCTGTTCCTTTGCATGTTTGTCACACTTAAGTGTTTCGGAACATCAAACCAATTTAAACAATAGTCAAGGACAACACAAGTAAACACAAAATGCAATTTGTAAATGAAGGTGTTTATTATTAAAGGTGAAAAAAATCCAAACCATCATGGCCCTGTGTGAAAAAGTGATTGCCCCCTAAACCTAATAACTGGTTGGGCCACCCTTCAGCAACAACTGCACAGCGTTAGCGTTTGCGATAACATGCAATGAGGTTTTTACAGCGTCCTGGAGGAATTTTGGCCCACTCATCTTTGCAGAATTGTCCTAATTCAGTTACATTAGAGGGTTTTCGAGCATACCACAACATCTCAATAGGATTCAGGTCAGGACTTTGGCTAGGCACTCCAAAGTCTTCATTTTGTTTTTCTTCAGCCATTCGGTGGTGGACTTGCTGGTGTGTTTAGGATCATTGTCCTGCTGCAGAACCCAAGTTCGTTTCAGCTTGAGTTCACGAACAGATGGTCGGACATTCTCCTTCAGGATCTCTTGGTAAACAGCAGAATTCATAGTTCCTTTTATCACGGCAAGTCTTCCAGGTCCTGAAGCAGCAAAAACGCCCCACCAGACCATCACACTACCACCACCATATTTTACTGTTGGTATAATGTTCTTTTTATGAAATGCAGTGTTCCTTCTACGCCAGATATACTTGGACACACACCTTCCCAAAGAGTTCCACTTTTGTCTCATCGGTCCACAGAATGTTGTCCCAAAAGTCTTGGGGATCATCAAGATGTGTTGTGGAGAAATTGAGACGAGCTTTGATGTTCTTTTGCCCAGCAGTGGTTTTCTCCTTGGAACTCTGCCATGCAGGCCATTTTTTGCCCAGTCTTTTCCTGATGGTGGAGGCATGAACGCTGACCTTAACTGAGGCAAGTGAGGCCTGCAGTTCTTTGGACGTTGTTGTGGGGTCTTTTGTGAACCTCTTGGATGAGTCGCCGCTGCGCTCTTGGGGTAATTTTGGGCCGGCCACTCCTGGGAAGGTTCACCACTGTTCCATGTCTTCGCCATTTGTGGATAATGGCTCTCACTGTGGTTCGCTGGATTCCCAAAGCTTTGGAAATGGCTTTATAACCCTTTCCACACTGATAGATCTCAATTACTTTCTTTCTCAATTGTTGCTGAATTTCTTTGGGTCTCGGCATGATGTGTAGCTTTTTAAGGATCTTCTGGTGGACCTTACTGTGTCAAGCGCTCCTATTTAAGTGATGCCTTGATTGTGAACAGGTGTGGCAATAATCAGGCCTGGGTGTGGCTAGAGAAATTGAACTCAGGTGTGGACAACCACAGTTATAGTATGTTTTACAAAGGGGGCAATCACTTTTTCACACAGGGCCATGATGGTTTGGTATTTTTTTCACCTTTAATAATAAACACCTTCATTTACAAATTGCATTTTGTGTTTACTTGTGTTGTCCTTGACTATTGTTTAAATTGGTTTGATGTTCCGAAACACTTAAGTGTGACAAACATGCAAAGGAACAGGAAATGAGGAAGGGGGCAAACACTTTTTCACACCACTGTACATCATGGCTTCCGTGTGTTCAAATGCTATAAATCGGGGGGAAAAACATGGATGCCTCCATATCCGTGTCTTTTGTTAGCAACAAACTATCAATCTAACTGTGATAAGTGAAGTACATTTTCCCTCTCAAAACAGTGAACTGTGTAGTCAATGTTAGATTATAATACAACATAATAAGGTAGGAAGTGCCTTGAGTTGAGAAGACTATCCCAAGTTCCCAAATAGGAATTCCAAGCTGAGGGGGCATTTTCTTTGGTTTTTCCCTAGTGGGAGATCAGAAATTATGAGTTACGACTTTCTGTCAAATACAGCATAAAATCTCATAAAATCAGCACAGCATTGTGGGTAATGTAGGAAACAGTTACCCAAAGTGAGAAAAGTGTCTGTAGTGTATGGATGGATGGATGGATGGATGGATAGATACATACATACATACATACATACTTTATTGATCCCCAAGGGGAAATTCAAGAAATGGATGCGTGAATGTGATTGTGCCCTGCGATGGATTGGCACCTCGTCCAGGATGTCCCTCACCTTGTGCCCGATGCTCCCTGGGATAGGTTTCAGGTTCCCTGTGACTCAGTAGGATAAGTGGTATAGAAAATGGATGGATGGATGGATATGCATGTGGTTCGGGGTGTACCACTTTTTTCACAAACAGATATTCAGAACAAATACACTGATTAAACAGGCAGGGCTATTGACTCTTAAACAGTCACCGGATTAAACCGTCAACCTGTGTTTACTGCCTACTAAAGTTAGACCTACCCATCCATCTCATTATGATGTCCAGATCAGACAGCACACTGTAGCTAGACTGACAGACAGATACACACATACACACACACTAAGGTGTGTAAACAGGTACTGCTTGTAGGCACTGGTTATGGTAATGTTTCTCACAGGGGTATGGTTTCCTAACAGGAAATACTGCTGTGTTACCGAGGCGTTATACAGAAGTGCTATAAAAGCATGAAGAAAAGCATGACGACAAGACTGAACTTGACTTTACAGCAAAAGTTACTGCATGCTGCTGAAACCATAAAGTGACAAGCAGATTGAAAGACAGACATACGGTAACTACTACTAGAGCACTTTAAAACGATATACTTTTCATTTCAACAGTACTTCGGAAAGCTCTAAGAAAGTAAAATTATTCTTTTTCATTTTCACATTAATGAAAAACACTAGAATTATGGGCCAAGTGCAAAACTGCACCAAAATAAAAAGCAGTGCGTTGGCCTGCTTGTCATGCTTGTTTATCTTTTGCATACACTGTTTGTATATTCAGAAAATTTGCCACACACCTCCAGGGTCGGGGGTTCGATTCCCGCCTCCACCCTGTGCTTCGGGGGTTCCCTCCAGGTACCCTGGTTTCCTCCCTTAGTTCAAAGACATGCGTTGTAGGCTGATTGGCATCTCAAAATTTTCCATAGTGTGTGAATTGGTGTGTGACTGGATATAGCTCTTGTCTTTTGCTATATTAATACCACTAAAGGTCAATAATATTGTGGCAACGTTTAACAACCAAATATATGGTGCTGCTCTACTTTTTACCCATTCAGTTCTACACTCTGCGGTTGCATTTTTTTACTGCTTTGTACAGACTATAACCCTACACAACATTCTTCATTTAGTGTAACTGGACTAAACTAAAATGTCTGAATAAGTAGCTACTGTAGACTTTTTTTTTAATCTGCACAGAGAATCATTATTTACTACAATAACATAAAATCTTAGACCATTTAGGAAATATGGCTCTTTGGGGGGTATTTTTGGACTTTGATTAAAGAATAAGGTAACGGTTCCAAACTGCTTTTCCTTGTCACTTAAGTGGAACTATCAAGTATACATCTTTTGTACCTTTAGTAAGTATATTTTACCTGGGATGTGCTGTACTACTTATTATGTTTTACTTTAATTAGGTCCAATTAAGCACCTTCTATTCTTTTTTAAAGATACAGTATTCATGCAATGTACAAAAGGTTTCATTTTAATGGATCTATCCAAGCGACACAGATTTGTAGCTTTCTGTGAGTGCGTGACGAAACAAAACAAATAATATAGTCAAACAGACAAAACATGTCTGTCGTGTGAAGTCTCTTTTTTGTTTGTTTGGGGATTTTTTTAGCTTTGTACTGAAGCTGTGAGGTTAAAGTAGCTAAGAAGTAAGAGACGCTTATAGCTACCAGTTAAGCATTGAGCAAACTGGTTGTATAAAATCACAATTTACTATGTGCTTCAGGATGTGTGAAGCTACACGTTGAAATTTTTGTCCATTTGTATATAAATAAACAGTATATATAATCATACAGTATCGAACGCAGGTTTAAGGTCAGCTTAAATTAGTTAGCATGAACTTTGCTCAGGTCTTTCTTTCTTTCTTTTGAGCTACATTAGCCTTGGAGCTTCAGTGCAAAACTAAAGCAAAGGACAGACACCGAACGTCTTGGCTGATTTTGCGTACATGTCCATTTATGTTCATTTAATTTCCCTTGACAACGAGTGAATTTTGATTGCCAGCTGCAATAAAACGTCTCAGAAAATATAGGCTACATGTTTAATGGCAATTCTAGTTATCTTTTTAAGTACATTTCAGGTTGAATTATGGTCTCATTTGCATTCGATTCATTCAGTTCAAACCACTAAATTGGGAGAAGAGTTACTGCAGAAAGCAAAGAGTGAGAAGAGAGTGGGTGGAAAGAGTGTAATGAAAACAGAGCAGGAGGAGAAAGAGATCAAGTCCAGCCCACTCCTGTTCAGCGTGTGACCTGTTTGTCTGTCTCGACTGTTTCACTCCCCACATGCTGCAGAATTCTAACCACCTTCAGCCTTCATTACTGCGGTGAGTAAATGTTTCTGACTTTTTCTTTTCATCATGAGTTAACCAGAATAAACATATGCTGTGAAAATAAGATTTGCAGCAATAAATCTTATTCCTCTTGTTGCATAACTGTCACATTCAGACGCACTACTGAATATCAGATCAGGGCATCTAAAATCACTAATGATTTTGATTGGTTAGTGCTATGCATTAATATACAATAATAAAGGGATTTCTTGATTATGCTACTTGAATGGCAGTGTAATGAAAGAATCTAAGAAACACCTTCAACTTTCTAGTTTTCATTTTCCAGAGCTGTAAATTGCAATTCAGTGCTCTTGCAATTCTATTTATTTTGTGTATTATTTTGGATGTAATGGAGTCTTTGCACATCCACACAGTCCAGTACGAAAGTTTCAGTTTACGTTCGAAATCACTATAAATTCTCAACATTATACCGCTTTCATATTGCCACACGTTGCAATCTCAGTATGCTTTGAATTCTACAAGAAATATATTGTTCTACATGAGATGTGGTCCAAAATTGTCCTGAACCAAAATGATTTCCATTTAATTCATCCAAAACTCTCATCTGGGGAGTCGATAAAGCACATAATACAAAGTTCGTAGACTGGTTAGAGAGCACTTTAGCACTTTGCTCACACTTTGAAGCTTTATAAGATGTCTAGAAAAGACTGATGATATCACAATAATGATTAACATAAGATGCATTATGCAGTCCTACTTTCCGCTCTTGAAATCCCGGGTAGTGAACTTCAGCGAGTGTAACCTGAGATCTTAAAATGTTACCATGTGTCTGAGTGAGGCACTGGAATGCTGAAAAGTCCTGGAGAATTTTCATGTTGTAAAACCATCCCATGGAATACATTTTTAATTAGAAAGCCCTCGCATTAAATAAAAAACAGCGTGCGCACACACACATACAGACATACATACATACATACATACATACATACATACAAACATACATATATACATATATATATATATATATATATATATATATATATATATATATATATATATATATAGTATACACTTTGTTATAGATTTTTATTTTATGACTTCTTCATTATCAAGTCAGTACAAAACAAAAAACATTTTAGACCTCCAAACATTAGTTTTCTAGCACAAAATTAACCGTTAGAGAAAAATGTTTGTATGTCAGTAAAGAAAGCAACATATGTAAGAGACACCTTTCAGACAAAAAACACAGTGATGTCTGCTGGGTTTTGCTGCAAAAATAAGAAGCAAGTGCGAAAGTCAGAGTCTAACGAATAACTGTAGCTGGTTCTTCAAGATGATCAATAAAACTTCCAGCTCATTTCCTTATAAAACTGTACAAACTGTACCAGAGACTACAATTTTTATTTTCATTTTTTTTGTCACACCAAATATTGACTTTGTTTCATTTACTGCTCTTTACAGTATTTTTGTAAAATGTAGAAACATTTAATTTAATTATTTTTGAAGGCATCTTTGCCCTACAGCATTTCTTTGCATGTGCCTAGAACTTTTGCACAGTATTTGCACACACACACACATATACACATATATATATATATATATATATATATATATATATATATATATATATATATATATATATATATATATATATATATAATTATATAAGTATATGTACATGTGTGTGTATGTGATTATTGTTATTGTTATGCAGTTATTTTACGCTAGCTTCTATTGTATGTATTTAAGCTTCTATTGTGTGTTTTTTATTGTATTGTATTTTATTGTATTTATTGAATTTATTGTATTGTACTGTGTATATATACACACAGTAAAATACATATATATTCAATTCATATATATGTATGATTATACATATATATGAATGATATGATGATATGATTATAGACATATATAAACACAGGATATATATATATATATATATATATATATATATATATATATATATATATATATATATATATATATATATACATATACATATCTATATATATATACATATACACACATACACCCACAAGGTATACAATGTATAATATAATATAATATAATATAATATAATATATCACACACACACACACACACACCATATTCCATTTATTCTACTTTCTTCATGAATCCACATTAATTCTATTTTTTTTCTTTGTTTAGGCACCATAGGGCTTTGGAAAGTAGAGTCTGGAAATCAGAGTTGCGCTCTTCTGCCCTCTAGTGGAATAAATAGTGTTGGAACGCTACATAATACCACTGGAAAACAAGGAATAATTTAAAACGGACAAAAAATAAATGGACAAACATAGAACAAAAATAGTTCTTTGTCCTTGAGCAACTTTTGCACGATGCCCAGCCAAAGAACTTTTAAAGAGTAATCCAGCACTGAAAGCCCAGTGAGGAAGATTTAGCCCATCAAAAAAAAAAAAAAAATGAATTGGCCTTTCAACATTTATGCTGATTACCATAACAACAGTGTCATTCAACACCACTATAACTACACAGGGAAACTGAAACAGGACAAATATAAAGATGGGCTAAAACCAGAAGCTATCGCATTTGTTCTGATTTGCCTGCTTATTGTTGTAGAAAACACAATTGTATTGGTGGCCATATGGAAGAACAAGAAGTTCCACCTGCCCATGTATTACTTACTAGGCAACCTGACTCTGTCGGATCTGCTGGCCGGATTCACATACATGGTCAATATTATCATGTCAGGGCGCAAGACTCTTAATTTGACCCCTCTGCTTTGGTTTCTGAGGGAGGGTGGAGTCTTCATCACACTTGCCGCATCAGTCATCAGCCTGTTGGCCATCGCCATTGAGCGTCACATCACTATGGTGAAGATGAAGCCCTATCATGGCACCAAGCGTAAACGCATGTTTGCCTTGATTGGCGCCAGCTGGGCGCTGGCTGTGTTGCTCGGTGTGCTGCCCATCATAGGCTGGAACTGCATGGGGGAACTACAACTGTGCTCCACTGTGCTTCCACTCTATGCCAAGAGCTACGTCCTGTTCTGCGTCACTGTCTTCATTTTTATCCTGCTGGCCATCGTCGTGCTATACGGGCACATCTTTCACACAGTCAAGAAAAATACAAAGAGGTTGGGCAGCCTACGGCGCAAGGGCTTGGCACGCCGCTCACAGCAGTACATGGCCCTGCTAAAGACAGTTACCATCGTCCTGGGGGTCTTCATTGCCTGTTGGCTGCCGCTCTTCCTGCTCTTACTGCTGGACTTTGTGTGCGAAGCTGGAGCCTGCCGCATCTTGTTGAAGGCGGACTACTTTCTGGGGGTGGCCATGATCAACTCGCTGATCAATCCAATTATATACACATTGACAAGCAAGGACATGCGCAAGGCCATTATTAAGCTTCTCTGTCGTCGCTGTTTGATCACCGAAGATGGTCAGGTAAAGAAGATCGGAATACCATTCCTGGAGTGCAGCTTAAGCAAAGCTGAGACAGCCATTCACCGTGGCCTTGAGACCACCATGTCCTCTGGGAATGGCACATCCTCCCCAATTCGAATCATCTCCCCAAAAATCAAAGCTGTCAAACTGTAAAGACTGATTGTATCACCAGGTGTTGGAGGATGGTGCAATTCCACCGGAGATGGCCCGAAGCTATTAGCACCCTTTGAGAATTAAACAAACACTTGAGAGTTCTCGGGACAAGCAGTCACAGGAAAAACGGGAGCTCGGATCATTTTCCTGCTCAAGTCTTTTGACAGAAGTCAAAAGGCAAACAGCGTGAGAAACTGCACTGTCAGCATCCATCCAACACAAAAAGTTGGCGCATGCCCAAGTTCACAAATATAAAGTGTATCCCTTTTGGGATGTAAATGAAATTTGGCATCAGATCTATGGAGGCTTAAATCGAAAGAGGTGCTTAAATTGTGAATCAGGTATGCTTAGACATCACAATCATGACAACAAAAGCACCTGAAGATGGCACCTAATGGGAGGCCAGATTACTGTAATGGACATCCCAAAATCGGACTTCTATACAAACACTGGCTTTAAACCTGTATCACTGTTTAGAAAGTTCGGATGACTTGAGTCAGAAGAGTTACAGTATGCAGAGAGCAGAATAAGCAAGTAGGCAGTAGGCGGTGTGCGAATTATGGGTCAAGTCCTGTGACACAGTCAGATGCAGGAACCTCCACGGAAAATCTAGGTTTATAAAAAATAAATAAATAAATAAAACTATGGGATTTTCTGAAGGTAGATGGAGGCCTCCTTTTGCAAGCACTTGTAAATAACCTTGCCTAACAATATTACTTTTATACGTTTTTAAGTTATTACATTATTTTGAAAGGTCCAGAATTTCAGTCGTCAGAGATCTTTCAGTCCTGTAGAAGCTACAGTCGGCTAAATAGACTTTACAGCCAGATCAGCCTGGAGAATGACAGTCCAGGCTTTTTCATTTCTCAAACAAAACTATAAAGCCTAAGTAAGGTAGCATTCAAATCCACAACGCATTCAAAGCATGCAGCATTCCATGCTTAAAGAAAATTTGCCACATCTTTATAATTCATGCACATGTAAATATTACTCTTACGGCCGATTATCAAATTGGCCGCGTTGTGTGTAGAATGTATTTCATATTCCAAACAAGAGGCAAGTCACTGTGTATTGTTTACTTGTCATTACAATGCATTTGATATTGTCGTTAATATTGTACAGAATGTTTCTATTTTTAACATCAACATGATCTTAAATTATGTGCCTTTCTGCATTGTGCCTAACATAATAAATTTCATTTGACCAGAACTGATGTTTTCTTTTAGTGCCCCCATACTGTAATATCTCATTAAAGACCACTGCAACTAGTCTGAAGAGAAAAAAACAACAATTTGATATACAAAAAACTTTAGCAAGTGTGTATTTGCTACGTGTTAAAAAGCGTAAGCAGCACACGTTTTAACCGTTATAAGGAGGATGTCGGAGGAAGTGTAGCCACCCTGTCTGCACATCTGGTATAGGCATTGCCCTACATATCTTAGCGCACCAAAAAAAAAAAAAAAAAAACAACTGTAAAAGTGTGTCAGTCATAAATAACAAAACCCGCTGTCGTAAAGTGCGACCCCTAAAGGATACAATGAAGCATTAGTTATTCTGCATTTAACACAATGGTTCAAAATGATTCTCATAACAATCTATTATTGGATGTTTAAATTTGATATATTTGATAACTTTAGATTGTTTAATGCTAAAATTATCTGATGTTAGCCATAGTACTGATAATGAGTGAAATTATTTTCTTTGCATACCCCAGCATATTAGGAAGTTGGGGTCAGAGTGCAGGGTCAGTCACGATACAGCACCCTGGAGCAGAGAGGGTTAAGGGTGTTGCTCAAGGGCCCAACAGTGGCAGCTTGGCTGCAGCGGGACTTGAACCCCCGACCTTCTGATCAGTAACCCAGAGCCTTAACCGTGTAATTACTAAGCCATCACTGCTTCCCACTGTGCTGAAGAATTTCTAACATGCTATGCTTTCCATAGCAAAACCAGATTACAGTAGAATTGGACTGTACACTTGCATTTTATTATTCTCGCGGAACATATGTAGAATGTCTACAACTAAATGATACTTTCTCTTCCAGTTCACCATACCAAGGTTCCAAGTCAGTGTAAACAGAACATTAATATTGATTAGTAAAGGCTGCTTATGTTTCGTTCATCCTCGATGTAGATTGGCTGACAGAAAAAGCCTTATAAAATCATATTTATCGGTGAGCTTGGAGATAGAACTTCAAACTACATAAAACGTACATAAAAGAAATCTCACAGAGATGACGTTTATGTGGTTGGCCCATTTTCAACCAAAAATCCAGATAGAACAGGATATTACATGCCTTAACCCTTAAATTGGTGTTTATAAGAAAGTCTCCTTTTTGACTCTTTAACCCTTGGACTGTGATATTATCGGATTATTTATCTAGCTCCCTCTGTGAGAACTCTCTGTTTATCATGATTCTTAGTAAACCTAGGATTAGACTTCATCCAAGAGATCACCTTAGCTCTATGTATGCAAATCTAAACATCTATTGTAAAGTGTATTTCATAATATATGCTGTAACCACCTGTAAGAATTTTGGCTTTATTTTACTTGTACAAAGTTTATTGTTAAGGGTTTATCTTATGTGCTACCTGATGACTGGGCTTTTTGCTTTACGCTTGCAATGCCACTTGTTTTACATGGCCATGTGTCTAGCTGACAAACTGAGGAGTTTATTATATTTACCGTAAGAGTTGACCACCCATAATAATCAATCATTCATCGGTCATTTCGCAATCTGCATCAGCCAATAATTATTTTGTAATGAGCATTCAGCAACCCTGTTGTTCAAAGCATGTTTTGATGATGATCGCAGATGCCTTTCAAAATGCGGTCATAAATTAGATGAGTCAGAGTTTAGATGAAAGAACATGTACTACTGTTGAGGAAAAAATCTTGCTCATAAATCTTGATACATGTCCTGATATAGTTCAAAGCCAAATAAACATCTAGCTTTTCCAGTGACATAAAAGTTGTAACTTTGACAAAACAAACACAAAATAAATGTGTGTGTCAATGCAGAAGTGTTGATTTGATGGAGGTAATTTAAGGAATCGTATGCAAATACAGCATGCAATAGGTATTTTATGAATCATAAATCCATACTCAATTTTGTCATTTCAAAAATGGGTAACTTCACATGTCATTATTAAGCACACATTGGGTTCATACTTTTTTAACTTGTGTTATGGGTTTACAGACAGGGGAACATTTATATAAACACATACAGCTGGCAGTGGGGGTAGTGGTGTGGCAGTAGTGTGGCAGTGGGGGCAGTGGTGTGGCATTGTAGCCAGTGATGTGACAGTGGGAGCAGTGGTGTGGCAGTGTGGGTAGTGGTGTGGCAGTGGGAGCAGTGGTGTGGCAGTGGTGTGGCAGTGTGGGTAGTGGTGTGGCAGTGGGAGCAGTGGTGTGGCAGTGTGGGTAGTGGTGTGGCAGTGGGAGCAGTGGTGTGGCAGTGGTGTGGCAGCAGTGGGGGGTAGTGGTGTGGCAGTGGGGGCAGTGGTGTAGCAGTGGGGGCAGCAGTGTGGCAGTGTGGGTAGTGGTGTGGCAGTAGTGTGGCAGCGGTGTAGCAGTGGGAGCAGTGGTGTGGTAGCGGTGTGGCAGTGGGAGCAGTGGTGTGGCAGTGGTGTGGCAGTGGGAGCAGTGGTGTGGCAGTGTGGGTAGTGGTGTAGCAGTGGGGGCAGTGGTGTGGCAATGGGGGCAGCGGTGTAGCAGTGGGAGCAATGGTGTGGCAGTGGTGTAGCAGTGGGAGCAGTGGTGTGGCAGTGTGGGTAATGGTGTGGCAGTGGAGCAGTGGTGTGGCAGTGTGGGTAGTGGTGTGGCAGTGGGCGCAGTGGTGTGGCAGTGGGGGGTAGTGGTGTGGCAGTGGGGGCAGCAGTGTGGCAGTGTGGGTAGTGGTGTGGCAGTGGGGGCGGTGTGTGGCAGTGTGGTTAGTGGTGTGGCAGTGGGAGGAGCAGTGTGGCGTGGGGGGCAGTGGTGTGGCAGTGGGGCAGTGGTGTGGCAGTGTGGGTAGTGGTGTGGCAGTGGGGCTGTGGTGTGGCAGTGGGGGGCAGTGGTGTGGCAGTGGAGGCAGTGGTGTGGCAGTGGGAGGAGCAGTGTGGCAGTGGGGGCAGTGGTGTGGCAGTGGAGGCAGTGGTGTGGCAGTGTGGGTAGTGGTGTGGCAGTGGGGCTGTGGTGTGGCAGTGGGGGCAGTGGTGTGGCAGTGGGGGCAGTGGTGTGGCAGTGTGGTTAGTGGTGTGGCAGTGGGAGGAGCAGTGTGGCAGTGGGGGCAGTGGTGTGGCAGTGGGGGCAGTGGTGTGGCAGTGTGAGTAGTGGTGTGGCAGTGGGGCTGTGGTGTGGCAGTGGGGGCAGTGGTGTGGCAGTGGAGGCACTGGTGTGGCAGTGTGGTTAGTGGTGTGGCAGTGGGAGCAGCGGTGTGGCAGTGGGGGCAGTGGTGTGACAATGGGGCAGTAGTGTGGCAGTGGTGTAGCAGTGTGGGTAATGGTGTGGCAATGGGGCAGTGGTGTGGCAGTGGTGTGGCAGTGTGGGTAATGGTGTGGCAGTGGGAGCAGTGGTGTGGCAGTGTGGGTAGTGGTGTGGCAGTGGGCGCAGTGGTGTGGCAGTGGGGGTAGTGGTGTGGCAGTGGGGGCAGCAGTGTGGCAGTGTGGGTAGTGGTGTGGCAGTGGGGCTGTGGTGTGGCAGTGGGGGCAGTGGTGTGGCAGTGGAGGCAGTGGTGTGGCAGTGTGGTTAGTGGTGTGGCAGTGGGAGCAGCGGTGTGGCAGTGGGGCTGTGGTGTGGCAGTGGGGGCAGTGGAGTGGCAGTGGGGGGCGTGGTGTGGCAGTGGGGGCAGTGGTGTGGCAGTGGGGGCAGGGCAGTGGTGTGGCAGTGGGGGCAGGGCAGTGGTGTGGCAGTGGGGGCAGTAGTGTGGCAGCGGGGGCAGTGGCGGCTTGATGATTAAGGCTCTTGGTTACTGATCAGAAGGTTGAGATCAAGCACACTGCCAAGCTGCCACTTGCTCCAGGGGCACCATATCATGGCTGACACTGCGCTCTGACACCAACCTCCTAACATGCCGGGATATGCGAAGAACAAAGAATTCCACTGTGCTGTAAAGTATACGTGACTCGTAAGACTCATTATTACCATCAGAAATGCAGATAAATGCAGAAAATTAATTAACACTTTCTGGCCAATCAGATTCAAGGATTCAATAACATTGTTGTATAAATACAACTTTGGTTAAAAAAAAAAAATAATAATAAAACAAAAACGGATCATTTGTTCTGTCCATAGAATATCCTAATCGTTGCCTGTTATGTTGTTTAGCAACCAAAGCTAACTGGTAACATCCTACATCGACCCACATGACTCGAAGAGAGCTTTGACTGAAAGTGCATTGTCATGACGTCACATGATGCGTTTTGGCCCAAAAAGCTGCAGAAAATCTGAAGTAATTTTGAAAAATTGCAAGCTCATCCAAATATTGCGGAGTTTGCTTGATTTTACGTTTCTGCGATCAGAAAATTCTGGAGGGACTGGCTAAGTGAAAAGTTAGTGCATGTAGTGAAATTCTTCCAGCAAAACTTCACTCAAATCACAGTTTTACAAATCTTATTACGGATTTGTTATCATGGACATTACTTATCAGTTCGGCGTGATTACTTTTGGCAGCAAAATACCTCGTCAAGCTTTTTTTTTTTTTTAATGTTTGCATGCATGTAGAGAAAATTGTACAGGCATCAGATAAACAGTAACACAATTACTGAGATACAATATAAATATATTTTTCAGATTTCCTGAAAGCACCTGGTTCACCACATATCAGCCACTTCCAGTGCATCAAAACTATTTGCAGCTTGAAACCACATTACCACTTGACTACACGGGTGTGAATCTCACATGTATTTCGCACGAAATTCAGAGAAGTTAAAGATTCTCAGTTGGGTTACTTAAATGTTCAAACAAACCTGAGAAAATAAACATATATGCAGCATTCAAACTGCATATTCCAGGTGCATGAAGCATTACTGTTTCACCTTGCAGTGTAGCTTATTTCTGGGCCAGAAATGTTTCAAACAAAATTAATATTGCACATCACAGTTTTACTGATGCATTTATTTTAGCTCTGGGCACACACTTAAAAATGAGAAATTCCACCATTAATACGTCATTATTGGTATGACATTACAATTTATTTATTTTTTTGTTTAACTGTAATGCATTTATAAACATAAACTGCCCATAAGTCAGCACATCTGTGTGACATTATTAGGACTGATTGCATATAAAGGCCAATACAGTCATGTGGAAAAATATGTACACCCCATGGGAATTGTTGGCTTTTTTGACATATTTGAAAAAGCAAACAGTGCCTATTAATGAAGTTGATATACGTGAATTTTTGCTTTTTCAATCATTTAATCAGTAGAAATCTCAATAGATGTGATATTCTTCTGTGGAAAAAGTAAGCACAACCTTGGCCTCAGAAGCTAGTATTGTCCCCATCAGCAGTAAAAAACGTCTTGGAGGCATTTTGCAGAATTGTCCAGTAGGCTTGCTGGAAATTTTGACCACACTTCCATGCAATATTCTTTCACTTTCAAGATGTTGGAGGGTTTTGAAGCTTTTGAAGTTCTTTATACTAGTATAACATATGTAGCCACAAAAAATATGTCTACCAAAACCACTAATTATTATTTACAGACCCCCGGGTAATATTCTGAATTCCTTGGTGAATTTGCAGATTTCATCTTGAATCTGGTTGTTTCTGTAGATAAAGCTTTAATTGTTGGTGACTTTAATGTACATTTTTTATAACTCGGAAGACCTTCTGAGAACAGCGGTTGTGTCCATTTTAGATTCAGTAGGGATCAGTCAGAATGGTGGTCACACTCTTGACCTGATACTAACATACGTATTAAATATAGAAAATAAAGTAACACTTCCGCAGTCTGAAGACGTATCAGGCCATTATCTTATCTCGTTTGAATTGCGCATTGATAATAATTTTTGCATCTTGCCACGCTACCGTGTCAAACGTACATTCACGTCAGCTTTATCAATAACCTCCAAGAAACATCAGCTATGATTGGATTGATCCCGTCTGATCCCAAAGAACTTGATCACGTGACTAAATGCTTAGAGTCAATGTTCCGCTACACCCTAGATAAGGTAGCTCCACATAAAAGCTTTTGGACATTGTCACTTAGGGGTGTACTCACTTTTGTTGCCAGCGGTTTAGACATTAATGGCTGTGTGTTGAGTTATTTTGAGGGGACAGCAAATTTACACTGTTACACAAGCTGTACACTCACTACATTGTAGCAGAGTGTCATTTCTTCAGTGTTGTCACATGAAAAGATATAATCAAATATTTACACAAATGTGAGGGGTGTACTCACTTTTGAGATACTGTACATACATGTTTCTTCAAACAGATTATTTCAGAAGTAATCAAATCCCTTCTAAACATAATTATTACCTTAGCACGGGCCATGTACCTAAATCATTTAAATAAGCAGTTAATAAACCCCTGATTAAAAAACCTGATCTCAACCCCTGTCAATTATCCAGCAATAGGCCAATGTCAAATCTCCCCTTTATCTCCAAGAGCTTAGAAAAGGTTGTAGCGCAGGAGTTATGCTCAGACCTACATAGGAATAACATTCATGAAATGTATCAGTCAGGATTCAGGCCTCATCATAGCACAGAGACAACGCTGGTTAAAGTGGTAAGTGACCCACTACTGGATCAGCGTTGTGTCTCCTAGCTTGTGTTACTTGAACTTAGTGCAGCTTTTGATACCATTGATCATACTATTCTCCTTGAAAGACTAGAAAACTTTGTTGGCATTAAGGGAACGGCCTTCTTCTGGCTCAAGTCTTATTTGACCGATCGTTATCAGTTCGTAGATATAAATGGCGATTTCTCTGTGCATACTGACCTAAAGTTTGTTTTAGGCCAACTGCTTTTTACTTCATATATGCTTCCTCTAGGTCAAATTATTCATAAACATGGAATTAGTTTCCATCGTTATGCTGATGATACAGAGTTGTATGTTTCAGCAAAGCCAGAGGACAGACAGCAGCCTCATAAAGTTGGGGATTGTGTAAAAGACATTAGACACTGGATACTTATTAACTTCCTCTTACTTAATTCTGATAAGAAAGAAGTACTTGTACTAGGACCATGTGCAACTAAAAGTAAACTTTCTGACTACATAGTAACTCTGGATGTCCTTTCTGTTTCATCATGTGCAGCAGTAATAGTCCTTGATGTGACTATTGAATGTACAGTGCCTTGCTAAAGTATTCGGCCCCCTTGAACTTTTCAACATTTTGCCACATTTCAGGCTTCAAACATAAAGATATCAAATTTAATTTTTTTGTGAAGAATCACCAACAAGTGGGACACAATTGTTAAGTGTAACAAAATCTATTGGATTTTTGAAACTTTTTTAACTAATAAAAAATGAAAAGTGGGGCGTGCAAAATTATTCGGCCCCTTTACTTTCAGTGCAGCAAACTCACTCCAGAAGTTCAGCGAGGATCTCTGAATGATCCAATGTTGTCCTAAATGACTGATGGTGATAAATAGAATCCACCTGTGTGTAATCGAGTCTCTGTATAAATGCACCTGCTCTGTGATAGTCTCAGGGTTCTGTTGAAAGCACAGAGAGCATCATGAAGACCAAGGAACACACCAGGCAGGTCCGTAATACTGTTGTGGAGAAGTTTAAAGCCAGATTTGGATACAAAAAGATTTCCCAAGCTTTAAACATCCCAAGGAGCACTCTGCAAGCGATCATTTTGAAATGGAAGGAGTATCAGACCACTGCAAATCCACCAAGACCTCTCCGTCCCTCTAAACTTTCAGCTCAGACAAGGAGAAGACTGATCAGAGATGCAGCCAAGAGGCCCATGATCACTCTGGATGAACTGCAGAGAACTACAGCTGAGGTGGGAGAATCTGTCCATAGGACAACAATCAGTCGTACACTGCACAAATCTGGCCTTTATGGAAGAGTGGCAAGAAGAAAGCCATTTCTCAAAGATATCCATAAAAAGTCTCGTCTAAAGTTTGCCACAAGCCACCTGGGAGACACACCAAACATGTGGAAGAAGGTGCTCTGGTCAGATGAAACCAAAATCGAACTTTTTGCCCACAATGCAAAACGATATGTTTGGCGTAAAAGCAACACAGCTCACCCCCCTCAACACACCATCCCCACTGTCAAACATGGTGGTGGCAGCATCATGGTTTGGGCCTGCTTTTCTTCAGCAGGGACAGGGAAGATGGTTAAAATTGAGGGGAAGATGGATGCAGCCAAATACAGGACCATTCTGGATGAAAACCTGTTGGAGTCTGCAAAAGACCTGAAACTGGGACGGAGATTTATCTTCCAACAAGACAATGATCCCAAACATACAGCAAAATCTACAAAGGAATGGTTCACAAATAAACGTATCCAGGTGTTAGAATGGCCAAGTCAAAGTCCAGACCTGAATACAATCGAGAATCTGTGGAAAGAGCTGAAAACGCCTTTTCACTGTTAAACGCGCTCTCCATCCAACCTCACTGAGCTCGAGCTGTTTTGCAAGGAAGAATGGGCAAGAATTTCAGTCACTCGATGTGCAAAACTGATAGAGACATACCCCAAGCGACTTGCAGCTGTAATCGCAGCAAAAGGTGGCTCTACAAAGTATTAACGCAAAGAGGCCGAATAATTTTGCACGCCCCACTTTTCATTTTTTTATTAGTTAAAAAAGTTTCAAAAATCCAATAGATTTCGTTCCACTTCACAATTGTATCCCACTTGTTGGTGATTCTTCACAAATATTAATTTTATATCTTTATGTTTGAAGCCTGAAATGTGGCAAAAGGTTGAAAAGTTCAAGGGGGCCGAATACTTTCGCAAGGCACTGTATTTATAGATTATAGGATAGCCTTCTTTCATCTCATAAATATTACTAAGATAAAAAAAATATAATGTCACTACACGATGCAAAATTAGTTTATACTTTCGTCACCTCTAGGTTGGATTATTATAATGATTATTGTATTGTAATTATCTGGATGTTCCAGTAGGAGCATAAACAAGCTCCAGTTAGTCCAGAATGCAGCTGCAAGAGTCCTAACTAGAACTAAAAGATATTACCACATCACCCCTATCTTATCCACAATGCACTGGCTCCCAGTAAAATTTCGCATTGATTATAAAATACTACTATTGACCTATAAAGCACTGACTGGTCTCTCACACCACAGTACCTGAGTGAACTTTTGGTCTTTTATGATCCACCAAGCCTACTTCTATTAAAAGGTGCAGGGAGAAGAGCTTTCTCTTACAAAGTACCACAGTAATGGATCAGCCTTCCAAATAGTGTAGTCCAGCTTTTTGTAAATAGTTTTTCCTTTAGGTAAAGGAGCAGATCTAGAGGGCTTACAGGCATAGAATGTTGTGGTGAACTGGGATGTCCCCCCCACTTTCACGCGTTCACACAGGTTTGTTGATGGTGGAGCGGCTGGCCGCCTTATGTTCCAGGGAGCCCTCATGTCTGTGTTACCTTCTGGCTGTCCCTTCAGTTATGCGGTCATAGCTAGTCTTGCCAGAGACCCTGCTTGAACTCACACAAATGACATTGTCCTTAACCATTACAGGACAATAAGCATACTTAATAATCTCTCTCTCTCTCTTTCCCTCTCTATCCCTCTCGATTTCTGTCAAGCTACACATGATTCTCCTGAGATACCAGTGATACTGACCACTTCTGCTTTCTGGACCTGCCTGATCCATCCTGATGCCCTATTTCTGGTTGGAGTTCTCATCAGTTGGAATTTACGTGCTGCTGCTGAGGTTGGTCTCACGTGAGGCAGCCTAAAGATCACTGAGACTGCTGAGGATGGTACCACTTAAAAACCATAAGATGGCTTTGGACCTCAATTCATGTGAACAGTTATGCTATGATGGCTAGGACTACAGTTGCTATAGCCTCAGCACTGCAATCACCACAAACAGTTTTGCACTCAAGTCTCCGTCAGTGAACAGTGGAGACATAAACAGACTTCATGTAAAAACTATAATGCATTTTCCTGGTTACAAAACTGCACTATTTTCCCATGTAGTATTAGCAAATGTATAGAAGGGCTTTATTTATAATTATACTATCCGTTGTCACTCAGATGAGGATGGGTTCCCTTCTGAGTCTGATTCCTCTCAAGGTTTCTTCCTCATATCTTCTCAGGGAGTTTTTCCTTGCCACCATCGCCCCTGGCTTGCTCATTAGGGATACATTTTTAATTTATATTCTGAATATATATATTTCTGTAAAGCTGCTTTGGGACAGTGTCCATTGTTAAAAGTGCTATACATATAAAACTGAACTGAATTGAATTTGCTAGTGTGCTTAGGATCATTATCCTGTTGAAAGGTCTACTTTGATTTCAGCTTCAAATTTTGGACAGATAGCCTCACATTATGTTCAAGCACTCTTTGATATGATGCAGAATTCATAGTTGAATCAATGAATGTAAGCTGTACAGTCCCTGAGGCAGTGAAGCAACCCCAAACCATAACATTTCCTCCACAGATCTTCAAAGTTGTTATGAGGTGCTTCTCCTGAAAAGCTGTCCTTGGTCTGTGCCAAACATGTCTGCTGTTACTGTGGCCAAACAACTCTATCTTAGATTTGTCTGTCAGGAGCACATTATTCCAAAAGCCCTGGTCTTTGGGAAACTGTAGTCTTGCAAAGGCTTTTTCCTGGCACACCTCCCATGCAGGACAAATTAGTGCAATCACTTTCTGATTGCAGAAGCATGCAAATTGACACCAATATTTGCAAGACTTACAAGTAGATCCTGTTATGAAATTTAGGGGTTTTTAGAGACTTCTTATTGCATCAGATGGTCTGCAGTCTTGGGCTGAATTTGCTGGGATGGCCAGTCCTGGAGAAATTTGTCATGTCTCGCGACGTAAGGAAGATATGACAGATGCAAGTGCAGTAGGAACAGTTTTATTTAACAGAGACACAGGCAGGTAAATCCAAAACGTAATCCAAAAACGTAATCCAAAACATGCAAGAGGTCAGGCGATCGGCAAACAGGCATAAACAGGGCAAGGCAGGAAACTATGTCGTGGTCACGGAAAACAGGGCAGAGACAAAAATGAAACATAAGCTATGACTATGAACTGGGAGCGGAGAAACCAGTGTGAACTAAACAGACGAATCTAAACATGAAACATGACATGAACTACGACTATAGTTATCTATCATATGGAATCTAAACTAATCTACTATAATATATCTAATCTAAACTAATATTCCCAGCCGTGTGCTGGGAGGCGCGCGGTATATATACAAACATAACCAGCGTAGTGATGGCTGACGGCTGACGGCAATTCAGACACACGTGAAACAACAACCAATGACCGAACGGGTGGAGACATAAACATAACAAATGCATGTGTCCAAATGTCACGATTGTCAACAACGAAAAAGCATGTGCTCGCGCACCATGCTCAGCATGCGCGCTCACCTGCAGTGGTTGGACTTTGATTGACTGATTGTGCAAATTTGATTTTTCACCAAAATGTTCCTTTAGTAACTTATTATCTGTAATGATTATGCCAATGAAGTACCTATAATGTCTCTAAATAAGAATATTTTTTAAATGGGTGAGAAAAAGTTGTATATAATTATTAACAAATTAATATAATTCTCTCCCTGTCTCCTTCTGCCAAGCCACACACAATTTTATGGAGATCCTGATCGTCTCTGCTCTCCGGACCTGCCTGATCCGTTTCGCATGTCCTACCTCTGGATGGAGCTCTCATCTACTCCAATTCCATACTGCTGGGACGACGGCTGCTTCTAAGGCCAAACAAACTTCATATAAAACCATAATTTCACACTATCTGTTGTTACCCAGATGAGGATGGGTTTCCTTCTGAGTCTGGTTCCTATGAAGGTTTCTTCCTCTTAACATCTTAGGGAGTTTTTTCCTTGCCACCATCACCACTAAGTGTCTTGTTCAGTTGGGATAAATTCACACCTTTAATATCTATATACCATATTGATATTTCTGTAAAGCTGCTTTGAGACAATGTCTACTGTAAAAAGCACTATACAAATAAAATTTAATTGAAATGAATATAATTCAGATGAATTATAAATATATTTTTAAACTTTTATTATTCTAGAGACTGATCATCATAAATCTGTTTAGGCTGAATTATTGGCATCAGTTGTATTTCTGACAAAATAAAATTATATCAATCACTAAGATCAACATTTATAGCTTGTTTAAAACATATATTAATAGTATTGCTATTACAGATTAAATCTCTGGGCATAATAGACTACTAAAACATTTACAATTATCTGACAACAACATTTAGCATACAATATTACACTAGTCTTGATACTGGAAGATCAGAGAGGCTGTTTTGTTTGTTTTCCAAATGCATTTTTGCTTCTTTTGGGGTTATTAAAAATTTTTTTCTAATCAATTAATGATGCATAGACATGATTACATCATTATATGACACATTATAGCAGCTTTATAGAAAGTTTTTCCTTTCCTTCACCAGCCTCTTCGTTTAAGTTAATAAGACCCCCCAAAAAAGCAGAAAACCAATCAGATGACCAATTTGATTCTGACCAATAAGATTCGAGAGATCAACCGCGCTGTTGAATAAATAACTAAAACCAAAGTACCTATTGTGTTAGATTGATTGACAGCTGACGGGGCGCTGGCCAACAGAAACAAAATAAAAATAGAAAGTGAAAGCGTCTTTCCCTCATTGTTGTTGTTCCTTTGTTTGTATAAAAGTCTTTTTTTTTTTTTTTACCTGACACTGAGAATGCGGAAGTGATCCACTAGGGCGCTAACTCTGAGGTTTCGCGATAAACACGCGTAGTTACAAGCCTCTGCGCTCTCTATATCAGAACACAATTCATTATAATGAATACATGTCCGCAACGTGCGCTTTAAAGGCTTTAATTTCGCACAGACGCTATTGTTTATCAAACGCGGCTATACTTCTCCCAGTGCGCCGCCATGTTCAACAACGTCACGCAATCCCTCGAAAACTGCTCTTTTAATCATGCTCACTCGCTTACTACATAGTGTGGAAGCAACGCCTGGTATATATACCGCGTGTACAATCGACTATTCCGTTTCACCCATATATAAAATAAAAGCCCGCCGGTATGGGGAGGAGGACGATATTTGGGACACAGCCCAGCTTTTATTTTGGCGTTTCGGATCGCAATGCTTAGTCATGGTGACTTTATGGCTTTCCCCTCGCTCTCATATGGAGTTCGGAGAGCAGTGCAAGAATCCAGCCGTGTCACTTTGAAAAGGAGGCATTGTGAGTACAGATTATCCCGAACCCTTTCGCGTGGGTGTGTGTTTGTGCAGCGCTGCTCTGCGTTATTTAAGGGGTTGTGTTCGGCGCTGTTAGGGATGAAGAAGAATAAGAGCAAGACTGCTGGATGGATTTTGTGCAGTGTTTCATGCCTGGTTTGTAGATTTGTAACACAACCGCTCGTGTATACAAGTGCACGCACCAGTCCGCAGTTCGGAGCGGGAATAGTGAGCGCTGTAAGGTCGTGTGCGTTGTTGCCCCCGTGGTGTTTAGAGGACTTGTTCTTGCCGTGTCAGGATCCTTTAAGTATTGTGTGTGTGTGTGTGTGTTCGTTCAGTGCTCGATTCTGTTGATGAATTGTCCACATCAGCAGCCCTGACAATAGTTCCGGCTGGTGTTCAAATCACACGGCTAGATCAATGCGCGCCTTGTCGTTTCTATAGCAACGACTTGATTAGAGGCGAGCGCATACGTTAATCTGAGACTACACATATAATAAACCACGATATAATTTGACGATGTTTTCTGTAATCCTGTGAATTTCATCACATTTATGGAAGGAGTCTCTAGTGTCAGCTCTAGGTATTTTTATTTTTTTCTCAGGCAGGGAGTTTTCCACCACAGGAAAGTCTTCGAGATGAAGGTCTTTGCCAAGTCCCGTTTTAATCTGTACGTGGAGTGTTTTCCTGAAGTGCTGTGGGAACCCTCAGGGCAGCATCGCATAAATCCTGCAGCTCTGCAAAAATGTTCTGTATGTTAAAGTTTTTATGCACCTATTGTGGTTTTTCAGATATTACCCTTCATGTAGTGTGTTCTAGAGTCTGCAAAAATCAAAGCGCACGACAAACTGAGTTATTGACTCTCAAAAGAAGGAAGGAACCGATTCTGGAGAGTTGAAACGAGTCGTTAGGGATTCCAGACTTTACTTCCTGTACAGACCTGCGTAGGTTTGAAATGAAAAGCCCCGTCGTTATGGTAGTGGGCATTTCCTTTATAGTTAGTGAATCCGTACAGGATTTAGTATGACAGATTGTGTGCGTGTGATTGTGTGGCCAAATCGGAATTCCAAACGGAATCGAGTTGCACTGTCGGTCCCGCCAGGGTTTTGCAGATCCGTAGAAAACGACGCAAGATCGAGCGATCTCCGCTTCAGAAATGGGCCGAGACATGTCCTGGGACTTCAGCACAGTGCGCATTCAGCCAAAGCCCCGTACGATTCGCTTGCGTCATGGGTCATGTTTACTGACCAAAAATCACTGCGGAATTTCGTGCGACTGCCGTTTCACCAGTTCGAGAAGTTTTCTGCAAAAAAAAAAAAAGCACCCCGAAAACAATTTGTGCGTCACAAATTTTGAGATCGGAAAAAGCCGCAGCAAGATCAAGAATTTTTAGCCGCAGCAATCACGCTAATAAAAACTCTGCAAAATCCTGTACGGTCTGCTATGTGAGACTTTTAGCTGTACTCGTGTTCGACACACGTGAGTCGAAGAGGGCTTTGGCTGAATGCGTGTTTTGCTAACGTCACATGACGCATCTTGGCCCAAATCTACGGTAATTTTGAAACATTGCAAGCTCCTCCGAATATTTCAGAGTTTCTGCGATCACCGAACCCTTGAGGGCCTGATTAGGCTGTACAGGCTAGTCGAACTGATTTTTTCAAGAATAGCTGAATGTTTCCTAATTCGAAACCTCAACATCTTAAAAACAAGCATAAATTAAAACTGCAATTTTAATAAACCCAGGGAGATTTTTCTATATACGACGTTTTAAATCTGTACTTTAACACTGTTCAGTTTGTCTTATTTGGATGAAAATGTCCGGATTAAGAGTTTCTTTACTTCTGTAAAGAGTGCTATTTTTACACTTAAGTGTTGAGCTGTCATGAGTTAATATTTACCATTGAGTGTGCTATTTTAGCTTTTAACTTGGTTTTGAGCACAAAGTGCTGCTGTTTTTTAGCTTTTGCACATGGTTCACATAATTATTAATATGCAGCGAGAGAATATCTCATTTTGGTATTCATACAGCTATTATAGGCTTTAACGTTGTAACAGGCTGTTATTCATTTAGTTTTACGTGTTGTACATAATGTTCTGTTCTCTTATTTCCTCCCACTTCAATAAAGTCAACTCCGTGTCTGTTGAGTCACTGCTGAAGGCGCCTTGCCAAAACCATTAACTTGCCATTTTTTTATTAATTTTTCTCCCAAGATCACATTTGCTGACTGTGTCTCCCTCTTTCGAAGAAGTAAAACAAATCTGTGCAAGGGTCATTAGGTCCAGTGCAAAATGACCATCTAGTCTAAATTGTCTCCAGCAAGAATGATCTATTATGCCCTGATTTACTCGGTGGTGTAACGTTGGTCCCTTTTAAACACCGTTCTTCCTGGATCTCTTACTCCTATTGCAGGGTTGGGTGGAATTAGCAACTTAAAACTCACAGCTCATCATGCAACAACACAACAAGGAGTGCAAGTGCATCCTGAGACGCGTCGTGCTTGAATGATTAATGTGGCGAAAGTTTGGCCTGGCAGTGCGAGTGGAAATGGTTATTTGGCTGCATTCAGAATGAACGGTTATAGTGACTGAGTAAAGAAACCTCTAGAAAAACTGAACTCCTATTGAAATGTGTTTATTGTTTCAGTTTAGAGTTTAAATTCAAGATTAAGCAAAAACATTGTCGGGGTCAAAAATGTCTGTGGCACTAATTGATGTCAGTTCGCTTGCTCTGATTTTGTGCACTCTGACCCCATTTCAGTTCAAAACTAGTCTCAAGCTAAAATAAACCGTTTAGCAAAACATCATTCATTAGTCCAGTTTGTTTTAATGGGTAGAGCTGCTTTGTGTTGTTTGCATGCGACCTTTTCACTTTACACTGTAGGCTATACATTCGCTGTGTCTCAAATCGATTGCTGGTGGTGCCGTACGTAGATAATTACCATCTAGGGGAGGAAAATGGGCAAGTGGAAGAATCGCTAAGACTGGCCACACACTCGAAGGTTTTAAGCCCGATTTCCACCCGATCCAACCATCTCGGGCAATTCGAGTCTTGTCGCTGCCGACGTTTTGCCCAGAAAATCTTCAGTTGTGTGGTGTCAGTATGATTATTTTACAGCTTGGGAATAGAGTCGGAGCTTCCCCGATCACAAATCGTAAAGATCAAACATGTTTGAGTCGGTATTCCCGCAATAGCCAATGAGAGCGTGCAACCCTCACCAACCAGGTGTTGTATGCTTTGATGGCAGAAACATGTCAGCCACAAACATGCCACGAATGTGGAGTATGGTTCCGCAACAGAGACAACCGAAGAATTTTTAACAGCATGTTGAGCCTAGGATGCTGTGCTCTCTGGTTCTTGAGAGAGAGCGATAAATAACTTTCTGCTGTGTAAATGAGGTGGCTGATCTGCAGCTAATAAACAAAATGATCGTTACTATGTTCGTTACTCTGAAATCGTTACTACAATAGACAGGTGTGCGTGGTCTCACGATCTGGCCCAATCGTCTAGCGTGTGCATTCAGAGGATTCTAATGTAAAAAAACGTTTGAAATTGTCTTTATGTCTGTGGTCTCCCACGGTTCTAACATCAGCTAAGGTTTTTAAAAATCATCTAGTATGTCCCTGGCATAACCTGGGCATCTGAGACAGGCAGATTTCATGTCTGGGCTGTTTGTTTTATTATTCATAGCTGCCTGACAGACAAGGTGTTTCAACAACCAGAAACAGACAAAATAACCTAGTCTGTATTGACAAGCATTGTTGCGTATGTTTAAATTTGATGCGCTTCACAGTGATGCCTTGATGCTATAATTATAGCAAAAGCTGCTCTTTCCAAATTCCACCACATGCTGTACTACACGCATCAGTTGACACACAAGAACAGTACCTGTAGAGCGGTGTTTACTAGGCGCATTTACAGTCAATCTTCAGGAACATGCAGTTATGTGGAAACACTAATTAAGCTGAGCAAAATAAACCGCAGAGTCAATGTGTCATATAACTCTCCTGCTAGCACAACACGAGCGGTACGTCACCTCACGTCGAGACAAAAAATAATTTAGAGATCATCATGGAAAAATACAACAAGCAGATTAAGTGCATCCTGAGAAGTAGAACTTTTTTTGTTGTATTTATTTATGATAGTTTCTGTATGACCTATGTTTTGACATTTTCTATTTTGTCCCAGTGCTGCTCAGTATATTGCACAATTCTTAAACAAACAGTGGTCTTTATCCACGAGAACAAGCAAACTAAGAATTTCCTTGTCCAAGGCAAACATGTCTTGCACCTCCAGGGTTGGGGGTTCGAATCCCACTTCTGTCCTGTGTGCGTGGAGTTTGCATGTTCTCCCTGTGCTTTGAAGGTCTCCTCCAGGTACAACGGTTTCCTCCCCCAGTCCAAAGACATGCGTTGTAGGCTGACTGGCATCTCTAATTGTCCGTTGTGTGTGATTGTGCCCTGCGATGGGTTGGCACCCCGTGCAGGGTTCCTTAGGATAGGCTCCAGGCTCCACCACCACCCTGAGTAGGATAAGCGGTATGGAAAATAGATGGGTATATTATTATATTATTTATCATGATATTGATATTATATCATCATATCGCCCAGCCCTACATATTATAATAAAGTTCTTGTATTTTGAATCTTTACATTTCTACACAAATAGCTACCAACTTAAATACATTTAATTGGACACCTTAGGAAAAAGTCTTAAAATTATTTCGTTTACTGTATAGGTCTATTCATGCACCCACGATGATGATTTGAGACACACGACTCACTCCTATTCTTTCAGTAGGCTACAATCCTGCTGACGTCAGAGGGGTCCTGTGACTCCAGGAAACTCTGCAGTCACACTGACAGATAGGCGTAAGGCCCAACTTAAAGTCCCCTGTCCTAAATAGCAGCTCCGTCTCAGTTTCATTCTCACACACCAAGTAAACACGTGTAGCTATGAGATCTGTGGTGCTTTACTTCCATATGTATTTGACCTTATGCAGGTATGTGTGGTGTTGGTAATATTTATTGCAGAGCATAGATGTGTGGACATAAATATGTTTTCTAAGAAAGCTGGGCATTTTCATGTTGATGTGATGTTAAAGTGTGCGTAAATTCAGTCTGATCCTTTCTCTCTCTCGGTTTCTTGTCTCTTAGGTATTCGAGCAAGCAGTCAATGAAGACCGATTGAAATCCACCACCTTTTCTAAGCCATTCCGTCCCGGAGTGATTAGCTGTGTTTTACCTTGAAGAGGGTGATGGCACAGACTAAATAACTTCTGACACTTTGTCCACACTTGAAACCGGCTAGGCCTGGTTTTATTACTGTAGTGAGGAAATCTTTATGAGAAAATGAGCTTTTAACGAGCCTTTTTACAAGCCTTTAGAAATAAGGCTTGTTAGCAGATTCTGACCTGACATTCTTTGTTTTAAATGCCGTTTTAGAAAGTCTGTGTTGATCTAGTCCCTGTCGAGCAGGAGCGTAAATGTGCCCCATGTTTGCACGCTAAGCGGACATCCATTCACCTGCAATTGCCATTCCTGCTCCAGCTCTCACAGTTTCTGCTGTTGTTTCCATTACTGTGATTGCAACACCTCAAGTCACAAATTCTGAATCCTTCCTTGTGAGGACATTTACAGTTTCCTTTTCTTGGTTAATGGGCCTCGTGTAACAGGATGTTTAAATTTAGCAGGAGGTTGTAAGCAGTTCACAGGCTTTCTAATAAAGGCATGTATTGTTTCCAGAAACTCCAAAATGGATTGTAAATTACATGTTGACATGGAGGTAATCCACAGACTGAAGTTTGTGCTTGATAGTACGTACAGCATGCCCTAAAGAGGACATTTCAGCCTGAGTAAATAAAGCCAGTGCACTATAAAGGAATAGTGTGTTCCTAATGTTGCTTGCACTTTCCCCAAAAGAAAGATAACTTGGCCAGGATTTTGTAAATCTTAATCCTTGGTTTCTCTGCACGTGTCTCGCACTGGCGAGTGAGGATGAAGGCGCCGGGCCGCGGGCGTCGCTGAGCATGTACGCGGCATCAGGGATGACTGAGTGCAAGGCCGAGGTGACGCCGTCGACGCGCAATGGCCACCGCGTGTTCAGTTACACGCTTGAGAGCCACACGGCCGCTGCCTTCGCCATCATGAATGAGCTGCGGCTTGAGCGGCAACTCTGTGACGTCACGCTGCGAGTAAAATACAACGACCTGGAGGCTGTGGACTTTGTGGCACATAAGGTGGTGCTGGCATCCTCCTCACCCGTCTTCCGCGCCATGTTCACCAATGGCCTGAAGGAGTGTGGCATGGAGATGGTGCCCATCGAGGGGATCCACCCACGGGTGAGTGATTTACTGGTGCTTTTTTAGAAATATTGCAATGTGATGTGAATTACGGCTGGTCAGTTCCTTTCCAGTTGCATAATTTTAGCTACTTGCCTAATTTTGTTTGCAGTTATATATAAATTTCAAAAAGCATGAAGTCTTATACTGCTACAAACTTAATTAATATTAGCAGCAGAGCTACACCATGTGCATAAAGCCACCTTAGGCTCTAAAAATGTTTAGTCCCCTCTCAAACCTTAAAATGTTTGTTTTCCCTGCATGTTCAGTTCAAATCTTTCAGTCAATATTTCTCTAACTTCATTAAATCAACTTCATTAAGTACCAATCACTGTGGTCAACCTCTTAACCGTAACCCCATGTGAGTCGCCTATAAAAGGTCCCCACTACTGCTGTGTTGCAAACAGGAAAACTAGTTCTGAAAGAAGCCGCCCTGATGGTCCGGAGCAAAAGGAAGTAAACCGTTGAATATTTCCTGATGGAACAACATGTAATGTACAAGCAGAAAACACACACATACCTAATAGAAATGTATATACACATGCAGACCATGCAGAGTGATGCTTCTATTTCCTCTTGGATTGCACATCATACATTGACACTAGCAGCTACAAGTCACTCATGTCACTTGTAGCTTGTCTCTTGTAGGCCTGTAGTGAACACTACTGTTGTTGCTTGTTTGAGAAAATATAGTAGCTATATATCACCTCTAAATCAAACTGGTTAAATGCAAATTATATAATGCACTAATCAGTGTATAAATTGATGGTCTGATTTACATATCACATGCATGGCTTCATACTGCCTTCATTGGCTGATTTAGAAAAGGCAAGCTAACTGTACAATTGTACAACAAAGAGGCATCAATGATCTCCGCTACTTCCTTCCAAGCTTTATTTTTCTTCCTAATGGCGCTATACACATTTAACGACAGGACAAGATGAATCAGTTTTGTTTCCGTTTCGGTGCGTCAGACAGTAAATAGTCCGTGAAATCATGGCTCCATGTTGTGCATGTACAGTGAGGGGAAAAAAGTATTTGATCCCCTGCTGATTTTGTACGTTTGCTCACTGACAAAGAAATGATCAGTCTATAACTTTAATGGTAGATTTATTTGAACAGTGAGAGACAGAATAACAACAAAAAGATCCAGAAAAACGCATGTCAAAAATGTTATAAATTGATTTGCATTTTAATGAGGGAAATATGTATTTGACCCCTCTGCAAAACATGACTTAGTACTTGACGGCAAAACCCTTGTTGGTAATCACAGAGGTCAGACGTTTATTGTTGTTGGCCACCAGGTTTGCACACATCCCAGGAGGGATTTTTTTTCCCACTCCTCTTTGCAGATCTTCTCCAAGTTATTAAGGTTTCGAGGCTGACGTTTGGCAACTCGAAATTTCAGCTCCCTCCACAGATTTTCTATGGGATTAAGGTCTGGAGACTGGCTAGGCCACTCCAGGACTTTAATGTGTTTCTTCTTGAGCCACTCCTTTGTTGCCTTGGCCGTGTGTTATGGGTCATTTTGGCCCATCCACGACCCATTTTCAATGCCCTGGCTGAGGGAAGGAGGTTCTCACCCAAGATTTGACGGTACATGGCCCCGTCCATCGTCCCTTTGATGCGGTGATATTGTCCTGTCCCCTTAGCAGAAAAACACCCCCAAAGTATAATGTTTCCACCTCCATGTTTGACGTGGGGATGGTGTTCTTGGGGTCATAGGCAGCATTCCTCCTCCTCCAAACATGGCGAGTTGAGTTGATGCCAAAGAGCTCCATTTTGGTCTCATCTGACCGCAACACTTTCACCCAGTTGTCCTCTGAATCATTCAGATGTTCATCTGCAAACTTCAGACGGGCATCTATATGTGCTTTCTTGAGCAGGGGGATCTTGCGGGCGCTGCAGTGTTTCAGTCCTTCACGGCGTAGTGTGTTACCAATTGTTTTCTTGGTGACTATGGTCCCAGCTGCCTTGAGATCATCGACAAGATCCTCCCGTGTAGTTCTGGGCTGATTCCTCACTGTTCTCATGATCATTGCAACTCCACGAGGTGAGATCTTGCATGGAGCCCCAGGCCGAGGGAGATTGACAGTTCTTTTGTGTTTCTTCCATTTGCGAATAATCGCACCAACTGTTGTCACCTTCTCACCAAGCTGCTTGGCAATGGTCTTGTAGCCCATTCCAGACTTGTGTAGGTCTACAATCTTGTCCCTGACATCCTTGGAGAGCTCTTTGGTCTTGGCCATTGTGGAGAGTTTGGAATCTGATTGATTGATTGCTTCTGTGGACAGGTGTCTTTTATACAGGTAACAAACTGAGATTAGGAGCACTCCCTTTAAGAGTGTGCTCCTAATCTCAGCTCGTTACCTGTATAAAAGACACCTGGGAGCCAGAAATCTTTCTGATTGAGAGGGGTCAAATACTTATTTCCCTCATTAAAATGCAAATCAATTTTATAACATTTTTGACGTGTTTTTTCTGGATTTTCTCTCAATGTTCAAATAAACCTACCATTAAAATTATAGACTGATCATTTCTTTGTCAGTGGGCAAACGTACAAAATCGGCAGGGGATCAAATACTTCTTTCCCTCACTGTACGTAGAAAACGAGTGGTCACTTGGTGTTTGCTAATGGGAACGTAGGGTAAGTGTAAACTCTAAAATCACTCTTGACTGCCCAGAATTGTCATTGTCCAAGGCTGGTTCAGTGTTTCAAGGCTTTTATGGCTACTGATCAGAATGATTTGCGTTCCATCAACATGCCACCAGTAGGTCCTCAAGCAAGAATCTTAATAATCAAACGCTCGTTTATATCCTGTCTTAATGGTGAGTCTCTTCTTCTTTGGCCAATATTTGTTATTTGCTTCAAGTATTCCATTAGTCCATTAGTGTTTCTTTTTTCTACATAATCCTGGACATATCTCAATAGCAGTGAACACCATGGATTTGATATTTAGCTCAAAGGATAACCTCTCATGATACTTCCCTGAATAAATATTGACAAAATAGTGACCATCTTGAAAAGTGAAATTTATTTTATTTAACAGGTTTACTAGCAAGCTGCATTTAGAAATATATTTTTCACCAACTCATGTAGACTTGTGTTTTTCTCTTTATCGGTACCTTACTTACCTGTATGTAGATGAAATTATTTCTAAATATAATTTATTTTCTACAGTTATTATCCCTTTTTGAAAATACTGCAATTGTCTAGAGCCCTGGATTTAGACAGAAGGCACAACATGCTCTCTTAGAGGTTTGCTAGATTGATTGACATACGTTCCCACTGAGCAGGGATGAGATTTGCATAATAAACTCTTGCGCAACCTGTTTGACCAGGACAACTTGAGACAGAGACTGTGGCCCACATTTTACACACTAATTATCAGGAAGTACTACATGACGCACTCATTACATACATATGGTGTAATGACCTACTATATCCATCCACCTGCTGTGCTTCTCTGAAGATAAGATCTGATCTTACTCTGTGAGAGACAGGTTAACTGATGTGTCATGCTGATATGGCATGGTGTGTCAGGAACTGTGGACCATGGCTAAAGATTACAAAGAGGTATCAATAAAGATGTTGATTTCAGAGAAGTTTGTTTGGTTCTGCTTTCTTTTTGGTTGATTACTCTTGGCTTCTTACCTGTATGAGTATTCTGTAACAGGACTAATATTATGCTTTCATTTATGAAGTGTTATTCTTCTCCATTACATTACAGGTCCTTACATTACAGGTTTGGTTCATCTTAACCCACATGTAGTCTATCAGTCGAGGAATTGCAAGGAATTTAGTTTTGCTAAAACAAGGTTTATATTGACAGAATTTCAGCTGTTGAGTCATGAGTTGAGGTCAGCACACATAATGATATGAGCACTGCCAGGGGATTTGGTGCCATTGTGACCACAGGTAACTGGCAGGAATGTTGTAGCAGTTTAAAAGTTCAGAGCATGGCCACTGATATGACGCACGTCTCAAATCTAGGAAAAAGCCAAACTCGCAGGATGGCTATAAATACAGTAGCACCATCAGCAAAACGTTAACAGAAAAAAACATAGTTACCCCAAACTCATTTTTGTGTCTGTTCGTATGACTCCATTTTGTACATGAGCCCAGATCATGCTAATTGAACATGTAAGAAAAAAGGTAGCCATTTTCTTTCAGTGGAGGTCTATATTAAGAGGATCTTCATTGTACAATGTGGTATGGACAACACCTTATCGCACAGACCATTATGGAATTCTGCCAAGATTTTATTGGGATCATCTTGTACTTCGACAAGTAATAATCTTAAAACCAGCTTAATGTAGCAAACAAGCAATTAAATCATTGTCTTGGACAATAAGAGTCGCTCTTTAGTGCACTTTGTTGTCACTCTGCACGAGATGAGATGAGGTTGTTTTGTATTCACCACACAGACCAACAGTAGGCTAAAATAGGCTACTGGCTAAGAAGCTAAGTACATACCCAGGACATGGAATTGTACCAGAAAGCTGAAAGTTATGCAGATGATAATATAGTTTTGCAATTTGATAATGTTGATGTTATTTGTTTTCTACGAAAACAAATAACTATATTGCCATTGTCAAATACATTAAATAAGAAGAAAGGATTTCTACATGTATTAAATTTAAAAAATAGGTGTGCAATAATGTGCAAACATATTTTTGATGAACAAGCTCCTTTAAGATTTAGATAAACAGATCAAATTTAGATATTTCTAATGCTGCTCATTTCCTTAAAAGGATAGTTCATACAAAAATGAAAATTCTTTCATGGAACAACATGAGGGTGAGTAATTGACAGAATTTTCATTTTCGGGTTAACTATCCCTTTAAGAGTGGGTGGGAGAGAGATAGAGGACCTGTTAAGTTTCCCATTTTCTATTAATGCTTAAACATTTATTACCCTTTTGAGCTTCACTGGTGGCCAGTAAAATTCAGTTAAAGTTGGAAGAAGCTGGAGCTGCTAATATTCTAGCACTTTATTTTTCATTCACTTTCCAGCTATATCAAAGCACATGACCAACCATCACCAACAAACTCTATTTTCTTCCCAATTTGGTTACCTGCCAGTTCCCACCCACTAGCAAGCTCTCCCCTATGACACATCAGTTACCAACATATCCCCTGAGATTGACAGAGGGAGCGTGTATGTCAATGCTCCCAATGAGACCGCATGACCAGTTTTGGTACCATGCCACGCTGATCCGGTCAAGGATGGTTGGAGCACCATCAGAACTAGGATTAGCCAAAAAAAACAGGTTTTTATAATGCTAAACATACAGCAACGTGTGATTTTTTTTTTTAATCGACAGGTAATGGGCCGACTGATCGAGTTTGCCTACACAGCAAGCATCTCCGTCGGAGAGAAGTGCGTCATCCACGTGATGAATGGAGCTGTGATGTATCAGATCGACAGCGTGGTGAAGGCCTGCTGTGATTTCCTGGTGCAGCAGTTGGACCCAAGCAACGCCATTGGCATCGCTAACTTCGCTGAGCAGATTGGCTGCACCGAGCTGCACCAGAAAGCCCGCGAGTACATCTACATGAACTTCAGCCAGGTCAGACTCTCATGTGAAACAGATCATTCAGCTACAGCGGGTGAGACACATTGGTACGGTCACAGGATTGAGCAATAGTGGGATGCATAAACTGTATACAGTACTACAGTTATGAGGAATAATGTTAACTACTATTTAAGAAGCGAAAATCCAATGGGGCATGATGTTAAAAGAAAACTAATCAATTATAGGGTGGTGTAATACAACCTGACACAAAGCACTCTGAAGTTAATTACTTTCCGGTCAGCTGTTTTGGTGTTTTTAGTCAAGTGGAGTGGATTTTATTGTCATTTCAACCATATAGAACTGGTAGAGTGAAATGAAACCACATTCCTCCAGGATCATGGTGCTGCATACAACAACACACCAACTACATGAAATGATACAGAACTAAATAAAAATGACACATTTTTACATAACGTGTAAACAACTCAAGACAATACAGAAACTACTAAAACAGGAGCAAAAGGGACAGTAGGTGATAGTGTAGCGCTGACCAGTACACAGTTCTAGTATGAGAAGTGTCCGTTATAACAGGTAGAGCAAAAGAGTAACAATATAATTTTAAAAATGCTGTGAATGTAAACAACAAATTATGAATTTGTATTCAACAAATAAGCTTATACCAAATATGGACATAGCAGTTATTGCACTAGCAGCCAGGTAATGTGTATAACTGTATAAATGGTAAATGTAGTTGGTATGTGTATATACAGTGGTGCATAAATATGACCAAAAACATCATATTTTCACAGTCCTCAAAGTAGATAAAGTGAACCCAATTAAACAAATGAGACAAAGTATTATACTTCACTTTTATTTACTGAGGAAAATGATACAATATTACACATTTGTGAGTGGCAAAAGTATGTGAACCTTTGCTTTCAGGATCTGGTGTGACTCCCTTGTGCAGCAAGTACTGCAGGTAAACATTTTTTGTAACTGTTGATCAGTCCTGCTTATCAGCTTGTTCGAATTTTAGCCTGTTCCTCAGTACAGAACAACTTCAACTCTGGGATGTTGGAGGGTTTCCTCACATGAACTGATTGCTTCATGTCCACAAACAGTGCAGTGAAGATCAGACTCGGATAACTCCCTGTTCTTTAAATAAAACCGGCTCACTCACACCTGATCATCGTCCCAGTGATTGAAAACACCCGACTCTAATTTCACCTTCAAATTAACTGATAATCCTAGAGGTTCACATATGTTTGCCACTCACAAATTATTGGATCATTTAACCTCAATAAATAAATGACAAAGTATAATGTTTTTATCATTTGTTTATTTTGGTTCTTTGTCTACGTTTAGGATTTGTGTGAAAATCTGATGATGTTTTAGGTCATATTTATGCACGTGTATATAGAAAATTCTTAGAAAGCTTTCAAGCACCACTAAACATGAATGTAGTCATACCTGTTCTGCTGCATTGTGCATATTCCTGTGAAAGCTACCTGCTAGGAAAAGGTGTGTCCAAAGAAGCCATTTACTTTAAATCACATGACCCACGTCATCAGTTATGACTTGTGTTTGAGACAATTAAAAAAAAAAAAAGTGTAGTTAAAAAAAAAAAAAAATAGTCAACTGTAGTTGAGTGAATAACTTGTACATCTATAATGCATTCATTCACAAGAGGAAGGAGTGCCACTGACATAGCAGAGGAAGAGTATTAGTTCCTCTTCTCACTAAACCTGGGCAGTAATTTTATATCTAATTTCTTTTAAAGCAGATTTTCTAGTTATGTGCTTATCTTTAGATGAAAGTTCCAGTGTATACTTACAATAGAGATCAGCAATTCAGCAAAGAAAAGGATCAGTGTGCCACACGTGTGATTTATTGTTGAATCGTCAAACTGATTGTTCTGGATGTTCAGTCAAGATAATTAATATGTTTGTAATATAAGAATTTCTGTTCTCTCACTGTTGTGTGGTGCATGGCTGAGGGGAAAAATTGCGTACCATCCACTGACATTTTGTGATTGAAATAAAATAAAAAAATTCTCTTTTTTTTTCTAGCAATGTTGATGGCCTACAATCTGTGTGACCCATCCCCACACAGTAGTTTAGTCTAAGACTTAACTGAGTGCAAGATTCTATGAGGTCTAAACAAAGCACTGCATAGGATTTACACAATGATGGTGAAAGTAAAAGATTTTCACAATCTTGTGTGGGGAAGTGCACACGTGAATCCTCACTGAGCATCAGTCATTATAAAGATAGTCATATACACTAAATATGCCCTGGCTGAATGCCTACATCACTTTGTAAAAAAATTGTGTAACATTTTTTGTTTAACTGTTCAAACATCGTTTCCTCCACTCCACCAGGTGGCGACGCAGGAGGAGTTCTTCAATCTCTCCCCATGCCAGCTGGTAACGCTGATCAGTCGTGATGAGCTGAACGTACGCTGCGAGTCCGAGGTATACCATGCATGCGTGGCGTGGGTGCAGTATGAGCGTGACGAGCGGAGGCCATACATGCAGGCACTTCTACAAGCTGTGAGATGCCACTCACTTCCGCCACACTTCCTGCAGCGTCAGCTTGAGCACTTTGAATGGGACGCACAGAGCAAGGATTATCTAGCACAGATCTTTCAGGACCTGACACTGCACAAGCCCACCAAGGCATTGGCATGCCGCACACCTAAGGTACCGCAACTTATCTACACAGCCGGTGGCTATTTCCGCCAGTCACTCAGCTACCTCGAGGCGTTTAACCCGGGCACTGGTGCCTGGCTGCGCCTGGCGGATCTTCAGGTGCCCCGCAGTGGCCTGGCAGCGTGTGTGATCAGCGGGCTCTTCTATGCCGTTGGAGGGAGGAACAATGCACCTGATGGCAACATGGACTCCAACACTTTGGACTGCTACAACCCTATGAACAATTGCTGGCTCCCATGCGCTCCAATGAGTGTACCCCGAAACCGAATTGGCATTGGGGTCATTGATGGTATGATCTACGCCGTTGGGGGCTCACATGGATGCATCCATCATAACAGCGTAGAGAGGTAAGGACAGTGGTTAAAGACTTATAACAACTGTGTACCATGAAAGAATGTTCTCTTGACTGACCTTTGCGACTGACTTCCAATTGAGAACCCTCTTAGGGGTTGAGGAATTCCTGCTAGGAAAAAGAGTAGATTTAGACTTTAAGGTTCATCACTGTCAGTTTCTTATCAAACATGGAAGTTGGCTGGATATGTAGGTTTGTTGCACTGTTTCTCAATCCAGCATTAACGTTGGTTCTGCCAACACTTGCAGTGGTGCCATCTATGGTTTAGCTGTAGCGTTTACAATTTTTGGCCCCATGGCAATATGTAAGACAGCTGACAACAACTAAATCTTTCTGCTTTTGTCAGCCAAAGCAACAGTCAGAGCAGGCAATTCACTGAGGGGGAAAGGACGTGGGACGTGAAAACCGCACATTTGCTTTAGATAGCTGTTACTCTCTTGTGTTCTGTTTCACATTGACTCTTTATTTACATAAACTTTGAATTTGAAACCTATAAATTTACACGCCTTGGTCTGGTCAGCTAATTCAAATCAAGTGGGTGGGACTGTTGTCTCTTTTAGTTGGTAAAAATGGAGGAGTTGCTTATTATTAAATTACAGTGACCTCAGACTTTTGTCTAAGATTTTCCTCAATGTTCCTTCATGCACTTTCGCTTTTACTCTCTGCCTTCTAGGATATTTTGGAAGTATTCTCTCACCTGATTAAATCTTTGAAAAGGTGTCTGTCTTTGAGTACATTCTATTGTCTCTTAGTACTAAGGCATTACAACACAGTAAGAGTTTGTAATGCATTTAGGATTGAGTTTGTACCCAAAATCCCCTGCAGCCTCAAAGTAGGGTTCTTGAAATGGCTTTTATTTCTTGCTATCTCTCCTGCTCTCTTTGACTGTCAGTCACTTGGTTTTTGGTGGCAGTGTGCCTTTTTTTCACTATGATTCATCCACAGACACTGAAAGAGGAAGTGTGTTTTTATAAGTCTAGCGATGGGCCTGAGATAATGAAACAACTGATTTAAAAGAATAAGGAAGAGAAACTAGTTATATAATTAGAATTGCTTTCCTAAAAACCTTGTCTTTTCGCCCCATTTTTTTAATTTTTTTTTTTTTTTTTTTTTTTTTTTTTTTCCAAATATCTCGTAATGTAATAGCGTGTCATAGAAATGACAGTATGTGGTTTGTTAATCTGTTAAACACATCTTTATGAAGAAAACGTTCCACTGTTTTGAGAATCATAGTGATGCACGTTCACGCTGAACGTGCATCACTATGAAACAGGAAGTGTCATCACAAAGAGCATGGAAATAAAGATGATGTGCATAAATATTCATCCCCATGAACTTCCCCCCACGTTTTTGTAGTGTTCGGCTCATTCAGAATTCCTTTTGGGCTCTTGGTAGATTCTTTGACTAATCCCTTCTTTACCAGGTCACTGCTTTTTGGTAGATGGCCTACTCCAGGCAATGCCATATTCTTTCCGTTTATATATATTGGATTTAAATGTTGATAAGTGCGATGTTCAACATGAAATATTCATCAATACTTGTGTAGAGTCATGACACAATCCCGATCAATTAAATTTCAATTCCAGATTGTATCACTACAACCTGTGGGAAAAGTTCAAGGGGGTAAATACTAATGCAGGGCTCTATATTTTTTGAGTCCTTTGTCTTTGTTAGAGCTCTGCTGTGTGTGTGTGTGTGTGTGTGTGTGTGTGTGTGTGTGTGTTCCATGCAGGTACGACCCAGAAAGAGACTCATGGCAACTGGTGGCCCCCATGCTGACCCGGAGAATAGGGGTGGGTGTGGCTGTCATTAACCGCCTCCTCTATGCAGTGGGTGGTTTTGATGGAACACATCGTCTGAGTTCAGTGGAGTGTTACAACCCTGAGAAAGACGAATGGAGGGGCACAGCACCCATGAACACTGTCCGCAGCGGAGCAGGTGAGTCCTTGCTGGACTTTTTGCTAATCCAACAGTTATTGGTTTAGGAACTGTTAGGGGTGGCCTGAGACAAACTTTGGCATGCTGTTGGAAAATAATTTTAAAATCAACTTTGGGTCAGTGATTATTTTGCTAACAGCACACCTGGTCATGTTTTATTCCTAACTTATTGACTCTTTATTATATTCTTCATATTAGTTCGGTTGGTTACATAATATAGTGACACAACTAATGAGTTCTGCTCATTTACAATAAGGCGGAAGTTTAACTTCCTATGCACGTCCTGACCTCCCTTTGTTTTCATTTCCAAAACCATAACCCTTCTAGTTCAGTCATTTAACAACATCTTTCTGCATAGTCATGATACGTCTGCAGCAAGCCCGTATTTCCACAACCGTAGTTACAACCTTTCAATTCTACATAAGTCACTGGAGGTCAGAAAAACAAGGGAGTTAATTTGTTCACTGATTTGTTTTTCAGCACCCTGTGTATTGGGTAATATTTTTTGTGGAGTCATTCACTGTAATCGGTTTCCTCAGGTGTGTGCGCACTGAACAACCACATCTATGTAATGGGCGGCTACGACGGCACCAATCAGCTGAACACAGTGGAGCGCTACGACGTGGAGACTGACAGCTGGGCCTTCATCTCATCAATGAGACACCGGCGCAGCGCGCTGGGAGTCACCCCCCACCTAGGACGCATCTACGCACTCGGTATGGGGAAATATCTAGCTCTCATATTACCAACTTCCTTGTTAGCTGATTGGTTGAAGAGATCAACTCTAACAACCTATCCTCGTGCCCTGGTTTTTGCAGAGAGACCACTGTCCTTGTTTCAACAAGGATACGTCTTTTGTTAAAGTTGATCTAGAAGTTGCCTTCTTTGCACCCCTGCATAAATTTATAGAATACAAATCTCACCATTACGAATGTCAAACCCAGATGAGGATGGGTTCCCATCTGAGTCAGGTTCCTCTCAAGGTTTCTTCCTCTTAAAACATCTTAGGTAGTTTTTCCTTGCCACCATCGCCACTCAGTGGCTTGCTCAGTTGGGATAAATTCAAACCTTCATTATCTGTATACCATGTTTCTATTTCTGTAAAGCTGCTTTGAGACAATGTATTGTAAAAAGCGCTATGCAAATAAAATTGAATTGAATTGAAAACAGGGCTTGCTACATGACTCAAAAAATGACTCCTCCAGCCCATCATATTGAACTCATGAAGCCCTTACTAATTAGCAGAGAAGTGGAATCAGGAGTCTTAAATGACATCATGCTATGGGCTTGAGTGTGACCCGAACCACCAGTTCTACAATGTAAAAATATAATGCAGCACATTATGAATGCCCTCTGGTGGCTGGGAAGTGACACTGCTGTCATTCGTTATTCTCAGCTGTTATTTATGAGTTTGGGATTTGGTTTCAGCCAAACATTGCTAGTATGCAGGCCAGGAAAACATTCCCTTATGGTACTTTTCTGAGAACGAGAGCTAGTCAGCATGGATCAGGCAGGAACGCATGTTTCTAGTTGTGTAATTCTTTTTGGCTAGCAGTCAGACCGCGCTGATCCGATACTGCCTGAAATAAATTTCCATCCTAAGCACAGTATTAGCTGCAAGAAAAGTCAATATGCAAAACTTTTTATATGACTGAGCTGTTGAATTCTCAGATCTGAAGGTGTGAATTACTTTTTTTCTGTAATGGCGTGACTCTGAAAGGAGCTCCAGGTGTAATTCAAATGATCGATTTTAACAAGCGCGCTAATTCGCAGGAACTTGTTTGATGTACGATCTACACAATCTAAGCCTATGGTAAAGGATTAAGAAACCATGTTGTTATTTAACAAAGAAAAACATATCATCCTTGATCTGGTGAAGTAAATCTTTAACGTTTTATGGAAGGAGTCTCCAGTGTCAGCGCTTTGCAACAGTAAGTTTTTCGACAGAGGAGGGTTTTGTTTTTTTTGTTTTTTTTTGAGTTGTTGGTTTTTTAAGCTCTGTTTTTTTCTTTTTTTTTTCTTTTTTTTTATTACCTTCAAGACAGAAAAAGAGACGGGCTGGTAATGTTTGGTGACTTTAAATGTTTGAAAGTGTTTTTTATTGGATTCTTCTGCTTTTTTTTTCCCCAACAGGAGGATATGATGGGAACACATTTTTGGACAGCGTGGAATGCTATGACCCTGAAACGGACACATGGGCCGAGGTCACGAGGATGACCTCTGGACGGAGCGGGGTCGGTGTTGCGGTTACCATGGAGCCGTGCCAAAAAGATTGTAAGAAGGGTTGTCTGAAAGATTGTCAGAAAGAATGTCAGAAATTCTAGTGCCTCCTATCTTCTCCTTGCTTTTTGTCCTTCCATATTTCTATTCCTTCCTCTTTCAGCCAGAATCACCAGTGATTAAAATTCTGGTGCTTTGAGAACTTTCAGATTCTTCTATAAAGGAGAGCAAACGGGTCTCTGGACATCTACAGGGTTTCACGCAAAGCTGTTGGCTATGAGATCGCAGAGGCCAGGAGATGCTTCCAGTCAGGACTGGTTAATATTTATTTGTTGTTGGGTTTTCTAGCCAGACCACCAGGCATCGGGATCATTTAATGTGAGTCAGCCTGTGTCTCCTGTTTGTATTACTGACCAGCCTTGTCCAGCTAAAACAAAAGTGACTACAAGCCGTTCATTTCTCCTGAAGTAGAAGTTGCAGATCAGCACATTGGACCATGGATGTCAAAATTTTTTAAAGTGCCATTATTGTATCTCACAATACATTTCAGTGTCCAAGTCTGTGCTGCTGTACCGGGCTTATGGCACCACAAGGACGCAGAGAGGCAGCGAACACTTGTGGGCTGGATTCAGAGAAAAGTCAAATTTACACAATCTTCCACTTACTCTACATCTATTTGTTCAGCCAAAACATGTTTCATGTCCGATGTTTGCTTCTGTAGTTTTGCACCAGGCTGCGAGTTTAGTGGAGCGAAGTAAGAAAGTCTATCTGGTATAAATATGATTTTCTAAATAACATTCTTCCAGAATTCACCCAGACTGTAATCTCGAGCTGTGCAAAATGGGACCAGGAACCGGTAGACCCAGCAAAAAAATCATGGCAGTGGGACTTTTTTTTTTTTTTCTCTCTCTCATATTTTCACTCAGATGTTCAGGAAAACACCATTAAACGTCCTACATTAAATGAGTAAAATATTTAAAAATAAATTTGGTCTCGGTTTGTATCTGTACTGATCAGTATACTATACTAAAAAGATTTGTTGTTTTTAAATGAATTGTTTGTTGAAACAGAATTAAGGTCAGGATCCAGAGCAGGCAAAAACCAAAACATTAGGAGAGGATGGGAGTGGCATTAAAAAAAAATATATATATATATTTTATTTATTTTTATTTTTTTTTTAAACCACCAGCGCTGTGACTACCTCTACCTGGAGGTTATGCAGATGATGATACAGTTCTACTTTGAAGTAAAATATGTAAATGTGCTCTATCCCTTCTATTTTGCTAAGATATTTGTTTCCAAACATCGCTTACAGATGTCAGTTGAAGCAGGTTTTTTTGTTTGTTTGTTTTTTTTGGGGGTTTTTTTAAACAGATGTGACAGACTTCCATTATTTGTTCGTTTCGTAACTCCAGTGCAAAACGTAATTCGGATATCAAACATGTTTCAGCTGATCGAGTACATTTGGGTATTTTTTTTTTTATCATTTTTTTTTTTTTTTTGTGAAGCCCATGTTCTGGTTCCACTCGTCAGGTACTTTATCAAGACCAACCGATTCAGGCATATTGAAGCAGGGGAAACACGTCATTCAACTCATTAGGTAATTATCCATGTCTATTATAGGACTCGGATTCATTGTGTATTAGCCAGTCGCTCATTTCATGATCTTATTCACTCAGGGTGTGTTCTACGGGTGTGTGCTTACAAACACTGTTGTAATACACCGCCTTTGTAATTAACTAGTGAGTTGAATCAGTTTACACAAGCTGACTGTTACTGCTGGGAACTACAGTTGCCTAACCCTGGTTACTGAATAACGTGATTCAGTTTAGTGTTTTCTATGCTGAAGTCACTTACCTGTTAATTCGTAAACCCTTCACGAGTGTGTGTCTGTCGAGATGGCATCTCATTTAAGTGTTTCAGGGTCCAATCTGGACCTGAAAAAAAACAGTATCTAAAATCCAAGAGCACAAATGAAGGAAGTATAGACTGATGTCTGAGATGAAGGTTTTGGAAAGTAATGGAAAAGATTGTGGGTCCTGTCGTCGTTGTGGGTTCATTGCCACTTGAGGCCAACGCAACAATCTGAACAGGCATCATTCGTGAGCAGGCAAAAAGAAAATAGCCTGATTTAATGTATTTGTAACAGTATTTTAAGCTACATTTTCCCAGGATTTTTAACAATTCTTGGAGTTTTGTACAGGGTCTGGATTTCGCTTTTATTTATTTTGGATTAACCCCCCAGCCTCCCCAACCCCGCCTCTATTCGTGCTTGACCCTTCAGTTCTTTAGAATAAATGGACCGATCTCTTTTTGTATTCGTCGCATACTGAGCATGTGTCAGATTTGAGACGTGCTTGCAACTAGTGACTTCTCTTTTTCTAAGCCTGGCTGGTTTTTTTTTTTTGTTTGTTTGTTTGTTTGTTTGTTTTACATAAAAATAAAAAATAAAAAAAGGAAGTAGTTTTTTGCTTTAACACTTTATTATTAACATTGAGAGATAATTTAAAGACTGCTTTGTACATTTTACAGCAATCAATCAGTGTATTGTACAAAACATTGTGTATTAAAGATATCTGTTTATTGTAGTTCATTGTGTCCCTGGTGATGAGTTATAAACCAAGTATATTTAAGTGAACTGTTGTAATTGAAGCTATACTTTCGAACACCTCAACTTCCTCAGGAATGAAAAAATGTATAATTTGGTTACAAATAAGACACAACTGGCCATCCATGACTGGGAGCCAAATGAGCAAAATTTGCACTGGAGGGATGGCATACTCTCTCTCTCCTCTGTCAATCACCGTGACTAGTCAATTGTGGGAATCTGTGATGCGGAAGGGGGTAGATAATACTTCCTCACAGTGTTTCACATGGTCCTGTGACACATTAGCAGCAGTTATGTGACTTCACATGTCTCGAAGGAAGCATGTGTTAGCCTTCAACTCTTCCCTGCCTGTTAGTTGTTGTATGATAGAGCAGACCTGGCTGCTGGGTGGGAATTGGCAGTTGACCAAAGGAACAAAATGGAGGAGGAAAAAATTTCGATTTAGAGCTTCAGAGCTTGTTTGTTTATATTAATTTAACCCTTATTGTAAAGACGTGATCTAAAGTATTTCCACCCCATAACATAAGAGCACTAAGTTATGTTATATCCTTAAATGAATACATCCAACAGTAGCGCAAAAAAAAAAAAAATTAAATAGTGGTAAAAGTTATTCAGGGCGCGCGCACACTGTTGTATCGATTATCATATTGCACATATATTGTTTAACTAATTATCAGCATGGTTACCTCTTCAATGTTTTTCCATTGAGAGCTCAGTGTGAACATAGAATAAACATAATCTCATCTGTCTCATTTTGTCACTAACATAATTATAAAGATAAAGAAACCTTTACATGATTCACGAAACAGGATTAGTAAACATTTTAGCTTTTTTCCCAGACCCTAAGCCAAGTAATTTGAGAACACTGAATAAGAGAGAACAAAACTGTGAAGAATCTGGGGGGTTCATGAGGACTAGATAAGATCAAATCAGGTGATCTATTAAATAAGGTGTCCCAACATTCTTGATACACCAGTCAAGGGACTGGTAAGTAGCTTATTAGGTGTGTTTAGAGTTGAGAACCAATCTATGGCAACCACCAGATCATTTGTATAGTCATCGAGTTAAAAATAATCCGAGGGTTAGTCCTAACCTTTGCAGAAAAAGATTTTGTGATAACGGGACAGAAGGTGAAAATGTAAAAGAAGGCCCACAGATACTCAGCTCCGTGACATGAGGCAGCTAATATACAATACATTCTACAACCATCAGTTATGTCAAAAGTCACATACAGTGGTGCTTGAAAGTTTGTAAACCCTTTAGAATTCTCTATATTTCTGCAGTAATATGACCTAAAACTTTTTAGATTTTCCCACAGAAGTCCTAAAAGTAGATAAAGAGAACACAATTAAACAAATGAGGAATGTTAATGTTTGAGTCCACCATCAGGAGAACACTGAACAACAGTGGTGTGCATGGCAGGGTTGCAAGGAGAAAGCCACTGCCCTACAAAAAGAACACGGTCTGCATTTGCTAAATAGGTCGTGTCGTGTGGACAGGTCAGAAGGCTATTGGAAAAATTGTTTTGTGAATGGATGAGACCAAAATAGAACTTTTTCGTTTAAGTGAGAAGCGTTTAGAAAAAGGAAAACAATGCATGATAGGCAAGTGTTCATTATTTCATAAAACATACGAGCCAATCATGTTCCCCTTATGCAAATACCATCTATAGTTGGAACATGTAGAGTTGGTTGTGTTTCCAGTGTTGAACTGTTAAATTAATCTGTTTTATGCGACCTTTAGGTAAAAAATTATTGGATGTAGGATAAGCAAGTTTAAAGCACACCTATTATGGTTTTGAAACGTACCTTTAACACGCTCATAATTTAAACTGCAACACTACTTTTTTCCAGCAGTGTAACAAACGACTAGGTTAAATGATCCGTTCTAAAGGATTCATTCTAAACTATTCTAGAGCATATTCTGCTCTGATTGGTCAGATGTCCCAGTCTGTTGTGATTGGTCTACCGCTGTCAGCGAGCAGCCAATCAAGACCAGAGGCGGGGCGTTTTGTTACAAACCTACGCCGGTTAATACAGGAAGTAAGTCTGGAATTACTAACGACTCGTTTCAGCTGTTCAGAATAGCTTCCTTCTTTTGGGAGTCAATAACTCCGTTTGTCATGCACTTTGATTTTTGAAACTTTGCAGACTTTTTTACATTCACAAACAGCTCTATAGCACATTACATGAAAGGTAATATCTGAAAAAACATAATGGGTGCACTTTAACAAAAGTGTGCCAATAAAACACAAGGCGTTTTTCACCACATGATGGCGCCACTCACCCACTCAGCATGCACTATTCACTGCAGGGTGTAGACCTGTCAATTGTCAAAAAAAAAAAGACCAGTGATTCTTCTTGGGGGGGTTGGTCGGTATTTTGACATTTAAAAAAAAAAAAAAGGAAATAATTATTTGAGGCTGTGTGACTAATCTGTTGTTTGCAACATCCGCCTGTTAGTCACAGAGTGTTCGTGTTAGTGAATTTCACGGTGGTACGACAGAGCACTGGTGACGGTAGAAAAATATCTAGATCATAGACTCATCATTTGTTTTTGATTTAATCACACTAAGGCTTGAATTAAACCATCCTAGGTCTGTAAATAGCCTACAACTGAGCAACGCAGCTCCACCGTTTAAGAATGCTTTCGCTTGGTGCGGCTGGAAAACGGTCATTCCAGCACTTCCTGCGTCTCTTTCAGGGGGGGAAATCCTGCCGAGAGGCAAAATTCTGTTTCTTGCTGAGAAGAAACGACATAAAACTATGCACCAACTATCACTTGGTATCTCAGATAAACAGGTAAAACGTGCGGTTACTGTAGCTCACAGCTACACCTACTGTCTTCATGCATCACCATTCGTGTTGCCAGATTGGCCACAGTGTCAAAGAATGCTGTTCTAATCAATTGATAACTGAAATGAAAAGAATAACTTTGCATACAGTATATCTACGTAGATGTATCAGTATACACTTGTTACGTGCTCAGTTTGGGGCACGTGACTATTCCGCAGGGTGTCTAAAACGAGATTGGGTTAGAAACCCATCGAAACCAATCTGGCAACCCTGGTTATAATAGCGCCGGTGGCGGTCCCCGAGACTCAGTGAAAGAACAGAAGTGGAGCAGCATTAATGAGATGAAGGTAGCTACAGGGACTTGGGAAGATGGTGAACACGTGAGAAAAAGCAGGTGAGTTACTCACTGAGGACTGTTTTGTTTACTTAAATATCATTTAGTTACGTTAATGTGGTGTTTACTTTACACAGTCGTCTACAGAGGCCATGAAGCAATATATATATACATTTAAACAGCACTTTGTATTGCACCTAAATGTGCTTAAAGCCCCCATGGATTATGGTAGTATTTTCTGTCACCAATCTTGTACTAGTAGTGTTCATGTTTTTAAATAGGATATCTTTATTCTATAGAGGATATCTTTATTCCATAGATGATATCTTTATTCTATAGACATGTTGGCATCACTTGCTTAAAGCGGCGGTATGTAAGTTTTTGTTGTTGTTGTTTTTTTGTTTGTTTGTTTTTTAATGAAGTAAGCGCCATTCATTCATTGAAACAATTCGGCAAAACATGGGGTCCCTGAGCTGCTGCAAATACTTTGAAGTAGAAAAAGTCATTCAGAGTAAGTCAGAACTGTTGGGTTGGATTTGGTGGGAGCTTTCAGACACGCACATTACCTAGTTATTATAAGATCGGTTCCTCAAAAAACATACTGACTTACTTGTGTTAATAATGTAACATCATAAAAAAGAAAAACTAAGATACCATGTGTCACTCGGAAGGTATCCTAAATGTCGTAGGTATCTTTCATAAAGGAACTAGATGTATTATAGATTAATTCATCTTCAGTAAGCACTTTAATCCTGGTCAGGGTGGTGGTGGAATGTTAGCGAAGGTGGAAATGTTACTGATTGCGCCGCAGTTCTACCATGGAATATAATAGGACCAGTGTTGTACGTTCAAGAGAACGCTCACATTGTTTGTCCATTGGGGAACAATATTATACCAGTACATACCTTTTTCTGACTGTGATCCAGCTGAAAATAGAAGAAGAAAAAAACGCCATCATTGCATATATGTCTTTTTTATGTAACCACAAAAATATCTTAAGACATCTATTCCTGAAGCGCAGCATGGAGGCGCAGCCAACCCTGTGCTAATGTGAGGATCTATGCAGAGTTTCTGTGCATGTTCACACCGTGTGTGTTTTGTCCGGGTTCTCTGGTTTCCTCTCACCTCCCAAAAACACACACATACGTGGATTGGCTAATTTAAATTGCCCCAAGTGTGATTGACTGTGTGTGAGTGTGTTTGTTCCTGGTGCCTTGTGATGGACTGTTGTGCCATCCAGGATATATTCCCACCTCACCCACAGTGTTCCTGAGAAAGATGATAGAGCGTGACTCAAGCGAGAGTTTACTAGTACAGAGGTTAAATTGCTTCCTTAAATTGGATGCATGAATGAATGAATGAATCTTCTACTGAAAACTCCCAGTATGAGCAACATTATGAAAAGTTGCTGATGCGTTCAGCCTTCGAAAACCAGTCATTCTAGTTGGTTTGAAGTTGGACGTTCGATAATTGTGGATATGCGGAAATTAAGGGACCGTCTCTAAAGTTACATACGACATTGTTAACTTCAATAGCATTTGAAGGGAATGACTTACAGTCACATAACCAACTGCAAAGTGTTCATCTAGGTGTCAGCAATGATGCACACCTTTTAGATTTTTGTTATTTAACAAAATAAGCTATTAAATCAATAAAAATTGCCATGTATTTTATTACTGCATGGGCTCATACACAAAATATAGCATCATTTAAAGCTCAATAGCATTTGAAGGGATGTTTACAGTTACTTTATTAGGTGTCAGGTATGACGCACACCTTTCAGATTATTTTATATTTAACCCTACAATGCATGAACCAAAAAGGCCTTCACGAATGCATAAAGGGGGTCACGTGACACCTAGATGAACACTTTACAGTCGTGTTTGTGACTGTACATTCCATCCATCCATCCATCTTCTACCGCTTACTCCTTGTTCAGGGTCATGGGGAACCTTGAGCCTATCCCAGGAATCATCAGGCACAAGGCGGGGTACACCCTGGACAGGGTGCCAGTCCATCATCACTCCCCTCAAATGCTTTTGAGCTTTAAATGATGGTATATTTTCTGTATGAGCCCATGCTGTAATAAAATACATGGCCATTTTTATATATGATTTAATTCATATATAATTATATAATATATATATAATATATATAATTATTTTGTTAAATATCACAAATATCTAAAAGGTGTGCATCATTGCTGACACCTAGATGAACACTTTTCAGTTGGTTATGTGACTGTAAGGCACTCCCTTCAAATGCTATTGAAGTTAGAATCGTGTTTAACAATGTCGTATGTAACTTTAGAGACGGTCCCTTGATCTCCGCGAATATCGAACGTCCAAAGCAGCTTTTATTCCAGTTCATTCTACTCTGATGGGTGACAGTGGAGCCTGGTGTCCGTGATTTGTTTCTCTAGTTGACAGACAGAACGCATTCCTGATTGTTACGCACGCCACTCAAAATGCTCTCGTCACTGAACCGCTTTCTGGAAAAGTAAGGACAAAGAATACTGACATGAAACACATCCAGTACGTGTGATAATCAATGTGTAACACTAAGCTAATAATCCATTATTTAAAAAAATATTTTTTTTTTCGTTTTAAATTCAGACTCCAGGATGATTCCGGTTAATGAGTTCCGGACCATTGCGTCGGAACAAAACCCTCGGTTCCGAGTGCTAAAGCCATGGTGGGACGTCTTCTCAGAGTACCTGTGCATCGTCATGTTAATGATTGGCGTGTTCGGATGCACCATGCAGGTACAAAACCTTCTGGCTTTCACATGCACACAGCTTCTTCCTCCGCCCTGCTCACGCGCTCTAATTCTGATAAGAGAGCAACTCTCAGGTGACCGGTTCTTGTTTATTCATTCAAATAGTATTCATAGATTAGGTTCTCTTTTTCCACTGCGTATTAAACAGTTATGCTGATAACTGCCTTGTTATCAGCAGTACAAGTCTGAGTTGTTCAAGGTGAAGTGAAAGTCTGTGTAGATCTGTTGTTATTAATAAGCTACAAAATGGCTTTGCAGATTTGGTCCAGTTTCGCTGTCACAGAAAACTTCCAAAAAATAAATAAATAAATAACCAAAAGAAGAAGAAGAAGAAAAACATCTGGGAAATATTAGTGTAGTCATAGAGAAGTGTACGTCTGGCTTTTTAATCTACTGAGCCTGCAGATTGCATTTTTTTACTGTATTCTCACTTCCCCTAACATTGCGTTGGTCAGTTATTAAATCGTGGTGATGAGAACTATCTATATCGTATTACCCAGCAGAGGAAGTCTACCTCGAGGGATATCTTTCAGCATTGTTGACCAAGAGAACCCCCAATGACGCCTAAACAACAGGCTGCGTAGTAGCTGGATTTCTGTCAGAATATTCGGAGTTTGTTTCATTTGATTAGTTGTTAAATTGTTCTCGTACTGCGTTCGTTCAATTCTGAATTTTAGTCGTGATCTGCACGGTTCTTTGTTGGCGACAGGGATGGTTTGAGCTCATTTTAACATGACCATCCTTTTCAAATGAACCACCCACTAGTTTCTAACAGTGAGTAGGTACTTCACTTCTAATAGTTTCTAATAACACCACAGTTTGTGTGATTATGTGCCAGTCGGTCAGAAAGGCGCCTTTAAGGGTTGTACTGTTGACTTTTAAGGTTAAGCAAGTCGGCAGATGTGAGTCATTCTGCAATGACCTTCCATGAGCAAGACCTGTTTCATATGCATGTCCTTATTTCCTAAAAAAAAATAAAAGAATAATTTACTGGGATCTGTGGTTTGTATTACACATATAATTGTACATTCATTGCATTCTCGTGTACTTGTATTACGTCACCTTGACTTCCCTGCTGCTGGCTTCAAGTGAAATGGCTAAGCTATTTTTATTTATTTGTTTCAGTGATGTAACCAGGTTAACCACTTCTGAACAAATTATTTACAGAGGTGGCCTGGCAAGAGACAAAGGAGAATAAAGTAATGAAAGCCAAAAGAGTGAGAGAGAGAGAGAATGGGATAAAATTCAAATTATAAACATCTATAAACCACATCAGTAGGCTCAATTATAGATCAAAAATGTTGTGATGTGGGAAAATTCGGACCTCACTTCGGCTCCCAGTGTTTAAACTTTATTCACAAGTTCTTATTGGTGAGTCTCACCTTCTAGAGCATGTAAGGCGTAGCAGTCTTGCCTGTTTTTGCACTGTCCTGACCTAGATTCAATAGAATTGGATTAGATGCTCTCTAGAGCTTAATATTTCATTCATACGATCTTATATTAGCAATTATAAGCCTGCTCTATGCAACCATCTAGACCTATCACAAAATGATTGAGTAAGGCAGATTTATTTTATTTCCATTTGCAGAAATGGAGCGTTGCAAGTCATTTGCTACTTGTTGGGTTGAATAGCTTCTAGTAGCGTTAGATGATAGGAGAAGAAAATAGCTTACCATACTTGAACACTCTGTATGTATCATGATATTTAGTTCTCTTGAGTGTCAGAAAAGCACAATTTTCCAATTTAGAAAGCCTATGCAAACTATAAATGAATTAATTTTTTTTGTTAGGAACTGCACTTAAAATTGAACCAACTGATTTAATTTTTGTTTTTAAAGTTTGAACATCCAATCAGCTAGTAGATTAGTACTGTGAGTAACAATGGAGTTAATGAATGATGTGGATGTATTAGCATTATATGTATATTATACTTCCAGAAAGGTATACAGTGATATATTTATTGATATCTCAGTACAGCGACCGTCACCTCACCTGTAGCTACTATGTATGTAAGGAATTAAACACAACAATACATACTGTAGATTATTTTCCTATAACAGCAGGTCCCGATGTGTTTTATTCCTTTATGCCACTGCGAATTGTTATTGATTACAATTTGTAATTTATTTACTAACATCTCTTTTTAACTGTTTATCGTTAATCGTTAACATTTAATGTCACGGAACGTTCACAAAGGCAGTTAGTTCCTATTATCGCTTACTTTATAACAGCTATAAACAGCTGTTCCCTTATCAGGCTCTATTTTTTCCGAAATAAATACAGAGCTTGTCATGTGACTGAGTAACCAGAAAAGACCAATTTTACCAGATTCAAAAATGACGTAATTCTGACACTGGAGACTCAATGTTAAATAAACATCTAACTGAACACTTCACCATATTAACTGTTTTATGTTTTTCTTAGTTAAATATCTTTCAATTACATCCAAAACTACAGTCAGAGCTGTCCGACACCTTCAGATCGGAGAACTCAACGAGACTGTGGTATAATTAAATGGTGTGAACCGCATGATTTAATGTGTACATATGACTTGTTTCAGGTATCAGGTCTCTGACAACTCTCTCTTTTGATAGCTGACACAGGAAAAGATCTCCTGTCTCCCTGATCGCATCACTGAAGATTCGGATAAAGACATGGACTGCAGCTACCTCCAAAAATCCAGAGAGAACGATAGCCTATGGGAGCATGCCATCACCAAGAAGATTGCCCCAAACATTGTAGAGGTGTTTGGCCGAAAGAACAACCTTGACATTCACCAGTACATCTTCATAAACAGTTACTGCTACGAAAGGGCAGTGCACTGGTACGGCAAGTATTTCCCCTACCTGGTGGTCATCCAGACCATGATCTTTATGGTAGCAAGCAGTTTTTGGTTCAAATTCCCCGGGACATCGTCCAAGATCGAGCTGTTTGTGTCGATCCTGGGGAAGTGCTTTGATTCCCCCTGGACCACTCGAGCAATTAGTGAGGTATCTGAGGAGAGAGAAGACATGGTCACATGGAAGAAGAACAACACACCAAAAGCATCAGCAGTAGAAAGTCCTGATGAGGAGGACAAATCTGCTGCCTTTATTCGTTCTACATCTGTTATATCTGACCGGGAGAAGAATGTGCTGGATCCTGAGCATGCTACATCTGTCCTGGACAAAAAGGAAGGTGAGCAGGCCAAGGCTCTGTTTGAGAAGGTGAGAAAATTTCAGACTCATGTAGAAGAAGCAGACCTCCTCTACCTCATGTATGTCTTCCAGACTTCACTCAAGGTGCTCAAATTTGCCGTCATCACTATATATAGTGTTTTCCTTGTACCAAATATTGAGATTGTGGTGACTTGTAGAGTCCCGCCTGACCTGACTGGTTTTGGTTTGTTCTGCTGTAATAACAACAAAGCGCACCTCTTCTCGAAACTAGCCTATTGTTACATTGGATTTGTTGGCGTGTATGGATTACTATGCATCTATTCTCTCTACTGGCTCTTCCATCGACCACTGAAAACATACTCCTTCGAGCATGTGCGTCTGGAGACAGGGATCAACGACATCCCTGACGTTAAAAACGACTTTGCATTCCTCTTGCACCTCAGTGATCAGTACGACCCTCTCTACTCTAAACGCTTTGCTATATTTCTCTCTGAAGTGAGTGAGAGCAGGTTGAGTCAGGTCAACCTCAATCACGAGTGGCCCATCAAGAAACTCCGCACACGTCTCTCAAGGAACGCCAGCGACCGCTTAGAACTGCACTTGTTCATGCTGCCAGGTTTACCCAGCACTGTGTTCGATGTGCCAGAAGTGGAATCTCTGAAGCTGGAACAGATCAATAACGTAACTATTCCTGGCACAGTGACCCAACTTGCAGCTTTACAGGAAATCTCCCTCGTTCACTGTCCTGCCAGACTTCAGCTAGAAGCCCTCACCTACCTACGAGAGAACCTGAAAGTCCTCCGCCTCACCTTTGGCAACCTAGAACAGGTCCCCTTGTGGATGTACACTTTAACAAATTTGGAAGAGCTTCACCTGAGTGGGCCACTCACCAATGAGCTCCATCGTGGCGCCACCTTAGACACCTTGCGGGAGCTCAAGAATCTTCGGGTACTGACCTTGCGTAGTAAACTAGTCAAGATCCCTTCCAGTGTGTTGGATGCAGGTGGCCAGCTGCTAAGATTATGCGTGCACAATGAGGGCAACAGGCTTCACTCCTTCAGCAGTCTGAAAAAGCTGGCAAACTTGGCCATGCTGGAGCTGATTGGCTGCGAACTGGAGCACCTCCCCAGTGCTATATTCAGCCTCACCAATTTGCAACAGCTGGATCTGAAGGAGAACAAGCTTACCACTGTCGAGGAAATCCTTAGCCTGCAGCACTGCCACCGACTGAGCACGCTCAGACTATGGTACAACTCCATCCACTACATCCCGGAGCACATCAACAAACTGCGGTCACTTGAGACACTCGACATGAGCTGGAACAAGATTCATAGGCTGTCGCTGCACCTTTGCTACTGCACCAAGCTTCGGCACCTGGATCTCTCCCACAATCAACTCACCTCACTTCCCCCTGAGATTGGGATCCTACAGAGTCTATGGCACCTTTCTGTAGCTTACAACTCGTTGGAAGTGCTCCCAGACGAGCTGTTCTCCTGTAAAAGGCTGAGGACTCTTGAGCTGGGGAATAACAGCATTACCTTTTTGTCTCCGAGGGTTGGGAACTTGGGTCACTTGGTGTGTCTGGAACTAAAGGGTAACAGGATGGAGTCTTTGCCTGTCGAGATAGTTGACTGCAACCGACTGAAGTTGACTGGGCTCATCGTAGAGGAGAGTCTGATTGATATGTTGCCTTCTTATGTGAAAGATAGAATGAAGGAGAGGTGATTCAATGATACTCACATTTGAGTTTGAAAACCAGAGCATATTCGGTACAAAGAAAGATGCATCACTGGATCTAGAATTCAAACGTGTCAAATAACTTGGGCATGACTAATTTTTTTGACAGAAGGTTTTTATTTACAGTGAGGGAAAAAAGTATTTGATCCCCTGCTGATTTTGCATGTTTGCCCACTGACAAAGAAATGATCAGTCTATAATTTTAATGGTAGATTTATTTGAACAGTGAGAGACAGGATAACAACAAAAAAATCCAGAAAAACATGTCAAAAATGTTATAAATTGATTTGCATTTTAATGAGGGAAATATGTATTTGACCCCTTTGCAAAACATGACTTAGTACTTGGTGGCAAAACCCTTGTTGGTAATCACAGAGGTCAGTGAAGTTGTCCTGTCCCCTTAGCAGAAAAACACCCCCAAAGCATAATGTTTCCATCTCCATGTTTGACGTGGGGATGGTGTTCTTGGGGTCATAGGCAGCATTCCTCCTCCTCTAAACACAGCGAGTTGAGTTGATGCCAAAGAGCTCCATTTTGGTCTCATCTGACCACAACACTTTCACCCAGTTGTCCTCTGAATTATTCAGATGTTCATCGGCAAACTTCAGACGGGCATCTATATGTGCTTTCTTGAGCAGGGGGACCTTGCGGGCGCGGCAGGATTTCAGTCCTTCACGGCGTAGTGTGTTACCAATTGTTTTCTTGGTGACTATGGTCCCAGCTGCCTTGAGATCATCGACAAGATCCTCCTGTGTAGTTCTGGGCTGATTCCTCACTGTTCTCATGATCATTGCAACTCCACGAGGTGAGATCTTGCATGGAGCCCCAGGCCAAGGGAGATTGACAGTTCTTTTGTGTTTCTTCCATTTGCGAATAATGGTACCAACTGTTGTCACCTTATCACCAAGCTGCTTGGCAATGGACTTGTAGCCCATTCCAGACTTGTGTAGGTCTACAATCTTGTCCCTGACATCCTTGGAGAGCTCTTTGGTCTTGGCCATTGTGGAGAGTTTGGAATCTGATTGATTGATTGCTTCTGTGGACTGGGGTCTTTTATACAGGTAACAAGCTGAGAATAGGAGCACTCCCCTTAAGAGTGTGCTCCTAATCTCAGCCCATTACCTGTATAAAAGACACCTGGGAGCCAGAAATCTTTCTTATTGAGAGGGGTCAAATACTTATTTCCCTCATTAAAATGCAAATCAATTTATAACATTTTTTTGTTGTTATTCTGTCTCTCACTGTTCAAATAAATCTACCATTAAAATTATAGACTGATCATTTCTTTGTCAGTGGGCAAACGTACAAAATCAGAAGGGGATCAAATACTTCTTTCCTTCACTGTACCTCTCTATGTAGGAAAAAAGAAACACACACTACATATTGCATTTCAGATGCGCAGTTAGATTTAATGGATGTTATTTATTGTAATTGCTGCGTTGAAGTGCCTTTGCAAAAGTTTGTATCTTTTTTTTTTAATAAATCTTTTATACACTTTATATACAGTCATTATATCAATAAGTTTATATTAAGTCATTTAAAAAAATTATTAATAATGGAGTTTGTCCCCCCTTTGCTGTTGCAACCGCCTCCACTCTTCTGGGAAGGCTTTCCATTAGATTTTCTCATGTGACTGTGAGGAGTTCCGGCAATAGTGTGAGAAGGCTTGGCTTGTAGTCGCGTTCCAATTCATCCCAAAGGTGTTCAGTAGATTTGCAATCAGGAATCAGGCCACTCGAGTTCTTCCACATCAAGCTTGGGAAACCATGTGTTTATGAATGTCACTTTGTGCACAGGGTTGTTGTCACGATAAAACAGGTTTGGGTTTCAACGAAGGGAAATCGTAATGCTATACAGCATACAAAAACATCCTGTATAGCTGTGTGCTTACAACTTTGGGTGGAAGAACCAAATATGGATGTGAAGGTCAGGTCTCCATATACTTTTGGCCATAAATTGGTATATTTACATTTACCCTGCCCTGTATTGTCCATCTTTAACTAGAACTGTCCTAACTTGCTTATTCATTTGCAAACACGCAAAACTGGAACAGTGCACGCTATTTTGTACAATCTTCCAAAGACCAGTTAGTTACATGTGCTTTTGCTAACCTTACGATCATGGCCTCAAATATGTCTCTTCCAGATGTTTAACACAGCATAAGTGAGTTTCTAGCGTTCTAGGTTTCTTTACCTGTACACCTTTTTTTTTTATATTGCTTCTCCTTTCTTGCCCATTTTTTGCATGTTTCACAACTCATGGGTAACATCAATTAATTACTCTCAGAGGGCATAATGGTGTAGAGTTTGAATTCTATAGACTTGACTCACAGCCCTATACTGGAATGCAGTTAACCCGGCTGAATAAAAAAAGATTGTTCAACAAGATAAAACCTGCAGCAGGTATTGCCTGCAGCACTACTAAGCGGCATGTGCCTAGTTCTAACAGTTCGTTCGTTTTCAAAACATTCATTTCAAAATAATAGTGAAAGAAACTAATCAAAGTATTTAGATTAAATATTAAAAATTATATTCAGAAACTGGCCATGAACAGGAGACGCTCTTGACTAAAACCATGCAAGCCAAGCTGATTATTTGTACACAGTCAGAAATACCATTATTTAAAGTATAAACCACTCATTAATAGAGTATGGAAGCCTGTTTCAATAAAATAATGACTTAACATCTCGTAATAATGACTTAACATCTCATAATGAGAAATTTTCTCATAATAATGAATTAACATTAAGTTAAGACATGAACAGTTTACAGGCTGTAGGCAATTAAGGTCACAGTTACAATAATTTAAGACACTAAAGAGACCTTTCTACTGAAAAACACCAAAAGAAAGATGCCTAGGGTTCCTGCTCACCTGCGTGAACATGCCATAGGCATGAGGACTGCAGATGTGGCCAGAGCTATAAACTGCAATGTATGTAATGCAAGACGCCACAAGCCTAATTCACGCTACATGATAATAAGCCCGATTTGCAAGTCGCCGAGCTCGCCAACAAAAACTCTTTGATCGTAGGCAAATCGTCGAGCAATCAACGCTCAGCAATCGGCAGTCGATCGTTATATGAACTACTCAACGATGCATCAAAGAGGCTCGCTAACACATCGCAGAGGCATCACCAACGCCAGACTGATATTTGGCATGCTGAATATGCTGGGCAGTGGTGGTTTAGTGGTTAAGGCTCTGAGTTACTGATCGGGTTCAAGCCCTAGCACTGCCAAGCTGCCACTGTTGGGCCCTTGAGCAAGGCACTTAACCCTCTAAGGGCCTCTAGGGGCCCTTAACCCTCCAGGGGTGCTGTATCATGGCTGACCCCAACTTCCTGACGTCCTGGGGTATATGAAGAAAAGAATTTCACTGTGAATATGTATATGTTATCAATAAAGACTCATTATCATCATCATTATCCGTATCTAGAACTGTCGGGCGACTCCACATCCTGTGGTGTGAAAAGTGTCATCACTGGCAGTGATTGCAGCGACAAGCTGCAGGCAATAAGAGAGCAAGACATGGGGTGAGGTCACAGAGGAAGGGAAACCTGTGAAACCTATGGCAGAAGCATAAAGGGGAGAAGCTTCTTATGCCTCATATATCTGTCACTTCTCACGTGACAAAACATAGTTTGGACACCAGATAGTCATCCGGTTGCGTCGTCAAATCATGTAGCATGTGATCCCGTTTCGCAGTGCAATCACTTCGTGTGAACACCAGAAGGACTTCAAGACTCACGATTACAAGGTAGCAAGTCGTGTACTGAGAATAGCACAATGATCCGCCGACGCTCAAAGACGTGTAGCTACAGGGAGACAGGAAGGACAGCTGACCGTCCTTGCAGTGGAAAATTACATGTAACCCGTAAATGTAAATTACACACACACACACACACACACACACACATATATATATATATATATATATATGCCATAGTTATATCAATACCACAGTTACTACAGTATTAAGTCATTCGATGAAGTCATTATTACGAGAAAGTTTCTCAATATAGTGACTTACAGAATCATATTTTTGGGGGGACTTCCATAGTAGAGCACTAATTATATGTTTAGAATTTCTCTCTTGAATCTCTGTCCCGTCACTTTATTTTTGTCATCCCTGAAAAAGACTCACTTTCTTTTCCCATCACTTTTTCCATCTAATTAGCGCTTGAAACTGTGCCACATGCCGAAACAAGTTTCTATGATGAAACCAAAATAATCGGACCCAATGTTCTGAATGGCGCCCTCTAGTGTCGCGCCAGGATGATCTGATTACTTTTGCTTTCTGACACTCTTGTTCAGTAGGTTGAACAGGATAAGCATTTATTAATCATAAAATCTCTGAATGTAGAACGCTAAATGTACAAGCTTAGAACAAAAAAAGGGTTCTTTAATCATTCTTATTGCATTATTCAAAATTCTTAGTTTAGAAAAAAAACCCTTTCTGATAAGAAAACACTGTGTTGTAGGGTTATACATTATACACAGCTGGAGAATACACAAAACTGATTATACACAACTGGAGAACCCTTAAAGGAAAACCCACCCACCCTTTACATACACACACACATATATATATATATATATATATATATATATATATATATATATATATATATATATATATATATATATATATATATATATATATATATATATATATATATATATATATATATATATATATATTTATATATATATATAAAAATTTTAATTTTTTAATAGTTTGTTCAGTGGTTCTGGTGTTAATTCTGCAAGTATTGCAAGATTTGTTATCTCTGGGAGAAGTTAGTAGGTGTCTGGTGGTCTGATGTCACAGGGCAGACATTGTTATGGAGATAAAGGATAACTGTCAGGTTTCACTATTAGCTCCTAAAATACAATACAATAGTATTAATAGTAATAGTACAATAGAAATAGTGCAGACAACAAACGCTGGGTTTGATGTTCCAGAACACAATGACACTGTTGAGCTGCGTTTCAGTAGAGAAGTCTCGACTAGATAGTGAGATGTCGAGCGTGATTGTATGGATGGCGGTATTAAAGCTTTGGAAGCTGATCTGTTTGAGCAGAGTGTACAGGTGAAAGAGCTGGACAGAAGGACTAAAGTGCTGCTGCATCAGTTTCTTTAGGTAGACATGAATGGAAATTGATGTGGGGCATGGTGGATTAGTGGTGTGCATGTCTGCCTCGCACCTCCAGGTTTGATTCCTACCTCCACCCTGTGTGCGCAGAGTTTGCATGCTATCCTAGTGCTTTGGGGGTTTCCTCCGGGTACTCCGGTTTCCTTCCTCAGACCAAAGACATGCACTGTAGGCTGATTTGAATTTCCAAATTGCCTGTTATGCAGTTGCCAAATTGTGTGCACAGCTCAGCTGTGTCCTGTGATGCATTGGCACCCCGTTCAGGGTGTCCCCCGCCTCGTGCCGCGAGTCCCCCGGGATAAGCTCCAGGCCCCCCGCCACCCTGTGTAGGATAAGCATACTGAAAATGGATGGATGGATGGATGGAATTCCTATTGGTGGCACTCAGCAGGAAGTCAAAAGGCATTATGGGTAATCTGTTAACCAAAGTCAATGAAAGAAGATTAACCATTAAAAAAAATTGAGAATTATGTCCATAATTGAAAATCATACGCAGATTTTAAATATTGATTATTGAAGTTGTTCAGTGTGGATTTTTTTTTTCCCCTTTAAATTTGTAACAAGGTGGATTAAAAATAAATTTTTTATCTCTCCAGTGAAGGACCAAAAAGGACCTCCAACCAGAAAGAGACCTGAATGAATGCCACTGGAGATTTTGTTACAAAATGCAACAGGCAGCCAGTCTAGTCTTTTGGCTTTAAAGCAGAAGAGCCAACAATAACATCCATTGTGCTGGTGTCCTTTAAACAGCAACAGCGCTGACAAATAAGATTCCTGTTCTCAGTGCTTTATTCTGTGGTCTACCTGAGCGATGGCACGCTGTCAGACCTGTACAGTTAAGCACATTCCTCTATGGGGTAATTATAAACGTCCTTACTGACTCACCTTGGTATCAAACACACACACACACACACACAATGGTGAGTGCACATGTACACCACAAAAGTGGGAAAGTGTACTTATCCAGTTTATCATTGTCGTCCATTATGCATCATTCTATAGACATTCTACAGTTTGTAGTTTAAATCAACTTCACGGAAGTTTCTAAAATATTCCTGCTGGTATAGTATTATGTAGATCACCATTTTGTTGTTAGGAGTATATTTTTGGTTAAATCGTTCCTTAAAAGTAATAAAACCTCGAAATCAACTCTGTGGTTTAATTGCAAAAAGCATTCGGGGTTTTTTTTCCTTACAAAAGTTTGTGATTATTTCAGGTTGAAGTTGTGAATAGAGCCCTCTTGTGGTAAAAAAAAAGGACTTTCCAATTCCATACACATACACACCACACAACACACAGTTAGACAAAGCTTTTAGGTTTAAGAATTTTATTGTGTTTCAAAGAATTTGTGTAATTAATTAATAACAATATCATTACATCAGTACAAATCTTCAGGGTTGGGGCAGAGGGGTATGAATAAGTACCTTTATAAATAACATCAGAAATCCCACATTAAACATAAATCTATTTACAATCTGTCAATAAATAAGTTGATATTCTCATAAAATGCTATATACACATCAAAACACAAACAAACACTAAATTATAATACACACACACGCAAATACAAACTAAGCAAATGATCATGCAAGTTCATCAGTGCATGCTGCACAGTCTCACTAGGTGAGAAAAGGCAACAATAATTTCATGAGATTTCTTTTTCTTTAAAAAAAAAAAAAGGGTAGGTTAACAGTTCAAGTTTTCTACACAGACCCGTGCAGTAAATGTAACTTCGGTTATAAAAGGATGAAAAAAAAGAGCTGTTCTACAATTGTGCATGGCAAACCACCAAAATCGACGGCGAACGGAACGCGATCCGCGTTTCCGACGACAGTTTCTCTGCTCTGTGCAAAACTGCTGCTACATTCTTCATCTAGTATTAACTGTCTAACTGAACGACAAAAAATCAACTAAATAAACATCGTACTGTAGTAATGTAACCTAGTCCTGTACATGAGAAAAAGTTCTTTGTGGACTTCTAGCACTTTAGACTGGCTTAGAATTCACAACTCAAAGCAGAAGTTTCTAAGTCTGGAACGCTAGGGAGGACTCCAGCTGCCGTTTCAGCAGCTCCACCATGTCCGGCGTACACGAGGCCTGTGCGATGTCTAGCGCCGTGTCCCCTCGCGTGTCCTGGTGGCCGAGATTCGAACGCGGTGCCAGGAACTCCACCACGTCTCTGTAGCCCTCTCGGATGGCGATGTGGATGGGCAGAGCGCCGGACTGATCAGGAATGTTGACCGAGGCGCCGTAATCGACCAGGACACACAACGTGTCCAAAAAGCCTGTCCGGGCAGCATCGTGGGCCGGCGTGATCCCGAAGCGGTCCTGGATGTTCGGGTCGGCACCATTCTCCAGCAGCAGGCAAGCAACATTGGTGTTACCCATCATCATGGCCTGAAGAGAACAGTACAGCATCTTTAAATACTCTTGAACTTAATATCATTTTGAAATGCGTAATTCCTCTTGAATAGACGATTGTACAGCTTTTATACCACAGCACTGGTGAAGTCTGGATTCTTACCACACCACACCATCATTTTCCTATAACAGCATGCCCCATCATGATTTATCCCATACATATAAATCAGCATTTATGTCAAATTGATAAGATATGGTATAATTGGACATATCTGCCGAGTGGTAAATAAGTTGCTAAGAATATGACGATGCAAATCCAGACTCCGACCTCTATTGGGACTCGTATAGCCGTTTCAGTAGTCGAGGGTGCACTGAACAATTTATATCGATGTTTTTGTAGTATTTTTAAACGTTCAGTGCCATAGAAGGAAATATAGTCTAGCTATTCTCGCATATTACAAGTGAATTACTGATTACTAAGCCCCTGGAGTCAACTGTACATTTCAAATGAAGTAACAGCAGCTGGTGCAACCCTACCATGATTCACGATGAGGCTGGGTTTGTGGTAAAGATAATAAACACTGTCATTACTGTCATGTGGCTCTTCAGCTACAGATCCTTTGACATGTGAGTAGGTCCAAAATTAACTTTGGGACAATTGTACATATAAAGCTTGAATATATGTCCATACATTTGGATGTATGCTGGTGATATATTATGCAAATGCACTACTAATAAAAGTAAATAAATAAATAAATAAATAAAAAAGGCCAGGCAGGACTGTTGTGTGGTAAATATTTGTAGTAAAATAATAAGTCCGATATTTACCTTGAACGTTTGTCCTCACTGCTGAAGATCTACCAGCCTGCTTAGTAAAATACCAACACAACGTACTTTTCGAATTCTGATGCCACTTGAAGGCCCTGATAAACTGGATCAGGCGTGTTCGCTTAGAGCTGGATCTATGCGGTTAGGGTTGGGCAACTGTGCTCCTTTACAGCTGTTTTACAGAAGGAGTACGTCACAGTATATATTTACAGGCGGACCATTTACACATTCAGGCAGGACGACGAAGACTTGTTTTAGGAAAATTCAACAGACAAATATTTCTTTTGTATTTTGACATATATCATTAAAAGTAATGGTATACTAAATTACATGTGTATCCCACCATGGAGCACCGCTTTTTATAATAAGTAGCTATAGTGATTTATATATTATATTATTATTATATATTAATTTCATGGCTATAAATTGACAGTTCATATGTAATGGTATAGTATATAATATATGATACTGTACATACTCCACCGTGCCTCATTAACTGACAGAATAAATAGCTATAGTATTAACATATGACATATGTAATGGTATATTATACATACACACAGAACAGAATAAATAGCTAGATATTTATGGAATATAAAGCCGTGTTTCAGTATGTTTTACCCAACATGCAGTGATGAATATTAATTATATAGATTACATACATCCATACGTAACTGTATATAATTATACAGTACAGTATAATGTATATATAAACATGTGTGTGTGTGTGTGTGCACCCAGTATCATCTCATGTCTTATGGACTATGAAGAGATGTTTCATGTGTGTGTGTGTGTGTGTGTGTGTGTGTGTGTGTGTGTGTGGGCGCACAATGGCTTAGTGGTTAGTACGTTCGCCTCACACCTCTAGGGTCCGGGGTTCGATTTCGTGCTGCGGGGGTTTCCTCCGGGTACTCCGGTTTCCTCCACCAGTCCAAAGACATGCATGGTAGGCTGATTGGCGTGTCTAAAGTGTCTGTAGTGTATGAATATGTGTGTGTGTGTGTGTACATATTGCACCCAGTATCATGTCCTATGGACTATGAAGAGGTGTTTCTTCCCCAGAAATTCCAACATGCAACAGTATAAATATTCATTCTGTAGGTTTTATTTATATATATATATATATATATATATATATATATATATATATATATATATATATATATATATATATATATATATACACACACACATATATATATATATGTGTGTATGTGTGTGTGCACGCACGCACACTCCTCAGAACAAATAGCGTTGGCGATTTACAGATTAAGAAGCCGAGGCTTAGAGCCAAAGTTCTAACGATAATATTAAGATCTGAATATTGTCGCCTGCTTGTGCAGCATGACGTCATCACGACCTCATACCGCGTAGACACGGCGCCGACTAATATTTACATATATAATCATTTCTGATGCATGTAGTAATTGCTTGTATATGTGTGTAGGTGTGTGTGTGTGTGTGTGTGTTGGGGGGGTACCTGTAAGGCTGTTTTGCCGAACTCGTTCCTGGTGTCGGGGTGAACTCGGCTCTCCTCCAGCAGCCTCCGCAGCTCCGCCGCGTCTCCTCTCGCCGCCGCCGCAGTCAGACTCTTCCCCGCGTCGCTCTCACTCAGCACCATTATTCCTCCGGTTATTATCAGGGTGGCTTCTATCAGCCCTTCACACACACACACCACAGAAGACACTTCGTCGCTGTGTCTGATCCAAACATGCCACAGAGGAAGGACCGCAGCGCTTGTGTATTGTAGAGCTGCGCTTTGTTCGGTCTCGAGCGCCTTGAATTAAATGCCGGCGGACAGCTCGTGCTAAGCTAACAGGCTAACTTGTTTACCACCGTGTAAACTAGGTTAAAACTCGATGAGCTGTCAGGAAGGAGGGACGGAGGATATGAGGAACGAGGGGGAAAGCGGAGTATTGTAGACATGAAACACATAAAAACACACCAGACGGATTCGGCGCGTGAATAATGCCCGAGTGCTCTGCGAGCGCTTTTGAATTTTTTTTTTTTTTTACGGATAGGGAAATGAAAGTAGTCGAACGCAGCGAGCGGCGTCGCCTTACCTTATCTACGTCTTTAAATCGGCTGTTTGTCGAGGCGTCGAGCGTTCACCGCGGCTCCTTCCCGTCGCTTTGTACAATGTTTTTGACTAATTTTAAATCAATCAAAACAAACTAGTTTCTTCGGGCGCCAGTACCTTTAATTTGCGCGCTTGGAAAACACTGACAAAATTTCTATCGTGACTTCTCAAAACCGTGACGGGGGAGGGGGGGGGAACGCGTCCAACCAATCAGAAGCTACAAACGGGGACAAAACGGACCATATATGGTGAAAAGGGCGGAGTGCACGTGCGGTTGCTACAGTATCCCCATGGTAACTGCGGCTCTGGCCAATCAGAATGAAGGGCGCAGACGGCGGGCGATTTGAGAAGGTTACTTCTGCACCCCGGGACGTTCATTCATGTTTCTCCGTCAGTCGTGCGAGAATAAGTGAAAAGGGCGGGTTTATGGGCTTTTATTTTATTTTATTTTCTGTAAACTTATTGTATCTGTAGAAGATATCACCAATCCATGAACTCCAGTGTAATAATTTAATTCATGAAATAACGTTACCTTTTACAGAATAAACCAAAACACAAATTGATCACTTTTTTTAATCATCATTATAAGAAAACAATCTTTGATTCAACATTTTAACTATGATTTAGTGCAACAACAATTAAATGTTTTAAAAAAAAGCATTTCAGCCTTTAAAAACAATCTTAAGATTAATAACATTTTCCTTCTGCTTCCAAAAAAATAAAAAGAAAAAGAACTATAATATCAAGACAGCTTTTGATGCAAAGTATGACTTAATCAGATTATAATTTGCCTCGGAGTTTAAACAGGATCAGGAAATGCAAAGTGCTTCTCTAGGTCGTCCTGAGTTGGTAATCTGCAAGGTAAAGGGGAAAATGCATATTAAAAATTCACATTCATTCGTTTTTAAGGTTTTTAAATAGCAATTCCAGTGACCTATAGTGGTTTTGTCACATCCTCTTTGATCAGACCCTTTCTGCGTAATCTCTGGGTCTACAGGAAAAAAATCTGAGTCACTCAATAATCTGTAGTGAAGCTATCGTTTAATTAAACTTTTCAGTTGTAAGATTTTATTACAATTATCAAAAAGCACCAGTAATTCCTACATTTTCTTAATGTACAAAAAAAGTGTTTCAATCCAGCATGTCAGTTGAATGGAAGACTACCGGCAGGTAAAATGACAAGTCTGCTCTCGAATACACTATATGGCTAAAAGTTTGTGGAGACCTGACCATCACGCCCCATATGCAGTTCTTCCCCAAACTGCTGCCACACAGTTGAATAGGATGTCTTTTAACGCTGTCGCATTTCTCTTTCCCTTCCCTTCCCTTTCCAGGGAACTAAGCCCTGGCCTCAACTCCACTGAACACCTTTGGGATGAACTCTGACTGCACCCTGGGCCTCCTCACCCAACATCCAATGCCTGACCTAATGCTCTTCTGGCTGAATGATTAAATCCCCACAGCCACGTTCAAAAATCTTGTGGAAAGCCTTCCCAGAAGAGTGGAGGTTATTATAACAGCAATGGAAAGTCCAAGAAGCGCAAATGGTTGTGATGGTCATACTTTTGGCCATGCTTTTAGCATACCTATTTAAGCGTACCTTGCATAAAAAAAAAACATAAAGGCAAGCTGCTAACCAGTCACTTCAATTGTGTGGCTTGTTAACACAGTCGTACTCTCTCTGACCCTTTATTGTGATTCTATGCAAATCACCGACCTACAGTAAATACACGCCTGCTATGTTCAAACATGCAAATATTTCACCTTACCTCCACTCTGTGTGATGTACCTAACCCAAGGTAATGCCTGGTAGCCACTCTTCTCGATGATCTTCATATATCGCACCTTATGAAATGAAACACAGCCAGACAGAATTCTGTTGCATATGATACAGTTCATGATAATTACACAAATACACGGTAATAAGGATTGTTAGAATTATTCATGAGAATGATTGTATAAAATTTATATTGTATCTAAATGTGATACAAATATACTGTAGCTATAGGAACACACAAACACACCTGTATTCCTGACACAGTGAAGTATGGGATCTCAAATTTGACTGTAACGGGTGGTTTTCCCTCCAGCTCGTCTTTCTCCACACTGGGGAGGCCGAAGTGGGCTCGCATGAGGAACTCTTTCCCTCCCTACACTCACACACAATATTCAAACACAAAATAAATAGTCACATTGAGCGATGGACAGGTAACAGGCGCAACATACAGCAAAATGTTCTGTTACTTTACTATCTGCATGTTAGAAGTTTTTGCGTATGAAACCCAGAAAAATGGCACGCAAGAAGGCGTTTTTATACTGTTAGAGATATTACTCACCGGGAATGATTTAATGGTCCACACCACCAGGTTCTTCTCAGGAACGTACTTTGCATGGCCAGTGCTAGTTTTGAACTTTGGGGAGTCTGCATCACTTGGGACAGGAACACGCACCTCCACGTTATTAGCCACAGATTGCTTTTTAAACTGCCCTTTAGCCTGACGGGAGAATAAATTAGACCTGAACGACCGTGTATTAGTACTTCTGCATCTGCATTATACGTGTGATTACCACAGACAAGATTTAACACGTTTCCCTGTAGTTAGTAGAGATTAGTTTTTAATTAAAACTCTCTTAGAATTGTAGTCTAAGGTCAGTTGTTGGAACAGCCAATAATTATTTATGTGAAACACTTTCATGAATTCTTCAGTCATAAGTGTTTGTAAATTAATCTCCAAATCGTCATCACGTGTTACCAATACAGTCAGAATAGCTTAAAATGAACACAGATGTGTGTCTGCACATTTCTTGTTCGCCATTCTTTTCAAACTGTCATGCTGGACTTTCGTACAGTGTACTAGGACAGCTTCTGCAGCTGACCCTTACTTCAAATTTGTCCAAAACTATTATGGACACTTATAGGCAGTAGCCATCATTAAAACATGGACATGCTGGGAATACAGATTTAGAATTAATTAAAAGTGCAAGCAGATTTTTCTTGCTATTAACGCATCAAAGTTGTGGTACTAGGAGGCCAAATTGGGAATTATGAACCATTCCTTTAATAAATCTTTGAAAAAAAGAGTTTAGATGTTGTTACTTTTGCTTGTGAGTTAATGAAAACAAGAAAACATTGCAAACCCATGTGTTTAACCTACCTTTACCATGATTTCCACTCGACTGTGAGAGAACTTTTCAATAACGGACTCGATCCAGATCAGAGGTTTCACCTGTATATGATAAATTTAGGGATTTTTTTGGTGGGTCTGTTTTTGTGAACGTTGCCATTAGCTCAACTATCATATATTCTTAATGTTTTAGTTAAAATGCAACGAATGGGGTCTCACGTGAGTATTGATGCGGTAAGACATCAGCTCTGACTCTCCGTCTGGAGGGATGAATGAGATGGTTCGATCGCTCTCGAAGCGCGACAGTCGTACACACTGGTGAAACTTCACGTCTTCCATTGCTACAGTCTTCCCCTTGTCTCCTGCACACGCAAAAAACAGACAGACAGTATAAGGTGATCATGTATGCTCTACCTTTCTTTATGATGAATAAAACAGTGTTTCGGAAATAACGGGTGATTGACCCCATATCTGATGACATTAGTTTAGCGATTTCTGATGCAACATTAGCCCTTTATTTGATTCTCTAATGAAAAAACAGAGAATGTGTGCAGTGAAGTTGTTGCTTACGGCCGGTAAGGGCGAAGAGCACACGGTCGTTGAGGCCCAGTCTGAGTTCAGGCATGCCCGAGAGCATCGTCTTCAGTTTAATACTGCCCACAATATCACTGCTCATTACGCTTCCATTGGCATTCACCTGCAAGCCACATACCAACCAATCAAGCTACTTACATTACAAACCATCAAAGCAGTACAAACGTATTAAAGAAATGAAAATGTTCCGTGAAAAATTAATTGTACGTAATTTTCCAAATTATCCCAAACGTAGTTGATCAGTCGAGACACGTCCAGTGTCTAACATTTGTTTATTTTGCACTGGAGATAACCAAACTCTTATTTAACCTGCTTTGCACAATATCCCAGTATCTTTCTGTCTTGTGCATGATGACACCAAGGGAAAAAGAATAAATTAATATGTAAAACAAAGAAAACTGTGTATTCATTTAGATTTGTATGTTTTACAGAAGGTCATACTGTGTACTAAACCTGAAAAGCAAGCCTGCTTGGCATAACCCAAGAGCTAGGTGTGGTTTGAGGCAGATCTTTATGAAAAAGAGATTGCGTGTCCTTGACATCATTGCTTGTTGGGAGATAAAAATTAGCTATAAATTAGGCAACGAAGCAAACATCTTGGCTAACTGAACTACATTTGGATTCGGAGGGGAGAGGGTTACACTATACTGCGGCTGTGTATTCACAAGCTATGCCACACCCATGGCAGAAAAAGGAATCAGACATGTGGCATATCTTTAGATATCAAAGATCAGTAATTATTTATAAGCGTTTCCTAAAAATCAATTGAATAAATTCCTAATCTTCACCATTTTAACACATTTTGCATTATTTACTACCATTCTGTCGAGGGACCTCAGCACTCACCAGGACATTTATGGACTCGATGACGTCTATGAAAACCTCGTTCTTCTTATACTTTATACCTTCAGACCTCCAGGACACGGCGTTGGTGACTGTTGTGGGCACTTTGGCCTTAGCGACTTCCAGTTTGTTGCCTTCTTGTGTGATGTATCTAATTATAGAGGGATCGAGGGATTCAAACTAGTTAAAAGACAGCTATCATTCATCACACCCAGCTTACTGACAAATAATCTGTTGCAATCTCCTGTAAAGCCACAGCTATGCTAAGCCATCACACTCAGCCCATATTGCACAGGAATACTTTCCCACCCAACAAGACTGAAATGAACGCTTGCTGCTTCTTGACTAATATGCTGACATAACGTCTAGCCTATGTTTCTCAAAAACGCTGAAAACTAATCCACTGGCCTTTAAGAAGCATTGACTAACAATTTCGCTTAATTTAAGTCCTGGTTTGAGGTGTTGATGGGAACAGAAGGTGTTATGAGCACATACTCTTGTAAGATCTTGCTATCTGTGGTCTGAGGGAAACCGAAATCCATGAGCTCATCCAGCAGCTCGTACACCACAACAAAGTTGTCCTGAATGCTCTCTTCCTCTAGCTCCTTAAAGTACTCTGTGAACACCTGCACAGAGAACACACATACTGTACACCAAGAACACACGTGTCATGTCCGGTTATCTTAGTTCTTTCGTTTGGAATGGGAGATTTGCATATGGGGGTTTGTGCTAAGTGCAAAACACACAGAAAAAAAAATGCAGCACCATTAACTCAAAACGTAAGGTCTTTACTGAACACCACAGGCGTGTTGCTTGGACATGGCATACGAATATCGTACGGAAAAAGAATGACACGTTTCAGATTGTTCTCTAGTTAGCCTAATGAAAACAGTTTAATATAAAGTTACTTACACTCACCGTCCAATTTAATAGGAATGGCTGTACCCCTGCACTTTCAGTTTTAGCACACCCATCCACCTTAAGATTTGACATGTTGTGTGTTCTGAGATGCGTTTCTGTGCAGCACGGTCGTAAAGAGTGGTTGTTTGAGTTACTGTTGCCTCCCTGTCAGCTCAAATCTGTTCAGGCATATGACCTCTGACCTCCCTCATCAACACACACATATTGATGCTGTGTGACATTGACAGCGTATCTAAAATAACATCATACGAGTGCCCTGGATAAAAAAAAAATTAAACACAGATAAAGGCATCAGTAGATTCATTTAGGCTCATATTTCCTTTCATATGTACTGTATACATCCTTCAGCTCTTTGCTCTCCATCACGTCTCAGACTGATATGTGCTGTAGCCAATCAGCAACAAGCATTTGTCAGGCGCTCTTATCCATATCAACCTACCTTTATTTCATTCATACAACTGAGCTGTTGAGGGTTAAGGGCCTTGCTCAAGGGCCAAGCAGTTGTGAGTTGGCTGTGCTGGGATTTCAACTCACAACCTTACGATCAGTAGCCTTATACCTTAACCACTGAACCTCCCCTTTTTCTATTTTGTGACATTTTTGCTGTTGCATTTTCATATTTGCGTGTTTTTGCACTTACAGGTCACCGTATCCATGTCTAATGTAGCTCACAAGTATTAATATCAAGTCTGTCTCGTTCAAAATCTTTGCTGGAAATAAATACATCAACCAATCTTCATGTAACTACTTCATATAATATTGTTCAGATGCGTAATCACTTTTTTTAAATACACAGGAACAGAGAGAGATAGAACATTATTATGAGTTATCATATTTTGTTGCTATGACAATGTTATCATTTCCAGCTTTCTGATACAATTCTTCCTTCAAATGAAATACAATCAAACTGTAGTACTCTTGCACGGAACGATACCCAATCAAGCTAATGAAAACAGTGTCTCTGATGGTCCGAGATGGGTGCCTCCATCACATGACAGTGTTCGGGTAGGTACGTTTTGCTTAATTTTGAGTCAGTATAGTAAGCCTGAAACCACTTCAGAAATGATGTGTAGCTGTTTTAGAGTACAGTTTTGTTTAAGTTGATAAGCAACTCTGATATAAGAATCATCTCAAAGATATTCACAATGTAGAGGTGGACTTATCGATTGGTTTTGCCGATTAATCAGTACCTATATCCAATTGGTGGCAAAAATCCAAAACGATAGTTTGTCCTGACTGTGGCTGAGAAGGGTCCGCTGTCATTATACGGTACGAGAACGGCCTCTAGAGGCGAAGTAACAACTATCACTGACTAATTTGTTGCGTTATTTAAAGTGTTTTTTGGTTTTTTTTGTTTTTTATTCATTTTGGATGTCTCAGTTTTCAGATATCTTTTATTGAATATTTACTAATATTTATTAATAGTTAAAATGTAATATTTATTTCATTTAAAAAAGCACAGTACATTTTCATGGTACAGCCAATACTGTTTATTTTTGTAATAAAGTTCAGCAATATTTTACTTATTACTGAGTGTCGTGTTTTCAGTCAGTATCACTTTTAATCAGTTGATTAATCGGTTATCAGCAGGTAGGTACCACGCAACTTAGTTATCGGTGTCTGTAAGATCCACTATCGGTCCACCTCTAATTCAAAAAGCATGACAATCGATCCCTGGCTTGAGTATCAACCCGCGGGCAGAGCTTAATTCCTAACTTATTCAGATGTGCACACTCCCCTAAATTAACCCTCTGACCCCTTAGTTCCCACAGTATTATGTCCCACAACCCTATATTCCCCATAGAAACAGCATGCCAACCCTGAGTTCCCTGGCCAAAATTGGCCCCAAATCAACATTTTAATTTATTTAATAATTTTTTTTTTTAATTTTTAATGTATTTGTGTAATCTTACTTTGAAAATGAAAGCAGTTCAGTGTTTTTACTCCCATTAGAGCACAATTCTTAACTAGAGAAATTACGAAAAATGCTCGCTAAAATCCTTATATTCATTTAGAAGTACCATACGAGCATCAGCGTGGTCAAAGCCTTTGAATAAATGCATTTTAGCGCCAAAAGTCAACTTTCTGCTGATAATCAGACCAGCAGATACTGGTTTCACGAATGCACAGAAATTGGTCGCATTCCCGACAACGAAAAACAATTTTTGATTCCTGGTGGGGGTTGTTCTTCTTTTCAACGGAAGGATTTGTCACTATCAGTTTCGGTTTCAACATCGCCTGGACTTTCACTCCTGTCACTATCTAGAATCCTTGCTCTCGCCTGTGTAACTGTGTATGTTTTCTTTTTTTTTCACTGTTTTAGATGTACCTGTGTTCACTGTAGGTGTAACTTTAGCTGGAACACGATTAGCTTTTCGATTTGGCATTTTTAGTTCACTTCTACTATTACACCCAAGTTTATCAACAACATTCACGCTCGGATCAGCTTCATCGTAATGATGGCGTAATGACGTTGTGACGTCATTACGTCATCAACCTTCCTGGTCAAAAAATAATAATTAAATAAGCAAGGAATCATAGCAGATAATGCCGGTATACCAGCCTTACGGGGATAACGTTTACACTGTAAAGCCGCTGTATCGGCCTTACGGGTATTTGGCATAGACGACCGAGCCGGTATATAGTCCTTACGGCAATTGGTCAAAGACGGGCAAGCCGGTTTTTCGGCCTTATGGGGTTAGTGGGTTAAAGTCGAAATTAATTCAGATGGAATTTTTTTTTTTAAAACCTCGACATAACAAGCAGATTTGCCTTCCTCCGGCACTACAGTAAACAAGGTGTGAAGAGTCTTACCTCCACCATCTTGTACAGAAAAGAATACACCAGAGATGCATTGGAGTTCTTGTTGGTAGTAGCCACCACTGTACGGTGATCATGTTAAGTCTCATAGACACAATATTAATTAGTTTTGTTTTATATCTGACAAGACTTACAATTCATCTCAGTGCAGGAACTTATTTAGGAATGTCTGTACTAAACTCGGCCAAAAACAAAACAAAACAAAAAAAAAAAGCAGATATTGGTTTTGCATTGGAGCTATGTTTAACTGGAGACTACACTCTCAGAAATAAAAGGTACCCAAATGTGGTTTTCCTTGTCACCGGGGTGCTACCATTAAGGGTGCGTCATTTGGATTTGTCGTACGTGTCTTTCGCCTGGGAAAATGCAGCTTTAACTTGCTTTTAGAGAAAAGCTTTAAGCGGTATATTAGTGCTCCTTCAGGTCAAATTATTTACTTTAAATTAGTTCTTAAAAGGTACAACAGATGTACCATTAAAAAAGGTACCACCCCTGTGACCAGGGCAATCGGGCATTTCACAATCCTTTACACATAAGACCAAGCCGTGCTATTTTATGATGACGATTCCTACAGCAGTACTTCTCCAGACTAAAACTCTATCAAGCCTGCCATGGCATGAAGTTTTAACACCATTATGATCCACTCCTGCACTCGTAAACTACTAAATCAGACAGACCAGATCATTTCAAACTATTAAATGTGTGGGGGAGGGCCAGCCATGCAAAACCACTGATGAAAAGGATACAATACAGATTGCTGTGCTTGATCCACATGAAGTGGACACTGCCATGTGAAATAACAGGGCACATTAGCCCTTCCTCTTCCTGTTGCAACAGCAGCGGCAGGAAGTGGTCTATCTCCGACATGTCCACATCGCCTTTGTAGTTGCGACATATCAGTACCTGAAGAGAGTAAAAGTTAAAAGATTTGGATAAACGTTTGCATGCATGTCGATTATGAGTTTTCCCTCACATACAAATCATCCGAAGATTAATTTTACGCAAACGTTAGGTCAAACCTACAGTAACGCTGTAGTTCGGGAAAGTTGAGTTCCTGCTTGTCAAGAATTAATGTTCTTGATGCTTTTCATTTTCAGACGTTTCATACTTCCGGGAATGAAGCAGATACTACAGGTGTGCGACAGGTTAAGATTAAGTGATAAGTGTTTCTAAATGATTGTTATCTTACACAAGGGATTTCCTTTGTAAATTACGGCATTACTGGCTGATGTGCAATTGAGATTAGTGTAAAGAGCACGCCTTCATTGTGTTTTCTCATCTGCCCTCCTTAGACCGACCGTTGTGAAAGAAACAGAGCCGGCTCATCTCACGTTACAAATCCAACAGACTTCTTCGGAACAGTGCTGGAAATGAAAGCGCTTCTACTTTACGCAACAGCTTTGTTTAAAATATATAATTATAATACATTTTAAAAAGTAGCCTTTTTTTCCCTGGGATCCTCACTCAGAAAGTGACGGAAAAGCGAGCCAGCATGTCTGTGATTTATTTATTTATTTTCCACAATCCACCACCTGTACATATCACTGAGCTCTTATTCTTAGTAGCCTGTTTGACTGGAAAAGTAAATAAATAAATTAATAAATACATAAAAGCATTTAATCCAAATCTCAGTGACCGAAGAAATTAAGTAGGGCTAGAAATAATGTCGGCATGGACCTTTTGGAAGAAATTTCACGAAGGTAAACACTTCAATGCATAATCAGAAAATTACTAATAATCACATTTGAATAAAGAGCTTTATATTTGACTAAATCTTTCTTCTTCTTCTTTTTTTTTAATCTGGGGATGAGGGTTCTGTGTATGAACCCCTGGATTAAATTAGGAGGCAGTGACAATATATTTAGGTGGATAATATGCAGAAATCCCGAATGTTTTCGTGTTTATATCTGAAATAGCCTACATCCTAGGCCACTATAAAATAGTAGCTATATCAAAAAAGTAGTTTATACACTTGGTTGCCGTGGAAACGGCTCGCGTGTCCTATTAAGCAGCCAATGGAAGTTTATTGTGGTAGTTTTGGACGTAGTCTATTGGGTATATATTATATATATATATATATATATATATATATATATATATATATATATATATATATATATATATAGTTTAGACTGAAGAAAGACTTTTGCTAGATATTCAGGTTAAGGGTTGAACACGTTTTGAAGCCCATTTCTCTTTAACGAGATCACAGAGGCGCTAGCGGTCGCCATGTTACAGGATAACAACGAGCAGCTTCAGAAAAAAGAAATAAAAAAAACCCTCTCTGAATGCCATAACCTTCAGAACTTGCTATGCGAATAAATATAGTCCAGACTTTTTGTTCCAAACACAAGCCTGTAGTTTACCCCGGAATGTAAGAGAAATATGGCACACTAGTAGAGTATCAGTGAGAGCTGGCCTAGACGGCGTGTCCTGCTCGCGTTACTTCACACTGACTCGAGTCCTCACCTTGCCTTTGAGATCCAGAATGAAGACCGCTGAGGCAGACATGACCTACACTTCACCGTCTCAGAACAACCGCTACTCACAATTATTCTTACAGAACCGGGTTATTCAGCAACGTAGAAACAAGTGAAGTCCATGAACAAACATAGATTTAACGGGAAACTATTAATATAATCGTGAATTCCTCTGTTCCTTTTCCTCGTGCGGCGTGTTTACGTCACGCTGCGCGACGTCAGGTAAAACATTGACAGAGCTTACCTGTAGAGCGCGCGAGGGGCCACGTCATCTCCAACGCGGAAGTAAAATTCACAGCTGATTCATTATTCTGTTTATTTACTTGTTTATTTACTTACTTACTTACTTACTTGTTTACTTACGTATTTACTTACTAACTAACTTACTTACTTACTAACTTATTTACTTACTTACTTACTTACTTACTTATTTACTTACTTATTTACTTACTTACTTACTTATTTACTTACTTACTTACTTACTTATTTACTTACTTACTTACTTACTTACTTACTTACTTACTTACTTATTTACTTACTTACTTACTTACTTATTTACTTACTTACTTACTTACTTACTTACTCTTACTTATTTACTTACTTACTTACTTACTTACTTACTTACTTATTTACTTACTTACTTACTTACTTACTTACTTACTTACTTACTTACTTACTTACTTACTTATTTACTTATATAATGTAATAATTATATAATTGCTTAATATATGTGAAATACTACCTACATGAATCCAGAAACAAATAATCCTTGTATTTTTTTTTCTTAATTGAATTCAAATTGTATTAATTTAAAAAATCTTTAAAATGTCTTAGCAGTACAAATGTATCTCTACCATTAATAAATAATAATAGATATAAATCAGTACTTTTAGTTTTCGTTTGTCTACCTATTGCATATTTTTGTTCTTTTTGATGTTGGGATTTATGTTCTTAATTGTTCTTAAAAATCTATGCCTTTTAATGAATTTTCCTTTATCTGCCTGTTTCAGCAATTAAAAGGGGGTGGGTGTTAATTACAGTATACAAAATTAGTATTTGAAATGTCTTAATAATACAAATATATTTATATTTGAGTTTGATGAAAGATTTCAAATGTTTTTAAATGTTTACTTAAAAAAACATTTTTATTGCTTAATATATTTTTTTTAATTTCTTTAAGATCACTAAAATGAATTATTTCTCAGTTCTGGTACTCTGGTAGATTGCCCTTTAAAGTGTAGCAATAAACATTTCCATATGTGTTATGTTGTCTTCTTTGGAATTTCATTTAATTGCTGCCAAAAACAATAACAATAATAATAATAATAATAATAATAATAATAATAATAATAATAATAATAATAATAATAATAATAATAATAATAACTGTAGGAAAAGAACTCTCTCTCATTGATTGCATTTTGGATAGATCTCTTTGCCTACTTTACATTTTAAATCACAGATATTTTGTTATGATTATTTGATCTGTCTGTATAATAGAGATTTTATAGCATATAAGAATAATTCTGATTTGTGAAAGATCAATGTACTCTCAATCAATTAACAAAACTCTCATGTAATTAACAGACTATATACGCTATTCATTGTATACATTATATAAATGATATGCAGTTATTACAGTTTTAAAAAATAAATAAAAAAATCCTAAATCAAATGGTATTCAATTGACAATGCTGTAGTACATATAAATGTCCACATGGTGGCAATGTGGTGTTACACATGCACTCTGCTACCACATTTAGTTCAAATAAGTAACTATAAGTAGTTTAAAAGTAGAGAACATTTTCCAAAATGTCTTATAATGTTTATAAGCTGGTGCAATAAGAGAACACTTCATTTTATTAGAAATTAATCTAAGCAGCTTCATATCCTGTGGTATTTCACTTTTCATATTTATGCTTCTTTATTTATTCCTTTATTTTATATATATTTTTATTTTATTATTATTTTACCTGTGCAGCTAAATCAATGTTTTTATTTTAATGATGAATGCAATATTTGAACAGTTTTCCCCTATACATTATATTCATGTTCATTTAAATATGAGATGACTGACAGGGGGTTTGAATCCCACCTCCACCCTGTGTGCCCAGAGATTGCATGTTCTCCTCGTTCTTCAGGGGGTTTCCTCTGGGTACTCCACTTTCCTCCCCCAGGCCAAAGACACGCATTGTATTGGCATTTCTAATTTGTCCGTAGTGCGTGAAAGAGTGTGCGATTGTGCCCTGTAATGGGTTGGCACCCTGTCCAGGGTGTCCCCTACCTCGTGCCCCGAGTTCCCTGGGACAAAATCCAGTTTCCGCTGTGACTCTATAAGCAATATAGAAAATGGATGGATGGATGGCTGACAGGCCCCAAGGCGGATGTGGAATATTACAATCATTAGGAAACATCCTTGATGTACCAGGGAGATACAGTCCCAGCCCACAGAGATAAGCAGCGGTGCATTTTGTTTGTTTTCTTTGCAGAAGCGTGTATTACTTTATGACTACTTTGACAAGGAGTCATAATCTGCAGCCTGTACTGTGTACATAAAATGAGTCATCAACAAGATATGGTTTCAAAATATCCAACACATTACTAAGGCTTGTAAATGTGGGGTTTGATTTGATTTTAGTTTATTTTTGCTACTGAATTAAAAATTATCTATTTTTATTAGTCCCAGGATATAACTCATGGATATAACACAGGTGTGTTATATCCTGGGTGTTATATACCCAGGATATAACACACCTTATGGCTTTATTTCTCGGCAGCTCTGTAATTAATTATTTAGTATCCCTGCACTTAAACGCAAAATATGTCCAATATATCACATGCATCCAGTTTCCCTGTTTTTGCACTTCCTCATTCCAGCTATGTTGTCAGGAGCAAGCAGAGTTTTTATTCATTTTGCACTGTTCCTCCCGGCTGGAGTCTCACATTAACTGACAAACACTGGCTCAGGCACGCACCTTAATGTCAGTTCTCTGCTATATGATATATAATACAATATAATATATCGAATATGATATAAACCATGGACATAATTAGCACTTATCTTTGTTAAATAGCTGTGTTAGTAATATCTCAGGATGTTATTGTAGCTTTAGCACTAAACCTGGGTTTGGGCTGCTATATTTGAAGTGGAGAATATGTTGAGATCAGGATCAATGTTATCTCAGAATGAGAATACAAGGTGTTAAAAACAAACAAGACTTTGGTTAATGTACGTGTATTGAATAAATCAAAGCTATGTGTACAGTGTTTTGTCATATAGTCTCCATTTTGATTACACTGTTAGTAACCACAGCTAATGACATAAACACACTCAAATGCAGAAAGCATCACACAGAGAGATATGATTAAACAAGATAGTTTCATTAAGTCTTACACTCTTGTGTGTGTGTGTGTGGGGGGGGGGTTAAATCTAGGAGGGTTTCAGTTAGAATGACTTTTGGAGATGGTAGCAGGCAAGGGCCGAATACATGAGTGACAACGCAATAGCACATTCGTTAGTAGCTTATAGCCACCTCACACACAGGGGCAGGTCTCTGAGGTACTTTCCATGGCTCTGTGCCATTCTCAAGCATTCTGATGATGAGAGTGTAACGCATGACTGCAGCTCAGCAGTGATAAAGAATGCGCTGCAGGCTGGTATCGAGCCTGAAAGCTGGATCTTCCAGTTGACACAGCTGCTAGCATGTAATATAGTTGCCCATTTGAGACAGGGCTATTCTATAATAACTATACTTACGCACACTTAAAAGCACATCGAAGCATCAAAGCTTAAGATAAATGAATGGGAGCTAAAACAATTCTGCAAAGCAAACGTTATGATGCTATGGCAAATATAGGTTGTATCCATCCATCCATCCATCCATCTTCTACCGCTTACTCCTTCTTCAGGGTCACATGGAACCTGGAGCCTATCCCAGGAATCATCGGGCACAAGGCAGGGTACACCCTGGACAGGGTGCCAGTATATAGGTTGCATTTAATGAGATAATGTTGATAACTGCAGAAGCAATAGGTAGAGAAATCCTACAGGCAACACTAATATTAAGTAACAGGAGACATCACAATAAAATGTGGTAGATTAGTATAATTGTTAAGGCAAGATGCGTGGCTCAAACACCATTCCCAGCAGTCTGGCAGAAACACACCGTGCTACTTGCTGCTAGTACCTGGCAGGTCTCTGGCACACAAGCTCAGGAGTCACTTGTCTGCCTTCAGAAAAGTTGCCATTTTTGAGTCTGTTCATTGAGTTAATTGATTCCATTCAGTTAAATTATTTGCTCAGTGGCTCAGTTTGTACTACAGTATCGTGCAGCCTGATCATGCAGACAATATTACTGTTGCACATACTGAAAGGATGATCTCCAGCTTGGAATGCATATCAGACTCAGTGGACTGAAATGCAAGCCAATAGCCAAAACTGATTCTTTCTGCTTGGTGCCCTGCTGAAACGAGCAAAACACATCGAGACATCACACTATTCACATAAATTTGGGTTACAAGACCATGCAGGATACATTGTGGATGAAAAATGACCAAGGGTGAGCTACTTTTTAGTATGTGCTCAATGTAGATCAGCTTCATCACAGCTCACGTGCTTTTGGGTCAGATTGAGTGATTCTCTTCCTCAATAGAGAACAGCACCTGAATGTTGAATGTACTTATCATCACTTAAGAACAGTGAGTGTTTTTCATTCTCAACATTGTCACCATTTATGTGTCAGACAAGGCACAAGATCAGGACGTGTCATACACGTCATATACAACTTCCATTAGATCTCAAGAATGTTGACAAGAATGGCTAAAGGATGAACAGTGAAGCTTTATAGGTTACCGACATGGGGTCACAATCAAGAGGTCATGACTCTGCATGACTCCAGTAGTTTTGAAGGACCCCATCTTCCAATCATAGAACCAGTCAGTTACATACAGTACAGTACATTGAAATTCGTAAATCAACTGCACTTTTAAGGCATGTAAGTCTTTCGTTCTATATGCCTTTAAGACTGGGAACAACAATCATGTGTTTGTGAACAACAACATTTGTCTGTTCTGTTATAATACATACTTGTGAATATATTATAACATAATGTAATATTCAGTGTTGTTAATTACTGTATCCAAATTTCTTCTTGCAGATCAATTTATTTATTTGTCATTATAATAGATTAGCTACTCTGTCTTACTAATGACTTCTGAGATGAGGAAGGAAAAGCAGCAATAGTAAACTCTTACTGTAAATGACTTGCTAATATCACAGGTTTGTTACCTGTGTGCCCATGGAAACCGTAATTAACATTTCAGAGGCACAGAAACTTGAGCCGGGTCTCAGACGGCTGCCGGGGTCGAGTTTGATTCCCCTGGGTGCAGTGCCAGTCCCATAGGATGGCCACCTGATACACAATTGCTTTTCATAACTCCATACCTCTATAGCAACTGCAAACTCGTGATGGTGCCTAGAGTACATTTAGAGAACATATTCTTCTGGGAAAAGCAGCAGATAGAACATCAACTGAGGACAAAAGTTTAATTTACTGCATCTGCACTACATCGATGTCCTCAGAATGTGTGTGTGTGTGTGTGTTTAAGACTGAAGTGGTTATTATTTATTCGCAAGTAGCTAATGCTTTTAGCTCAAGTCTCTGAAATGTGTCTAAATGTATTCTTTGCCATGGCACTGAATGACACACACCTTCAAAAGTGGTGTGATCTCTATGAGCCGCCCATGGCAAGGAAGCAGGCCAATAAGATACGAATATGCTAATCAAGCCAGTGATGCTAAAAGATTCTGGAATGCTGAACAAGATGGAGCCACCATCTACCTGCATGGATTCAGAGTGGATGTATATTAGTACATCTGCTGATGATGATGGGAATAGAAGTATTTGTTTGTTGTTGTTGCCTTTTAAAATCCATAATCAAGAATGTTGAAAATCAGAGGTATTCAAGAAGGCATGTTGACCTAGTATCTGAAAATATGGTGAGTCATATCTCACTGAACTGAAAAAGTATTAGTGCTTTCTTGTCTGACTGCATTCTAACTGTGAAAACGTTGACGGAACACATCGGTCCAGCAGTAGGTTAGAGAGGACAGAAATAAATGGACCATCATAACCAACTTATCACGAGTTGAAAGAACATGTGTTATGTGTTTTTTGTTTTAAACTTTAGCCACACATTGCTTGGGCCAGTGGGCAGACCTTCATCTTCATATTCGATGAACAACTAGAATAATAAACATGAAAGGGTTACATATTCATGCTTGTTGGTGATATTATATATCATGATCCGGACCACCCACTTTATCAATATTTCAACCCCCTTTCTTCTGGCCACAGGTATAGACTACCCATGTGCAGAAAGGCCAGCTATGGTAGGAGCATTGTTCCTATGGCTATATGAGTGTTAACCACGTAGGTAACTAGCCATTGTGCTGCCATCTTATGCTCTGGCATATGTTGTATGATCCTGATGTTTTCTTTTTATCCCCTTCTCCCCTGCCTGTGATTGTTTTAATGGTTATATGTATGGTGTTGTTGTGTTTATGTTTTCTACGCACCTCGGTGGAAACTAAATCCCTCTTTGAGGACAAATAAATGTTCGATCTATTAACAGTAGTACATAGACAATACAACTAGATTTATTTATTTTTTTGCTTAGGTTGTGGTTTAATTTTTTAATTTTTTAATTTGCAGATTGGCAGATCTACTGTAAGCCAGTTAGATGCACAGCATATATTGAATATATCATGTAATATTTAAGAAAAGAAAAAAAAATCAATTAAAGTTAGAAATGTTGATTTTCTTTTTCAACTTTTTGAGCATATGCATGAAGTGAAAGCCACCTGGCAAAAAATTTCACCATGAATTACAAAGAACTACAGCTTTTCGATGTAAATAGGAAATAGAACAGGACAATATCACAATTTTATTAGGGTTGTATTAAATATAATCGCCTAATTAGCGTAATTGCTTTAGAATATAGAAGGAGCCATGAAGCCTTTTACATTTCTGAACAGAGTGAAAAACTGTGGTTCAGCCTAATGGCAAGTAAACCTTATGAATAATAGAGAGATGAGAGCATGGTGATAAGATGTTATGCTGAAGAGTCACACACAGAAACCCATAGCGATGAATCACTCCGCAGGAAAACTGAACAAGTCACATATTCTGTAAAATATCTATACTACTAAAAAAAAAAAAAAAAAAAAACTTGTGAAAAAAACTATGCTGTTATCTTATTCTTATTCTACATTATTTTTTAGTTTTCCTGCTTACAGTCAGGAAGAAGTATGTGGGAGGGGATTCGTCATTATGGGTTTCTGGGAATGTCTCTTTGGCAGATCATCTTATCAGCATATGCTTATCTCTCTATTATTCATCAGATTTTCATACAGTGCCATTAGGGTGAACCACAGATTTTCCACTCTGTTCAGGAAAGGAACAGGAACATGTTTTTATAGCAACTTCTGTACTACTAAATTTAGTGAATCAGACAAGACATGTTTTATGTCCTGCATTTGCTTCTTTCGTTTTGCACTGGAGCTACAAGATTTCTGTTGCTAACAAGTAAAGGAAGATAATAGCACCTTAATGTCATTGCTTGGTTGAAAAATAGTCCAACATCCAAAAATATCCAGCCGACAACATGGCCAGAAACTGACAACGATGAAGGACAAAAGGCCGAGTTTTTTTTATATGTTTCTACGATAAATTGAGTCGTGTGTTTTTAAAGCTGTACTCCAGTATTTCCCTGAGTGTTCTTTTAAATAAGTAATTGGACTTTTACTTGAGTAAAGGATTAAGGTGATTTTACCATCTCTAGATGTATCGGATAAAAAGTTCATCTCATCGTGAACAAAATGCTCGAAATTCATTTCTGCCTTCAGTGAACCATGAATATTAAGTCGATTCAGACATTATTAAAGTCATGTTAAAAGGTAACATTTATTTAACAGTCACACAAAATAAACACATTTCAGTTGTAACTTTGTGTCGTTTCCTTCATTTGAACCATTCAGATACTCTTATCTAGTAGTCTATAACAGACTAATCTTTCTCTTAAAGCAAAGTAAATCCAAAGGACACAAAACTAAGTAAAACACATTTCCTTTATGTACGATTTTGCAACTCTTGTAACAATAATAATAATAACAATAATAACAACAATAATAATAATAATTTAAAAAATAATAATAATAACCCTCCAGGCCTGGAAATATTATCGAAAGGCACAAATATTGTAATTAACAAGGTGTTGTGTTGAAGTTTATTTTGTAGAAGTGTTTTGGATGGCATTTACACAATATGACATTTATGATGTGCACATGGCTCGTTTTTAAAGTATAGCGCACTGCTATTTTTGGATATTTTTTGGTCATATTTTATATAAATAGTACACGTAAAATGAAACACAATCAATGATAATGTACTGTAATTACAGCGCTGTTACAGATGGATTATAGTAGCACATAGTATGAATGTCTATAGTGTTGCAACTGTCGAGTACGGAACTGTATTTTAAACTTTTACGAGATTCCTGCACAATATTTGAGTTGTACCATGCCTACAGAATCGAATCTGTACTTTTACAGTACCTGGGTAATAATGACCCAAAGTTTACTTATAGTCCAAAAAAGCCAAACCAGGAATTGATAAAGATATGCTGCTAGTGCAAGTATTCTCAATAGAAGCAGTACCCTTATTTTTCTGATTGTATTAAAAACTAAATGACACACACACACACACACATATATATATATATATATATATATATACATACATACATACATATACACATATACATATACATATATATACAACATACATATATATATATATATATATATATATATATATATATATATATATATATATATATATATATATATATATATATATACATATATATATATATATATATATATATATATATAAAATGACACATTATATAGATATGTTACAATAAATATTTCATATATACAAAATCTGTGGTTTAAAATATACAAACAAAAAAAACTGAGTGACAGAAAAGGTATATAGACAGGTATTATGTACACATTTGACATTTTCTTCAGGTTATGATTTCTTCATCTACTGTAACAATTGCAGAAAAATCTTTCAAAATAGACATTTGCACAATTCACGGAGTGTACAAAAAACAACAACAGCGTAGTCAATGTATATGATTTGATGTTGATTACATGGTCTTAAATATCATTTTAAAACTACTCTCCCAAAAAAAACAAAAAGCTTTCACATTTTACATATACTATAGCTATCAAGTTGCATTATTCTGTGAATGTTACAAAACCTGAGGATTAAAGGCAACAAATAATCCCATCGTAAGGCATGTTTCAAACGAGAACAAACATAATCAACGTATCTAGCTCATCTACAGAAGGCATCGTACAGGCACATGGCTATCCGAAAGCACGAGTGCTAACATGCTAACATGCTGTTGCTCATTCACAGCAAACATCGTAAAGCTTCTGTTTCATCTGCGTTCTTCGTCGAGAGGTAACAAACTCTTTTCTTCGAGTGCAAAATGCCAGCGTCACAAACCTGTAAAACCTCGATTTGTTTTATTTCTCCCTGAATAGTTCTTTGGAAAGGTGACCTGTCATTCCAAACAAGTCACGGTTGTGTCATGACCATCATGTATAAAAAGCTGTCCACGGCTCAGGATGCTTCAATTCTCTCGATTTTTCATTTCAAGCCCGGATCTGACTGTGCAATGTAACTTCATACTGCAATCTAGTTTGTCATTCAGAAAGTTAATATGAATATGAAGTTCTCAAACCGTATCCATGGTGACTGTAGGAAATGTGCGATTACCATGGACACGAATTTCAACACATTTCTCTGCCCTGAGACAAACTCCAAACATGTTTCTAATGGAGATCTAAGGGCAGTTGTTGGGGCAGTCAGTTAACATTTATACAGTGTTTCGGTTTCTATCATGAGTATTTGTAAATTGAGCTCTAAATCTGTAGAATACCTTTACTTTTTATGTGTTTTATTGGCACACAACTGCCCTTCCATTATAAGAATTCCATTATAAGCTACTTCGAGTAAACAGGTTTTTTGTTCTCTTTTCTCAGGACACATACATTTTCCATTCTTGTGCATGGTAATCACACATATGCTACAGATTTGGTGGAAAGAGATGACATCGAAAAATACTAAAGAATTCCTTTAATATACATATTAAAGGATATGCAGTAGATGGTGTAAGAGCAAGAGCTCCTCATAACGCAGTGCATTCTGCAGCTTATAATTAATGAATGTGTCATGTGGTCCTTATGCAGGGCTTCTCAAAAAGGTTTTACCGAAATATACAATCTTCTTTTCATGTTGATGAGGTTCTTCATATTAGTTTAGAAGTGGATCTGATGTAACTTCCTGTCTTACTGAATTTTGGCTGCATAATGTATGTAACAGTATAAGCATGCATCTGCTAAAGACGTGGTCCAAAAGCATCAAAATTTCTCAAACATTCAGTGGCTTCATATATATATATATATATATATATATATATATATATATATATCATGGTGATGACATTCATCTGTGTTCATGCTTCATGTTGTGGTGTTTTCCTTCACATTCAGATTTGTGCAGCAATAAAAAAAAAGAAAAAAAAAACAACCTCAAAGCACATGAGCAGCATCTAAAGTGCCTGCTAACCTTTGAGTCTCTCTTGTTCTTTAGATTTGACTTCCTGTGGGGTTGTTTGTGTCTATCTGAGAGAACCATCACGCAATGTCCTCCTCATCATCCAAACATAACATCTGGTGCTGAAAAAGAGGATGCGAGAGAGACAGGGTGAGTGTTACAGGAAAGGTCAGAAAGAGGCAAAAGTAGAGAAAGAGAATGCCTTAAACCACATCCAGTGTTTCAGTCACATCGTGCAGACTTGCTGATAAGATGTAAGATAACGAGATGTAGTATCTTACTTTTATATGTTCAAAACAGAACTGAACAGAATTACCGTATTACCATCAATGGTAATATTCAGGGTGTCCCAAAAGTCTCCATACATAGTGGAAATGAACACTTTTTAGCAAAATGTCTTCACATTTTTTCTCTTCTTACTTTATATTATGGTTGTTGTTGTTGTTTTTTTACATAGCCTTTAAGCACGCCTTTGAACAAAGAAGGTATTTAAATCATTGTCGCTGGATCAGGAAGCTGGCGCAAGGCTATGACAAACTTTAACAGGAAACATGACAAGCAACACTGTTGCCAAACTTAACAAATTCAAACAGCCTGGAAGTGTTGAGGACTGCCCGAGAAGTGGACGTCCATGAACATCCTCTGACGAGGGCACAACCGACGTACATCTGCCAAACACAGTGCCCTATGTATATACTTTTGGGACAGACTGTAGTTCGTTTTTAATCTGTTTATGCTATTTTAGAATAAATCGCAGCAGGATGCCTAACAGCCTTGGGTTGTTTAAATGAGTCATCATGTGATCTTACTGGTGGGTAGACGTAGCCGTCTTGGCTTTGACTCCTGCAGATTTGCACCTGGTCCTCCGTAGTCTTCTGGTACACAGGGTTATCAAAGTGAATGGTGTTGGTGTTCTTCAGCCTCCAATGACGCCACAGCAGCACGGCGACAAATGCAGTCAGGCATATCACCACTGAGCAGAATGAGAAAAGGAGGGAACAAATTGTAGAACTGGCATATACTACATAGGTATATATCACTTCTCATATATACAGTATATAGGTCTTATACAGACCTATAGGGAGGATGACATAGAGAGCGACAGAGTGTTGCGAAGGACTGGTGACTGCAACGTACACATCATTTGAACCTACAGGAGAAAGAAAAACCCAGAAATTACAATACATGACACAGAGATGTATAGCATACAACATGTACTGTACATTTAGAACATATTTGTTACCTTCACGAGGACTGATCTCGGTCTTGGTTTCTGGGATGTTCTTCCGAGACCCAGCAGCGCCTGAGGAAGTCATGGAGCCTGAAGTTCTGGGTGTTTGTTTGGTTGTTGTTCTGATAGTTGTGGTGGTGCTTTGTATGGCAGGTCGTTTTGGTGTTGTACCAGCTGGAACTGGAGGTGGAACCACCGCTGTACTTGCTACTGGCTTAACAACTGTGTGAACAAATGTGTGAATGTCACATTGCTGTAAAGCCAAACATTATTTAGGAAAAATCACAATTGTTTGTTTCTGGAGCTACATAGAGAAGGAAGTCAATCTAACTCTAAACATTTTTATGTAAAATACAGCAATTATAAATTTATAAATAACTCACTCTGTAATAGGAAATGTATAGGTAATAGTAAAGTAACAGGTGTTTATTTACAAATGTAAGTTTTAAGTGTATGTATATTATTATAATCCATAAAACATCCATAAAAATTTCTTTTTTTTTGCCTTTGTTTATTTATTCATTTTCATATGATTCATTTACATATGATTCATATTCATGTAATTCATATTCATGTGATTCATTTACCTTTTCTCCCCTCCCTTCCCTTTCCCAAATACAGTATTTCATTGAGAAGAAAAATAAATAAATAAATACATAAATAAAAACCCGCCCTAAATCCCCCCCCATGAAAATTTCTTCTCCAATTCCACCCTCAGTTCATCTGCGCAGAACTGCACTAAACAGTAAGGAAAAAATTATTCGAGTAATTTCGATGATAAAAGATGGCCGCCCACACGGCATTAGAGATTTTAGTGGAGTTAGTTTAGTTATAAACATTACAGAAGGACATACTCTGTCCTACACCACATTAGCGTGTCTGTATGATATGGTTTGAGGTATCTGTTTGAGAAAAAGATAAGACTTTTATCACGTCGGCTACATTGGCCTCATACTTTATATAAACTAACGTCGGACAAAGATCGATTCTTGCCCACATTGAACGTAATGCAAAAAACAGTGTACCTTTGATTCTTTGCCAAAAATTCTTTTGATCTGTGTGAAAACTAAAGTTATGCTGAGAAATTTTTATTAAACGGCATGCATACCTTCCACACACTTCCTCATGTCAGGGCCGAGGATCATGTGATCGGGGCAGGTGCAAGTGTATTTTGGGGAATGCTGATTCACTCGTGGAGCCGGAAGACACAAATAATCACAGCCGCCGTTCACATGGTTCCCTTCTTCACACCAGTTCGTACCTGCACAACAAAACAGTGGTTAAAGAGACATTTAAACGAGACATTGTGGAGGTTTTCGGTTGTGACTGTAGGTTTAAATCCCTCACCAATGGGCTGCTTGAGGTTGTGGTATAGCACAATGTCCTTGGGAGACAGTAGGTTCTCCACTACTGTCATAATGTTTTTTCCCGTCAGACGATTTGCACTTAGGATGCTTCCGTTGGATGCGTCCGTCCAAAACACTTTCTCCTGGGTAACACAGCACATAAGAGCCAGTGTCAAAAACAAAGAATAGCATTTTTAAAAATCCTTAATCTAAATAAACTAGAGGTTATGAATGTCTTAAAAATCTTAAAAATCCTCTCAGAACTCCTGTCAGGTTAGCTCATGTTAGCTAACTTGCTAGATGTAGGTTTGGATATTATCTAGGTGAATGCCTTAAACAGCCTCTCAGAAATCCTGTCATATTACCTCATGTTCAACAACGATCTACCTAGCTTTACCTGCAAATAATATAATAATCATTTCTCAATATGTCTTAAATTATTATGTCTTTAATCCTCTCGAAAATCCTGTCAGGTTAGCTCATGCTAGCTAGCTGGCTAGTTTAACCTGTGCATCATGTAGTAAACATTGATTAATACGGCTTAAAAATCCTCTAAGAAATCCTATCAGGTTAGCTAATGTTAGCTGTTAATGTTAACAGTGAATGATAATAACATATATAAGAAGATCAATTAAAATTCTCTCAGAAACGTGGCCTGTTAGCTAGCTGGCAAAAACATATGACATTACATTTGCATATATGAATACTGATCACTTTGTTCTTAATACTTCTTATTTCTTACAAATATGGAAGTGGAAAATTAGAGACCTCCCACTGAATTCTTTTGAAAATGTTAATATATATATATATATATATATATATATATATATATATATATATATATATATATATATATATATATTTATTTATTATTTATTTTTTTTTTCTCCCCTGAACTACTCTTAAACATTTTTGCTATACTACTCTTGAACATATACATGCTTTTGGAACAGCATGATTTATAGCTTTTTCTTTTTTTTTTTTAATCCTACCAATTTAACAACAGGTTCGCACCTCAAACACAGCCAGCGAAAATGGATTGGCCAGCTGGAACTTGTCAACGATGAGCATATGACGCAAACCACCATCCACACCAATGCTGGAAAGCATGTGCAGTTTTGAGTCTAGCCAGTACAGCCGCTGATTCACCAAGTCTGAACACAAACACATGCACATTCATACTATAGACAGTCGTCATTTCCAGTAAAAAAAAATCCCCTCTCATATTTAATCCTTTTAAAGCCACAACGCAAACCCAGAAGCTGTGCTAAATATAATACAGATCAGTTGTTGTGGGTAATTGAAACCCTCTGGCTATATAGTACTTAAAACTAGCCTACAATGGAGCATTCATATGATTAAGGGATTGTATATAAGGTCTAAAGTGATTGTAAACTGCTTACTCACCTAGTGTGATGCCACTGGGCCAGACGATGTTGTCAGTGACCAGAGCTGTACGATCTGCCCCGTTCAAACCACTCTTCTCTATCCTGGCAGGGTTTCCCCTGTCAGTCCAGTACATGAAGCTACAGTGGCAATAAAATACACAGCTCATTAATTTAATAGACCAGCAGATCTCCACTGCTGTCCTCACACAGTTTAGAGTTTCCTCAGCTCCCAACAAACCTGATCCAGCTCATGAACAACACAATAGTCAGCTGATGAACTGGATCTGGTGTGTTAGCAAAGAACTTGAGACTGCTTTAACAAGTCATTCGTTACTCATCATACCTAATAACACAGAGGAAAATATTATAGCATATAAATAGAAGCTTACTTGCGTTCTGGATCTACAACGATATCGTGCGGCTTATTCAAGCCCTCTTTGATGAGAGTCTTGCGCTTGGACCCATCCTTTGATGCTACGGAAATGCTTTGAAAGAAACTGTCGGTCCAGTAGATGTTGCCGTGAACCCAGTCAACAGCCAAGCCTTCGGGAGAGGAGATCTGGCTGTCAATCAAGGTGACGTGGTTGGTAGGATAAGCAGCCGTGTCCATGGGAGTGCTGGGAAACATACAAAGGTGTTTCAGGACCAGAAATTTACTTTGACTGCACCACAATGGTTAAATGTGCGTCTCAAACTCGGTTAATCCCATTGGCTGGCGGACGATCAATCAACCGAGTGCCGAGGTAAAAATTGAAAACAAATCTTTGTTTTGGATTTGAATAAGCAAATAAAGCCCAATTTTGCATTGAGGACCCATGGAGCACATTCAAGGCTTGTCAGGAATCGAATGCACTTCTAATCTAAATATTTAAAAACTATTGATTTCTGCTGATTAAAATATTTTTCAACCATTGATGACCAACCACTAGACCAGTGGTTCTCAATCTGAGCTCTGGACCCCTAGAATATTTCGAAAATCCACAAGGACCCCCTCACTCCACAACAATTATAGGCTATATATTTAACAGTCATTTCTATATCGGTTGCTTTATTTGATTCATATTTAACATTAATTATATTAACATTAAAACTGAATCAAAACATTCCAAGATTTTATTTTTTATATTTTATTGTTGGTGTGACATTTAATTTGACTCTCTGAATTACCTTATGTTCATTGTTCCATCAATGCGAGGCTTGAACTTGTCTACCAGTCATAGGGTTTTGCAAATTGTAATTTCATTTGTAAATCCATCAATGAACGATCATCAGCTCAGCTGAATGCACGCGAATAACCAAACTGGTTAATTTTAAAACATCTCATTTGAATATATTTCGATACATTTAGTATATATATATATATATATATATATATATATATATATATATATATATATATATATATATATATATATATATATATATATATATATATATATATATATATTATTTAAACATTCTAAAAACTTTCCCAATGACCCCCTGCAATTACACCACTGACCACTAGGGGACCCCCAGTTGAGAAACACTGCACTAGGGAGTAAAATGACCTGGTTAAACAAATTCAGATATAAAGTAATCTGTATAGATTTTAGAATTCTTATTACGAGTTCGTTCATCAGTGTTGATACTGTATGATAAACTCGCTCACCTGTAGATCTTTTTGTGGAAGAGATCAGACCAGAAGATTGTTTCACTGGACACATCCATGTCGAGTGCCACTACGTTCTTCAGATGCGGGATCAGACATGTGTACTCTTTCTTATCCAGTGTCATCTTCCTCACCTCGTGATGGTTGGTGAAGTACAGGTAGGGAATGTTATCTGCAGGACAAGAAATCAAATGCTAACAGTATGAGGCAAGTATGTATTCTTCATATTATAAAGCAATCAAGCAATTCAAGGGAGTCGTTTGAATACGCTGCTAATGATGATGTGGAACTTTCTGAATCCCAGATCACCGGTTAATTTCCTTATCACAGATTTCCAATTGATTTTCAATTGATATGTGACCACGCCAGTAACACAGTTTTTTCTAGCGAGTGACCACTTCCCTTACATATGAGTTTTCCCTGTTCAGAAAAAGCAGAAGCTGCGTCTAGCTAGGACAGTTTAATGTTTCCCCTTCAGCTTTCCCCATCAGTTTGCAAATTCTATTCTCACAGTCGTTATGACCGGAATTACTCCTGTGTTAGGGAATCCTAGAGAAAGCTTCCGACCTACCAGAAACAGCTTTGCACTCTTTGGTCATGGGGTCCATCTCATAGCCCTCCTGACAATCACACTTGAAGCCGCCCACCAGATTCAGGCACACCTGAGCACAGGTGTCAGGATCAGCACACTCGTCAATGTCTGCAGCAGAAAACAGACGTGATGTCACATGTAAATGCTAGAGATTCCACATGTTCACTCATTTCATATTACTTGGGCAATGTGAGACAAAGTACTTTTGACAATTTTTTTTATATATATGTTGTGGGTGTCAAATTTGGACTGTTAGAACACTGGTGTTACCTTCACAGCGATTTTGGTCCACCAGGCGGTAGCCTGAAGGGCAGAGGCACTCGTAGCCGATCTTCAGGTCTTTACAGGTGTGAGAGCAGCCGCCATTATTTTCAAGGCACTCGTTGACATCTGGGGAGAAGACGAACGAGAAGAAAAAAATGAGTCGGTTCATTTAGAAATTGACTCCACTTCTCCTTTGCTTAAACCTATAGTCAGCGATGAAGTTGAAAGTTTCAGCTGTTTTGAAACTCAAAATCCAAACAAATTCAGCCCCTCCCGTCAGTGTTCCCTCCAAAGCTACGCATCCAAAACAGTGTACAGTAGTGTTATTGCAAGAGATGGCACCTACTAAACTAACAGACAACATGAATGGCAGATTATAATAAAAACAGGTAACATTTAGGAGGCTTTCGGGTCCTATGGTTTGTTTCTGTGGGGGAAAAAGTTAGAAAAGATGACCTACTCAAAACCCCAGTAGAAATCTTTTTTTTTGAAGAGTGTAGGCTTGTCGAGATGCCACTTTTTTTCTGACTAGCGTTTTTAGAACTTGTGGCACCCCTGGGATTGAAGATTTTCGACTGAGCAGATATTCCCAGTCCCTGGAATCTGAAGAGCTTTGCTAAATATTTTCTGCCTTAAAATCCACTGACTCCACCTTTAAACCGTTCGTCCTATGCATGCACATTTCTTCATTTCTTATTCTAGGTCTATTCTGCTTAAACTAGCCTTTGGTTGGTCTTGTCTTTGTGATGTGAAGTTCCACTAAGCTGCCATTCTGGTACTCTGGTGTGTATGTGTAGATGGTTATATGATGTTCGCACTCACTGCACTCTTTGATGGGCTCGTCAGACAAGTCCCTACAGTCACGCTTCTTGTCGCACACTTTATCGATGCTGATGCACTCTCCGCTGCGGCAATGGAACGTGTCCGGACCGTCACATTTACTCACTGATGGGAGACAAGAGCATTAAATATGAACCCTTACTAAATATTAATGTTTGAAGAAAGATGCCTACTAGCAAATAAGCAATAAGAAGCAGGACGACGTAGGCCAGATCGGCACACCCTTGTTAGAAAATGCGCTCACCAGTGGCACAGCCGTCCTCGTCACTCTGGTCCTTGCAGTGGAACTCGCTGTCACACTGGTGGATGCCGGCAATACAGGTACCGTCAATACACTGGAACTCGTCAGGTCGACAAGTAGCCACAGCTACCAATGAAAACAAACGCATTATTAAAAGTAAACGTACGTTTTCATTATCAAGCTGTTCCAGTGCACATTGCTTACAACAGAGAACAAAACAAACACAATTATTTACGGTTCACTGGTGGCAGGTGCAGATTATATATTAGATAATTTCACAGTCGACTGCACTGCCTACTGTGTTATAATAATAATATTATTATTAATAATAATAATAATAATAAAGAAATTGTTGATATCTTTTGTGTTCAAGTCAGTTTCTAAGACTTTGACTCACTGCAGTTGGCTTCGTCAGAGTGATCGGTGCAGTCGTAGCCTCCGTCGCAGCGCCACATGCCGTGGATGCACACGCCGTTGCTGCACTGAAACTCCTGTGCACTGCAGGGGCTTGGTGCCGGTTTCTGGCCACAGTGCTCACTCCACTCATCTGAGCCATCTGCGCAGTCTGGGTCTCCATCGCAAGCCCACAGCTGCGGAACACACACCGTGTTGTTGCACTGAAATGAGCCAGCTGTACAGGTGGGCTTGGGGCAAGAGGCCTCGTCGCTGCCGTCTGAACAATCAGCTTCCTCATCACAGACGAACGACGAGGAGATGCACTGACCGTCTGCGCAGCGGAACTCGTTTGCCGTGCAGTTCTTCAGGGCTGAGGAGAGATATGACGTGAGGGTTAAGCACTGGTGTTAAAGGTACAATCAGTCGGGCTAATCTCATGAAGCCCTTCTGACTTCTCCGCTCTGGAGGATTTAAGTTTAAAAGATTAAAACATGGAGAAAGTGATTCGATAGTATTTCTTGAATAGTTAAACATTACTAGCATTCTAAAGGGGCTTAGCTTTAAACCCTATGTGTACTATGATAAACACTGGCTTATACAGTATAACCTGTGCTTGCTATAAAGAACATACATAGTTATCTAGCTCACATGAACGTACTCTTGTTAGACCTTGTCATTTACGACCAAATGTCAAAATGACCTGCATTCCTGAACCTCCTAATTAACTCTCGGATTGATGTGGTGTCGTTCCATAGTAATAACACGACAGTGACACATGATTGACGATGGCATACCGCAGTCCAGCTCGTCTGCTCCGTTCTCACAGTCGGCCTTTCCGTCACAGCGCCACCTGGAGGACACGCACTGAATAGGGCTCCCGTTGCAGGTGAACTCCGACGGCAGGCATTTCTTCTCAGCTGGACAAGAGATGGGTCATCGTTAGAGTGAATGTTCAATACTGATATAAATCCAGAGACTCTGATCTAATTAGGACAGTAGTTATCAAGCGGGTGTGACTCACTGCAGGTGGCAGGGAGCTCGTCGGTTCCATCTCCGCAGTCGTCCGTCCCGTCACACACCCAGCGGTTTGTAATGCATTTCTTGTTCCCACACTGAAACTGATGCTCGTTACATGTAGCAGCACCTGCAGCACAGTAAGCAGAGCAACATTAAAGGAGCGGTTTGTCTTTTTTTTTCACGACCCTGTGCTGTCTGTGAGGTGAACTGCAATCAAAAATATTTACAAGTCTTTCCCTTCCCCTAATCAACCCTACTACCTCTGCTGAAACTACTAATGCATTTTAAGGAAAAGGAGCAAACCTAAGTAGCTATGTTCTAAGTGCTCACGAATGTTATTTCTGGTCCGGAAAAATCGCATTTACAGTAAGCAACTTTAGATGAAGTAAAATTGCAACATGGAGTTTTTAATTAGGTATCTAATAATAATAATAATAGTAATAATAATAATTATTATTATAACAATTATAATAATAATAATATAATGGTTATAATTGTAGATAATACAATTGTTATCAGCTTAAAAAGACTTTTAAATATTCCACACCGCAGCTTTAACAATAATTTATAGCCTTCTGCTTTATTTTTATTTATTTTTAAACACGTTCCTCTTTAATATATCAGTAGCTTTACATTAGATGTTGTAAGCTTCAAAATGTCAGAAGCTAGACCATGGAAAAAGGAAGCCGGTTGTGTCTAATGATGTTTAAGGGTTAATGATTAACAACATCACAAACTTTAATCATGCGCCATAAAATTTATCTGAACAGATAACATGCATTGTGTACACTCAGATGACCATGAAGTTGAGACGTACTCGCATTCAGACACACACACACCCTATACACACCCTGTAATTTTATTTCTTTTATGTGTTGTAATAATGTAACCAGGTAGCCAGGTGTGACAGTTGACATGAATTACTGCCGGTTGAAAAGAAACAAAAACAGGATGTGGAAAGACCTGGGCAAAGACTGAGAGAGATTGAGAACACCCCAAAGGAACCACAGTTGTCAAGATATCATGAGTAGGTGAGAAAAGGAGAATGAGGGTACATTTCGATGCTGCTGACAGCTCAGGTCAGACGTAAGCAGGTTGTCACAACCACATTCTTCTGGTGCACTTTTTTTTGGTCACAATATTAAGCCTTTTGTTGTTCCAACTGATGACATTTTTGCCTGCCTCTTTAAGACAATGGGGAGAGGAGGAGTTCAGTAATCACACCACCAGTTGCTCATTGGTCTCAGAGGATGTTCTGCATAAGTCAAATACTACGCAGGAGATGGTGGAGGCGGGGAAAGTTGTGGATAGCAACCATATCGGGAACTCTGAACTGAACAGTTTTCTAAACTCTGCCATTTCTGGCAACTGATAGCAGACAGGGTATTAGTCAGAACTGTGTTGCAATTTAAAAAAAACCCAAAAGAGACCAACCTGCATTACTGAAATAATCCAAGATTACAGTGTTGCATCAAATACAGGAAATACAGTGACCATCCCAGGCTTTGAGGTTGTCCTTTTCTTACCTGCTTAAGAATTTGCATGGCAAATCTATATTTATGAACACCAGCAAGAGAAAGAGCTAGAGAGAGACACACAGAGAGAGAGAGGCACTTGGCAAATGTCCAAGCATCAGTGTGTGATGTATATTTTAATTCTCATTTAATTCAAAACACTTGCATTCTTTTCTCCATGTTAAAGAGCGTAATATACTCACACATGAAGTGAAAAGTAAAAATAGTAGCACATACAGTGCACTTTGGGGATTTCCATACAGTACGTTCATTCCTCCATTCATACAAAAACAAGGTCATATCACACGTCATATCAACGTCACGCAAGATCATAATCACACATATCTATAAAAACACTAACCTTAACCCAAAACTCGAAACGGAGTACATTTAGAACAGCATATTTCCTATATAAAGATAATATTACAGTCTATTTAAAAAGCAACCTTAGACTTTCCGTGAGTCGAAAATGGAATTTTAACATCTATCTATCCATCCATCCATCCATTTTCTGTACCGCTTATCCTACACTGGGTTGCGGGAAGGCTGGAGCCTATCCCAGGAGACTCTGGGCACGAGGACACCCTGGACGGGGAACCAACCCATTGTAGGGCACAATCGCGCACACATTCACACACTACGGACCATTTAGAAATGCCAATACAATGCATGTCTTTGGCCTGGGGGAGGAAACTGGAAACCCCAGTTTACCCAGAGGAAACCCCTCCAACCCCAGAGGTGCAAGGCAAACATGCTAACCACAACGCCATCGCATACAACATTCCGCTGTGAAGTAAGAAACAGGATTTAGAGTTTTTCACTTCTACGCTCACCTAGTTAAAGGGGTTGAGTGTTAACATAAAGGAGTTCTATGGTGAAAATGGGCTTGTCCTCTGGTTGTTTTACTGATATTTAAACTGGTTCTTGAGAAAATGTCAAAACCGAACATAGTGTGCTTTTCTCCATTCAAAATCTCTCCCTATTTTTACAAGCCATTCTACGTCACGCGGGAGCTCTTTTTGCATAACTACTAGGACAACCCCTGTCCTAGCAAAGCCATTGTTGTTTGCTGAATCCAACATGTAAACCCACGTAACTCAAAATCCATTTTAAAAAAACAACCCTTTAGAAATAAATGCCTTTGTTTGTTCCTTAAGACAAAACTCTCCGCGAGGTTAGATTTTTTGGAATCCCTCTGACTGCGTTTCCAATTTCTTAGAATCAGGTGTGTACAATAACAACTCCTTTTACCACAATTACAATTTGTTTTTTATTAATAACATTAAGGACATGTCATACTTTTGATGCATTTAAAGTTACATTTAATTCTGTGGAAAGTCCACCAAACAAGTTATCACATATGTTCTCACATCTATAAACAAACAGGCATTCTCTCACCAGCTTTTTTTTATTTTCTTACATCTATACCTCTGATTGCTACAAAGCACTCATACTGGAGACTCCTTCCACAAATGCTAAATAAACATCTCCTCAAAGCAAACACCGTTATACTATATAAAAGTCTGTGTTAGTTGGTGACATCGCACTGGAATGAGGACATTCTGCAACTTCACGGAACAACTGTCTGAACTGCCGTTATAGAAAATGAAGACTTTCTGACCAATCAGAATTGAGCATTCAATCTGATAGCTTGACTCAGTTTATACAACTCAAACAATCCATAATCTTATCGACTGCCTTTACTCAGTCAGTGCTGTAATCTGCTTCGAAAGTACGATATTTGAAAATTGATTTGAGTTATGCCACACGACGCAAACTCATCCACATATATTGTTACAATACAGCGTTTGCAGAATCACTACGTTATTACAGAAATGTTTGAAAAGGTTGTCAGCTCCCATCGTTTCAAGAATTCCCTTGTCCCATACGTATAAACAGCATTTACGTAGATGGGTCTTCTGTAAAACTTGTCCGAATATGTTTCTTAACATCATTTTTCTTCCATTATAAATGTCTCCTCAGCCGCGTGCCCTGCCTTTTTACGGGTTTGCATGAGTGTGGCGTTTACTGGACTACTGACCTTTCTCTCTGCCACAAGGTAAATTTAAATTTAACAATAAAGATCATCCTGTGCACTGGATTTTCATTTTTAGACAGTAACAGCTCCACTAAAAAAATGCAAACCTGAAAGCAATAAAAATGTCGTACTGTAACCCTCTCATAGTGTGTTCACAGTATGTCAATAAATAAGTAAAAACATTACTATCCAAAATCTTTTCTCATTGTAGAGGATTTACAATTAGGGTGTTTAGAAACTTTTGTATGACAATGCGTCTGTAGGACTGTACTTTACAATAGGTTTACTCTTGAATGTCTCTGTCGCTCAATACATCCATTAGGCGAAGGAAAGAAATGCTTTGAATGTCATTTGAACTGGCAGCACTGCTCAGACAAGTTTGTCGACTTTTTACAACAGATGACCAGGCAGGATTTCAGAGAGAAAAAGGGAGGGGGAGAGATAGAGAGACAGAGATAGAGAGACAGAGAGAGAGGGGGGGGGGGTAGTATGCCCTTTAGCAACAATGACAGTACATAATCTGGGTGGTACAGTAACTATTGGAACAATTGATGCTTAGAATAACTGTCTAAAGGGGGGACTGCAAAATTCTGAAAATGAGGACATACAGTATAAATGTAACTGCACAAAACTGTTATATATATATATATATATATAATCAAATATAATATGTATTAAATCAAATTACTGCAGAATATGTAAGTTAACATAACTAATGCTTCATGCATGAGAGATGTTATAATGCAAAATCTACTGAGAATGAATCCTATAGAAAAGTCACCACACCGCACCCGAGAGAAACCAGTCTCAACCACGCCCACTAGTTATCCATGCATCATGCTTAATACAACCAAACCTTGAGCTCTCTTCTGATTGGACGACGCCGCACATGCTGTCATTGTGTAACCAATAAGAATGCCCATGTGAATCCCATTCATTCTAGTCATGTAAGGAAGAGAATAATTGTTGGGGAGGGGGGTTTTATGTTTAAATATTAACCATGAATGAATGGTTTATATCCATTTAACATTTTCAGCGTTTTCATTATGTGAAATGAATGTGAAACCTGAAGGACGGGATATTGTCTCTGTAGATTTAATCCCTAGTGCCCCTGTTCACTATCAACAAGTACTGCAGTCTGAATGAGAAGAATGAGTTTGTCTGAGGAAAAAAGCTCAAATACAATTGCCAATGTCAAACAACGTGCTGCAAAAAGAAGTATAGTGTGTTTTTAGCGTACATATTTCATTAAATATGAAATGCAGGTTGTGCAAAAGAGTATGTCAGTGATCAACAGAGTGATACATAGGGAAGACGTAGTTATTAAGTGTATTGTTGTAATGATCATTTTCAAATGACTCATTAGTTACCCAAAAATATTAGCAAAAATAGTATGGAGGCTACAGTTGATAGATAGATAGATAGATAGATAGATAGATAGATAGATAGATAGATAGATAGATAGATAGATAGATAGATAGATAGATAGATAGATTTTAAAAAGTTGGGTAGTTAAAGCTGCTTCATACATTATTTAGGAGGTATACAGTATGTTCCTCAAAATGACAAACGAATTAAATTCTCATTAAATGCTGATTAATATTTATGTCACTACTAATAGGCTAACTTTAATTATTTTATGATTTACTTACGGCTTAAAGGCAGAGAGATGAATCCAAGCAATACGCAGCTCAAAACTACACTGCAGTTTTTCCTCAACAGCATCTTCCTCGGCACTCACCAGGTTTATTTACGGGATTTTTCTTCTTCTTCTTCTTAATATTATTATTATTATAATGTACTTAAATTATCTTTGACAGCACACCTCTGTCACGACTTCCGCTCGTTACTGTACTGTAGTGGTTAGTGCCGGGCCGAGAGCGTCCACTTACAGTCAGAATCCTCCTCGCATCAAATCTCATCCATTTCATAAGGGGAGCGCGCGCCGGTTGGGAGGATGGGCGGGGCTTTCTCAGTGGCGTGATGTCTGAAGTGAAGTACGTCGGTGTGTGGGAGGGCGGGGCTTAAGGCGGTACGTCATGAATGGATGAGAGTCAGCTTTACACGCCCATCATCCCAACCCCACCCCACCCCCCATTTCCGCGCCCTCTTGGATGGATGAACTGACGGATATGGGGACGTTTTGGTCCCCATTCGGGCTGCTATTCTCTTTAAAAAAAAAAAAAAAACAACAAACAAAACAAACACAAAAAACGTTCAGTTTTTAAGTAAATAAATACATAAAAGTGGAACGGTTAGGTTTACGTGTAGCAGAACATTAATTAGCTGCATTAATAATTATGTCTGTGGAAGGTCCTCGCAAGGATAATAAAACACACCTCTGTGTGTGTGTGCGTGAGAGAAAGAGAGAGAGAGAGAGAGAGAGAGAGACTGCACGATATATGATTTTAAAAAAATAGAATCAAAACATTACTTGCCATAACAACCTTCATGCATAATCATAATCTATCATGACATTCTCATGATTAAAATAATAATAATTTCCCTCCACATAACACATTCCTACTCAGAATTTACTGTGATACAAAATCCTTGTGCAGTCCAGGCATCACTCACGCCAAGGTGACTCCCACTTTTTGCCTACAAGGAAGCAATTAGAAGGTTCTAGAAATCCTCCCCCATAGAAACACTATTCCCATTTGGGAACTGGACCCAGGTGGTGCCTCATCTGGGGAATCTGCAGAACTAATCCTGATTCTGCATTTTTTTTCATTTATATTTTTTATGTACATAAGCCATTTTATCCTTGTGACAGGATGCAGAATCAATATTTATTATGCTTCATGTAAAATGAATTGTATATAAGAAAAACTAGATATTGGGGAGGTAAGGATATGCTCTTAAATAAATAAATAAATAAATTAATTAATTAGCCGCTTATTTTCTATAATCCATATAAATTATACGATTATTAGAGTGAATATGGAGTCATCCTTGGAGTTAATAAAGACTTGGATATTTTGTACACAAAAAAGGTGATTATTTTACAAATTCACATTTTGGTCATGCACTAGTTGTTAAAAAACACTAATCAATCACAACAATGTTTGCATGTGGTATTTTTCATTTTCATTTTCATTACCTCTTTGAGCTCCCAGTTCTGACAGGACCGATCACAACTATGGAAAGTTGGTGGTGTGATTATTAGGCCAGATTTGCCACACACAGCCTGAATATGAAAAGAAATGGCTACATGATGTCTTCTAAACATCACATGGATTTAACACAACTCTGTGCTTATCAATGTTTATAGTTACATCACAAGAATTCTGCTTTTTGCTGAACAGAAATCCTTAGCCGTCAAATGTTCCCAGAGGGCTATACAATGCTTTCAGAGCCATGAGAGTGTAATATATTACAAACTTTGTCAAACATGTTAATGTTTCATAGATTTTTGGATGTTAACTAAAAATCAATTGTGCTCACCCCTCCTATTTGCACATGAGGGATAGCCGATGAGATCATACTGCAGGAAGAGCATTTAAGGAATGCTGAAATAGCTGCTGAACTACATAGCACTTTAGCAGCCCCCCACCCCCCCCACACACACCATGCACAAAGACATCCATACAATCGGATGTGTGTGTTCATATGAGGCAAGACCCAACCCAACCCTCCCTTTGGCAATGATTGTAGAAGAGATGAATGTGTGTGTTGTATGAGAGTTATGTGTGCATAGTGGGTAGTCCATTACCACATGGGCATTACCACATTGTTTAAAATGTGATACATTGCATTAAAGGTGTGGTTTGTAAAATTGATTGTTTCTAGTCCTGTAATAATCATGTAAATTATAAGCATACTTCAGAATAACTTATTTATTGTGTTTAAAAAAAAACACTGTATCTGTAATTTTAGACCTTTTCTGGCCCTTAAATTAGCTCACCACCAGAAAAGCTCTGTCCAGCACCAGCGATAAGTAGTTTAAAAAGAAGGGGTGGGATAGGTTGGGGAAAGACTTGTCCATGTTTTCATTATAGCTCAATAAGAAAAGTATTAATGATGCAGTGTGTACAGTTTAATGATTCAAGTTATGTTAAGCATACAATTTATAAGAATACCTTTAAAGAACCTTAGAGATTTATTGTGATATTACAATGGAAGATGTCAGAATAGTGTCTTCCTTGTAGATCTTTTCAGGCCCTGAAATTAACTCCGCCCACAGCTAGAACAGCTCTGCTCAGGTCTGACACTTTCCTGCAAAAACCAACTCACCAGGCATTACTAGTTTCAACAGAAGGGGTGTGGTTGATCATTTTCTTTGCACATCACCTTTGAAACAGCACAGGGCTTTAGAAATGATCATCTGCTCCTTTAAATTCAGTACAAAAGGTGTTATATCTGCAAATTGGCAAAAATCCTAGTACCACAGGTTTGCTGTTGGGTCCTTAAATGTTCTAGATTAGCCAAGGCATGTTTTGTGTCTTCATGGGAAGCTTAGCCTCATGTTTGCACTTTGCATTTCTAAATCATATAACTCACCTCAAAACTGTACTGATTCGTTCAGTATCACAATCAGACTTGATTACAACATTTCGGACACTGTATGACAGTGCGATCTACAAATATGCACAAAATGATACTGTGGAGCTGGCAAGGCAGCCATCTTAAAGCAGGATTCACCTTTTTCCTCGGCATCGACAGCAGACTTTGGTAGGAGATGTAGCCCAAATTTGAAGATGAAATTGTATGTTAAATATGATAAAAATAATTAGTTTTATGAAGCTGAATTGGTATTCTTGAACCTAACAATCTCTATTGAGATGGTTATTTCAGCATACAGCTTGCACTGTTACATCATGAGTACATTAGCCTCTTACAATAGCTAAACAATTAAGAAGCCATTTTAAGGGTGGCCTTAAAATTGTAGTGAAGAACTGATGGTTCTATCTCTCTCTCTCTCTCTTCAGAAGAATCTAAGAGAGAGAGAGAGAGAGAGAGAGAGAGAGAGAGTGAGAGGGAGAAGCAGTGATGTGTACATTGAACATTTTTCAAGGCGGTTTGGCTCTCCATCCTCTCTCTCATTCCTCACAAGTTTTCCAGCTGGATGTCAGCTTACTCTGGGCAAGCGTTCAAAACACACAATTTCCTGGAAGTAGGTCGTCCTGCCAAACTCAGCACAGGGCAAGAACTTTCCAGAAACAGTGAAGCACACACAAACAAACATACTCAATGAGCAAACAGTGACCCTGTCCTGCTGGGAAAAACAGAAACCATCACAGAAATTCTAATGGTTTCCACTACAGATACCATTACAAACAATCAACTAACTGTTAAGATCATTACCTTTACCATTATTGGGCCTTAATGGTATCCACTAGACATAACATGCCACCAATAGAAGGCAACAAATTACCAGTAGAGACCTACAGGGACCATTACAGTTTCCATTCCATTTTTTCAGCAGGGTGCTACTACCAATAGCAAATTCTTAGCATCTTGCTAACTGGCTACTGAGCAAACTGATCTAAAGCTTAGTTATTTGGTTAAAGACAAAAACAAAGCAAAAAAACACACAGCACCCTCCAGAATTACTGGCAGGAAAATGAGCAAAAATTAATATTCAAGAACAAATGCAATAAGTGATATGAACTCTAGTATAAAGGGACAAATAGTTGTATTTAAACATTAATATTTTGCACATTTATTTATGTATTTATTTAACAAAATACTGGCTTCAAATTATCAACTTTAAAATTAAAATGAATCATTAAAATGAATATTGTGACTCTAAATAGGTTTTAGGGGTCTTGGTTACATCCTCCGTGCAGAACATTTTGAGTTACTTTATATTCTTAGGTCTGTGCATTTAAACTTCTGTGTTCCAATGGGACTACGGGTTTTCAGTAGGGTGTAAATACAGAGACGTATGAAACACTGACTTGTGTGTAACCACTTCTCTGTTTATTTGTCTTATCTTCTTGCTGAAAGCTCTATGTCCAAGAACCTCCTGGCAGAGGTTTTGGACTGAAATTCTGAAACATCCTAGTACTTAACAAAATTCATTGTCACTGATATGCAAAAAAAAAAATAATAAATTAAATAAAATACAAATAAGAAGAGGCCCTGATCCATTTTAACTGTTTACAATGTATTACCTGATTTGTGCATGTCGAACATCATGTGGCTTTTCCAAAGGTCAATGGAATTTTACGTGTGTGCAACCTCATATATTTATCTCAGGGAAACAACAGTTCCTTGGGACTGACAGCAAATTAAAAAAATATAATACATGGGGTTTTATTTGTCCAAGAATGACAGTTTGTTTCCATTTTATAGAATGCATTCCTTAGTGGCATGACTAATTGTAGCGTATACATTTCAGAAAGACTAATATATATATATATATATATATATATATATATAGTTAGGATATATTCTCACTTTACACCCAGTATTTCAGGCTAAGCATACACTCTATTCAAGATAAATGAATATGAATAATGATGTTGAGGCACCAAGGTGTATTTAACAAACTTTACATAAGTTAATAAAGTACTGGAACAGCCGTTATGATTATGCTGATGATTCACCTATGGCCAAAGGTGTGATGAGGATGTGTTAGTACTGGAACGCGCTGGTTTTACACAATATGCGATTCTTCAGATGTGGTTTAACGCAGTGTGACTTACTGTAATCTGTAGACATAACCAAATCTAGTACTGGAATTGGTTCATAGTCTGTGTTAAACCCTATTGCCACCTGGAGGACACCGGTGTACATTACAGACTAAAATGTCTGTTAAATTAGGGCGTACGTTTGACGATGAATCGTTTGGTCAATTTCGTTCCATTATGTCATCATTTCTTTGAAAACACTATACAGAGCACAGTACAGTACAGTCAAAGTTACATTACTGTGACATTACAGTATTTTATTGTTAAATCTGAGTGTCCACTGACGCTCACTGACTAGCACAATACAGAAACGTACTTCATTTACTATGGAGTTCATTCCCTTTGTTATCGTCCGAGAAAGCAACACTGAAGAGTGCAAATGTTGAAAATTTCATGAAATTTATTTCATTGAGAACGTACACCACACTTTTAACAGGTTGACCCATTTGACCATTTTTACTGAGTTTTACTGGGAACTAGTGCTTAAATAGTGTAAATGCAGAGAAGATCTAAGCGCATAAATTGTGGTTTGCGCTCGCAAAACGTCCGTCACAGAGACATATAACGACGATTTGTTGGTGTAGGACTGCCCTTGTGAGCTTAGTTACAGTCACAGCTGTAGATTTACACATCTGGTAATAGAATTTTATGGAAGGAATGCAGTGTCACTTTGACGTATGATTACTTTCCCGTTTAATCTCAGCAGAGGAAAAGAAGGGACACCCGAAAAAGCATTTTAAAACACCTACATAACATAACGTTTCTACAAAAGTCAAACTTGACAGTAATTCGGCATGCTGTCCACATCGACATCAACTTTCATTTGATCTGAAATACGCTCTTATTCAGAGCAACGAACACGTCAAGACTACCAGTGGTGTGTCAGATACATGTTTTAAGAGGTGGACGTGACATACAGTACATGGAGCTCGATAGTTCTTACACACCATCTTGGTGGCAGTCCTAACTCGGTACCTCAAGCTGGGAAAGAAAGATACAACAGCTAAATTGCTAACCCTATTTGCATGCAGCTGGACGTTACATGGTTGCGCACCAAGAAGTTAAGATGGCACAATACTATAAACTTAAAAAATAGCGCTACGTAAAATCACACGCACACGCAGCTGACAGGATACAGCATTAATATACACACAATATACAATACGACTAATGCAGAATTTCAACGTAAAAACAAACGGGTCCACAAGGGGGCAATGTGCAACAAATTGCATCAACATCAAAGCACATGCAGTACAGGTTGGAATTAAATACAACTTGTCTATGGGATTTACTTATAGCTGTGTAACAATGTGGAAAAACTCTAGTTGGTAGACTAGCTATGTCCTGTGCATGTGATTAGCCAGGCGTCAATCCAGTCCTTTATATTATAGCTACAATATATGATTATTAGAGAAGAAACAGACCAAAAATTTGCTGTGAAAAACAATCAAGGATGCAGCGAGTCTGCTCGTGATTCTGTTATAAGCAGTATTTTCCCATCATATCTCTGGAAGAATCTGCAATTATTATGTCCCGCTTAAGGCTTTAACAATACAGTACGGTGATTAGTGTCTTTATCCCTGGTCTTCATCACTGGCAGTGTTAGAGCGCTCCTGAAACACATAAGCAGGAAATGACGTGAGTGACATTTGGCTGTAAGATACTGTACTTAAATTTGCAGGTTTTCTATTATAACAGTAAGGCCAATTCAATTGTTTTGGCTGTAGAATGAAGACATCTGGGTTTGAGGTCAAAAGATAAACATGAGAGGAGAGTTTAGAATTTCAGCTTTTATATGTAGATGTATTAAACGACATAAAGCATAGAAGCTTTTGTAATTAGACCACCCAATTTGTAGGTGGGCAAATATATTGGAACACGTGACTAAACATCTACTCTTTGTTTTGGCTTTTAGTTTCACCTGTGAAGACTGCGTTTGTTGTTAAAAAAGATAAACCAACGTGAAGATCAGAGAGCGCTCCATGGGAGAAAAGTAAGCCATTTGTAAGCTAAGAAAATAGGGAACCATTGCATAAGCGTTGGGCGTAGCCAATGTAACAATTTGGAATGTCCTGAAAAAGAAAGAAACCACTGGTGTATTGAGCAACACACATGGATTGGGTCGGCCAAGGAAACAAAAGCAGCTAATGACAGAAACATTGTGAGAGCTGTGAAAAAAACACAAAAACTACAGTCAGTGACATCACCAACAACCTCCACAGGGCAGGGGTGAATGAATCACATCCCTAATCTCAAATCCATCTTTTGATCTCAAACCCAAATGTCTTGAGTGTACACTGCACAAACAAATAAACAGGCCTTGCCGTAGCAATACAGTGAGGGAAAGAAGTATTTGATCCCCTGCTGATTTTGTACGTTTGCCCACTGACAAAGAAATGATCAGTCTATAATTTTAATGGTAGATTTATTTGAACAATGAGAGACAGAATAACAACAGAAAAACACATGTCAAAAATGTTATAAATTGATTTGCATTTTAATGAGGGAAATAAGTATTTGACCCCCTCTCATTCAGAAAGATTTCTGGCTCCAAGGTGTCTTTTATACAGGTAACGAGCTGAGATTAGGAGCACACTCTTAAAGGGAGTGCTCCTAATCTCAGTTTGTTACCTGTATAAAAGACACCTGTCCACAGAAGCAATCAATCAATCAGATTCCAAACTCTCCACCATGGCCAAGACCAAAGAGCTCTCCAAGGATGTCAGGAACAAGATTGTAGACCTACACAAGTCTGGAATGGGCTACAAGACCATTGCCAAGCAGCTTGGTGAGAAGGTGACAACAGTTGGTGCGATTATTCGCAAATGGAAGAAACACAAAAGAACTGTCAATCTCCCTCGGCCTGGGGCTCCATGCAAGATCTCACCTTGTGGAGTTGCAACGATCATGAGAACAGTGAGGAATCAGCCCAGAACTATACGGGAGGATCTTGTCAATGATCTCAAGGCAGCTGGGACCATAGTCACCAAGAAAACAATTGGTAACACACTACGCCGTGAAGGACTGAAATCCTGCAGCGCCCGCAAGGTCCCCCTGCTCAAGATACTGTCAAATCTTGGGTGAGAACCACCTTCCCTCAGCCAGGGCATTGAAAATGGGTCGTGGATGGGTATTCCAGCATGACAATGACCCAAAACACACGGCCAAGGCAACAAAGGAGTGGCTCAAGAAGAAGCACATTAAGGTCCTGGAGTCTCCAGACCTTAATCCCATAGAAAATCTGTGGAGGGAGCTGAAGGTTCGAGTTGCCAAACGTCAGCCTCGAAACCTTAATGACTTGGAGAAGATCTGCAAAGAGGAGTGGGACAAAATCCCTCCTGAGATGTGTGCAAACCTGGTGGCCAACTACCAGAAACGTCTGACCTCTGTGATTGCCAACAAGGGTTTTGCCACCAAGTACTAAGTCATGTTTTGCAGAGGGGTCAAATACATATTTCCCCTTATTTAAATACTTATTAAAATTAAAATCAATTTATATCATTTTTGACATGCGTTTTTCTGGATTTTTTTGTTTTTATTCTGTCTCTCATTGTTCAAATAAATCTACCATTAAAATTATAGACTGATCATTTCTTTGTCAGTGGGCAAACGTACAAAATCAGCAGGGGATCAAATACTTTTTTCCCCCTCACTGTAGTTTCGGAGGGGATTGTATTTTGATGTTTTGTTTAATCTGCAATACACTTGACTTCTATTTAAAAGAAAACACACTTAAAAAAGACAAATCCACACTGAACAAAAGAGTGATGCAGCAGTGCTTTAGACCTTTTGTCCTTTAGTCTGTCCAACTTTCTCACTTCCTCATCTGTACACTCTGTTCTTTTATGCTAATACAGCACCATCGTACTTGTCGTCTCGTGGATAGTTGCCTCTGCTGAGACTCATACAGCTGCATGGCAATCTGGAACTTTGAGTCCAACTTCCATTACTTCTATGTCTACTGTGAACTGTGCAAGATTCCATTTGTCCCTTATCTGTATATAAACGAGGTGTTACCCATCTGTATATATTCATATTTGTATTCATCTGTACATACATTGAGGTGTTCCTAGTGTACACATTACCATTATTATTGTTTTTTTTTACTACTATTATTCTTATTTTTCTATTCCTATTATATTTATATATATATATGTATATTAGACATTTTTCTACTCTATTCATATTTAATGTGTATTCTTTCTTTTTTGTGTAATTGAGCTACTGTAACGAGGGAATATCCCCAATGTGGGATAAATAAAGTTTTATCTTATCTTATCTCATCCTAGCTTATGCTAGATTTCTCATGAATGTGACATTGAACGTTGCTAGAAAATGGTGAGTGAGAAAAGAAGCGCTTGCTCTTTTCTTTTTAGGAGCTAACAGCATTCCTGCGATCATTTGTGTTTGAGATTGTTGAGTTTTTCCCCCCTCCTATTAAACTCCATTGTACAGTGCCTTGCGAAAGTATTCGGCCCCCTTGAACTTTTCAACCTTTTGCCACATTTCAGGCTTCAAACATAAAGATATAAAATTTTTATTTTTTGTGAAGAATCACCAACAAGTGGGACACAATTGTGAAGTGGAACGAAATCTATTGGATATTTTAAACTTTTTTAGCAAATAAAAAACGGAAAAGTGGTGCGTGCAAAATAATTCAGCCCCTTTACTTTCAGTGCAGCAAACTCACTCCAGAAGTTCAGCGAGGATCTCTGAATGATCCAATGTTGTCCTAAATGACTGATGGTGATAAATAGAATCCACCTGTGTGTAATCAAGTCTCTGTATAAATGCACCTGCTCTGTGATAGTCTCAGGGTTCTGCTGAAAGCGCAGAGAGCATCATGAAGACCAAGGAACACACCAGTCAGGTCCGTAATACTGTTGTGGAGAAGTTTAAAGCCGGATTTGGATACAAAAAGATTTCCCAAGCTTTAAACATCCCAAGGAGCACTGTGCAAGCGATCATTTTGAAATGGAAGGAGTATCAGACCACTGCAAATCTAACAAGACCTGGCCGTCCCTCTAAACTTTCAGCGCAGACAAGGAGAAGACTGATCAGAGATGCAGCCAAGAGGCCCATGATCACTCTGGATGAACTGCAGAGAACTACAGCTGAGGTGGGAGAGTCTGTCCATAGGACAACAATCAGTCGTACACTGCACAAAACTGGCCTTTATGGAAGAGTGGGAAGAAGAAAGCCATTTCTCAAAGATATCCATAAAAGGTCTCGTCTAAAGTTTGCCACAAGCCACCTGGGAGACACACAAAACATGTGGAAGAAGGTGCTCTGGTCAGATGAAACCAAAATCGAACTTTTTGCCCACAATGCAAAACGATATGTTTGACGTAAAAGCAACACAGCTCATCACCCTCAACACACCATCCCCACTGTCAAACATGGTGGTGGCAGCATCATGGTTTGGGCCTGCTTTTCTTCAGCAGGGACAGGGAAGATGGTTAAAATTGAGGGGAAGATGGATGCAGCCAAATACAGGACCATTCTGGATGAAAACCTGTTGGAGTCTGCAAAAGACCTGAAACTGGGATGGAGACTTATCTTCCAACAAGACAATGATCCCAAACATACAGCAAAATCTACAAAGGAATGGTTCACAAATAAACGTATCCAGGTGTTAGAATGGCCAAGTCAACGTCCAGACCTGAATCCAATCGAGAATCTGTGGAAAGAGCTGAAAACTGCTGTTCACAAACGCTCTCCATCCAACCTCACTGAGCTCGAGCTGTTTTGCAAGGAAGAATGGGCAAGAATTTCAGTCTCTCGATGTGCAAAACTGATAGAGAACAACCCCAAAGCGACTTGCAGCTGTAATCGCAGCAAAAGGTGGCTTTACAAAGTATTAACGAGGGGGCCGAATAATTTTGCACGCCCCACTTTTCATTTTTTTATTAGTTAAAAAAGTTTCAAAAATCCAATAGATTTCGTTCCACTTCACAATTGTGTCCCACTTGTTGGTGATTCTTCACAAAAAATAAAAATTTTATATCTTTATGTTTGAAGCCTGAAATGTGGCAAAAGGTTGAAAAGTTCAAGGGGGCCGAATACTTTCGAAAGGCACTGTATATATATATATATACTTGTGGCAAAGCAAACTTTAGACGAGACTTTTTATGGATATCTTTGAGAAATGGCTTTCTTCTTACCACTCTTCCATAAAGGCCAGATTTGTGCAGTGTACGACTGATTGTTGACCTATGGACAGACTCTCCCACCTCAGCTGTAGTTCTCTGCAGTTCATCCAGAGTGATCATGGGCCTCTTGGCTGCATCTCTGATCAGTCTTCTCCTTGTCTGAGCTGAAAGTTTAGAGGGACGGCCAGGTCTTGGTAGATTTGCAGTGGTCTGATACTCCTTCCATTTCAAAATGATCGCTTGCACAGTGCTCCTTGGGATGTTTAAAGCTTGGGAAATCTTTTTGTATCCAAATCCGGCTTTAAACTTCTCCACAACAGTATTACGGACCTGTCTGGTGTGTTCCTTGGTCTTCATGATGCTCTCTGCGCTTTCAACAGAACCCTGAGACTATCACAGAGCAGGTGCATTTATACAGAGACTTGATTACACACAGGCGGATTCTATTTATCACCATCAGTCATTTAGGACAACATTGGATCATTCAGAGATCCTCGCTGAACTTCTGGAGTGAGTTTGCTGCACTGAAAGTAAAGTGGCTGAATTATTTTGCACGCACCACTTTTCCGTTTTTTATTTGCTAAAAAAGTTTAAAATATCCAATAGATTTCGTTCCACTTCACAATTGTGTCCCACTTGTTGGTGATTCTTCACAAAAAATAAAAATTTTATATCTTTATGTTTGAAGCCTGAAATGTGGCAAAAGGTTGAAAAGTTCAAGGGGGCCGAATACTTTCGCAAGGCACTGTAACTGATATAGCAATAACAATGTCCCTGGGTGACATTAGCGCAGCACACAACTGCTAAATTGTCATGAGAATAACAAACATACAGTACCAACAAACAAATTAGCACCAGAGTTGCTAAACACATCACAGATACAGTGGCAAGAAAAAGTATGTGAACCTTTTGGAATTTCATGGTTTTCTGCATAAATTTGTCATAAAATGTGATCTGATCTTCAGATCTGAAGTCAGGGGTATTGACAAATATAATGTGTCTAAAATAATAACACAAAAAACTTCTGATGTCTTTATTGAACACACTCCTTGAACATTCAAAATGGCAGTGGAAAAAGTAAGTGAACCCTTAGAATTAATAACTGGTTGACACCCCCCCCCCCCCTGGCAGAAATAACCTCAACCAGGCGCTTTCTGTAGCTGTGGATCAGACCTGCATATCGTTCAGGAGGAATTTTAGCTCATTCTTCCTGGCAGAACTGCTTTAGCTCGGTCGTAATCTTTGGACGTCTCATGTGTATGGCTTTCTTCAAGTCATTCCATAGCATCTCTATTGGGTTGAGGTCTGGGCTCTAACTCGGACACTCCAAAAGGCGGATTTTGTTTTTCTGAAGCCATTCTGTTGTGGACTTGCTCCGGTGTTTTGGGTTGTTGTCATGTAGCATAACCCAACTTTTACACATATCCTGAAATAATTGTCTGATATACTTGGGAATTCATCTTCCCCTCAGTGATTGCAAGCTGGGCAGGCCCTGATGCAGCAAAGCAGGCCCAAATCATGATGTTTCCTCCGCCATACTTTACGGTTGGGATGATGTTTTCATGATGATATGCCGTGCCCTTTCTACGCCAGATGTAATGCTGTGTAGTTTTTCCAAATAATTCAATCTTAGTTTCATCAGTCCACAAAACATTTTGCCCATACAACTGTGGAGTGTCAATGTGCTCTTTTGCAAACTTCAGGCATGCAGCATTGTTCTTTTTAGTAAGCAGTGGCTTCCTTCCTGGTGTCCCGCCATAGATACCCTGCTTGTTCAATGTTTTGCGTATTGTAGACTCATAGAGATGTTAGCCAGTTCCAATGATGCCTTCAAATCTTTGGCTGTCATTCGGGGTTGTTTCTTTACCTCATTGATGAGTCTTCGATGTGCTCTTGGTGTTATTTTGACTAGGCGCCCAATTCTTGGTAGAGTAGCAACAGTCCCAAAGTGTCTCCATTTGTAGAATGTTTGCCTAACTGTAGACTGTTGAATTTCTAAAGTCTTTGAAATAACTTTATGACCCTGGCCAGCTTTATGTAAATCAACAATTCTTGATCGTAGATCCTCTGAAAGCTCTTTTTGGCGAGGCATGGTAAGTATGTGCTTCTTGTGCAGAGCAAACTCCAAAAGTTTGAGGGGTTTTTATCAGTCAAAAGTAGCTGTAGTCCACACCTCCAAATTAATTTTCTTAGCGAGACTCCAGGTGTGCTGAAACCTGACTCTAATTAGCTTTTTTGAGGTTATTAACTCAAGGGTTCACATACTTTTTCCACAAGCTCTATGATGTTTTTTTGGTTGTTCTCAATAAAGACACGAGGGATCAGAATTTTTTTGTGTTATTATTTTAGGCACATTATATTTGTCAATACCCCTGACTTAGATGAAGTTCAGATCACATTATATGACAAATTTATGCAGAAAACCATGAAATTCCAAAAGGTTCACATACTTTTTCTTGCCACTGTATTTCAATCTAAATCTAAACATATTAATGTGTTTCTGGGAAGAGTTTGCTTTTAACAGTTTAGTGAAGAATCTCTGCACTGAAGCTACAAGGCTAATGTAGCAAATAACTAATAGACCACAATATATACAATATTTTCCAACACACTATAAACGCCGGCCTCATCCGATATTCAATTCTTCAGACGTGGTTTAACACAGTGTGACCTATAAACAAATCTTTACTGTGTAGCTAAACACTGCGACATTATGACGGCAGCCATCTTTTTTTTCTTCCTTGAAGCAATATTACGTCATTCAGTCTCTTAGCATGGAGCCTCCCAAAGTTTGACAACTGAATTGTACCAGAATACACTGTAACCCAGCAATTTCACAAGTTCATTTATTAAAAAAAAAAAGAAAAAAAAAAGACTATGTAGCATAACAATGTCATTTGAAGCAAGAACATGAACATTTTGGCATTTAATTTTGAATTCTATTACATGTTAGTTACATTAGCCTCATAGTGCAAAACGAAATCAAAACACAAGGCTTGGTTGATGATTTACATTTGGGGTAGCAGGAGTTTTGTGTACATTTAATTTATTCGTAACTATTTCTTTAAAAGCCTTGTATGTGTGATGTGTGACTCACCTCCTCTCGTTCGTCCTCGGTGTCGTCATCACTGACGACAGGTTTGGCTCTGGTTCTCCCTCCCCTCCTCCTGCCCTTTCCTCTTTCAGCACTGCGCTCCTTTCGGCCCAGTTTAATCTTTACCTTCACTGAGCGAGCTGCCAATCATCAGACACACACACGCACACACACACGCATAAATGTGATCATTCTCCCAAAAGATTTTGATTGAATAAACAAAGTGTCTGACCCGGGGACTTGAGCTTTGTAGCAGAAATAGAGCTCCAAAGACAGATTTCCGTGGCCTCTTTATCAGGTACCATAGATCGAAGAGGCATGGCCTTTGGTGTTGGTTGAAAGCTACCAAAGAGTTTATTTCCCCCTATTATAACAGTTCAACGTAAAATTTATAATGATTGTTGGAAGTTGTAACTCTAGTAATCCAGAGCTATCAGGTAAAATGTCACTTCAAGTGCAGATGACATGGCTCTCCTTGAAAGAATGTGATCACATGACCAGCATGTTCTCTATATATTTTAACTCTACTGCTTACACAGATTGGGATCTCGGTGTTCAAACAGTGCAATTGCACAAGATGCATAATTAATAGAATGCTGATATTACACATTTCCACGCACATTGTCACATTTTCGCATTGCGATGCATGATTACACCGCTAGCAACAATGCACACTCACACTCAGACTCGGAGCCTTCGTCCTGTTCCTCCTCTTCTTCCTCGCTCTCATCTCCGTCGCTCTCCTCCTCCTTCTCAATCTTTTGTCGCAGGCTGGTGAACACTGACTGCAGCACGATGGAGTCCTCATAAATCTAAACACACATGCACAAACATATAAATATACAGCAACACACACACACACACACACAGACAAAAAATAAAGAAATGATGAGGTTATGAGTTTATATCTGTATGAGTTCACATGATGTGTGTGCATGTATGTGTGTGTATGGTTTCCCACCAAAGAGCCCTCCAGGTTAAAGGTCTGAGCATTCTGGCACAGCAGCATCACGTCTCTCTCCAGGTCATTCAGACTGCGATAGCGGTGGCTGCGGATACGCTCCTGCACAACACACACACTTTATATCAGCTTTCAAAACACTTAAACATTTGTGTCATATTACTAAAACTATCGGTTAGATCAAAACTTAAAGCAATTTATACTCTACTTCAATTAAGGTTCACCTACCTTAATATTACAGAGTTACACATTTTGTTACTAAAGTACTAGGGCCTAATTTTAATTTTAGGTTAATTTCCTGGGATTAAGTTTCTAGGTTAAAGTTCCTGACCTTAAGATATAAGGCTAAAATTCCTGGGATTAAGTTTCAAGGCTAAAGCTCCTGGGTTTAAGATTTTAGGCTAAAATTCCTGGGATTGAGTGTCCAGGATAAAAATCCGGGGAATAGGTTTCTAGTCAAAATTGTCTGGGCTTAAATTTCTAAGATAAAAATTCTGGGATTATGTTTCTAGGATAAAATTCCTGGGATTAAGTTTCTAGGCTCAAATTCCTAAGATTTTAGGCTCAAATTCCTGGGATTAAGTTTCTAGGCTAAAGTTCCTGACCTTAAGATTTTAGGCTAAAATTCCTGGGATTAAGTTTCAAGGCTAAAGTTCCTGGGTTTAAGATTTTAGGCTAAAATTCCTGGGATTAAGTTTCTAGGTTAAAGTTCCTGACTTTAAGATTTAAGGCTAAAATTCCTGGGATTAAGTTTCAAGGCTAAAGCTCCTGGGTTTAAGATTTTAGGCTAAAATTCCTGGGATTGAGTGTCCAGGATAAAAATCCGGGGAATAGGTTTCTAGTCAAAATTGTCTGGGCTTAAATTTCTAAGATAAAAATCCTGGGATTATGTTTCTAGGATAAAATTCCTGGGATTAAGTTTCTAGGCTCAAATTCCAAAGATTTTAGGCTAAAATTCCTGGGATTAAGTTTCTAGGCTAAAGTTCCTGACCTTAAGATTTTAGGCTAATTTATAGGCTTAAATCCCAACTGTAGGCTAAAGTTGCTAGGCTTATGATTCTATATTTAAATTCTGGTTTAAATTTTCTAGGATAAAATCCCTGGGCTTCATTTTCAAGTCTTAAATTTCTGAATTTATGTTTCTAGGCTAAAGTTTCTGGATTTACGTTTCTTGATTTAAATTCCTGAAATAGTTTCTGGGAAGAAGTTTCTTGGCTATAGTTCCTGGATTTAAATTCATGAATTTATATTCCTGATTTAACTCCTGAGCATAGGTTTCTAAGCTTTTGGAAGCATATTCCAAAAGAAAACCCTTAAAGGTGTCAGAGCACATATAATCCTAGGCTAACATTACTCTCTGGTATGAAAGTGATGAATTAACACTTACAGAACAATGTCAATGTGTGTAATCTTGAGTGACTGTGTGGTACGTAGTTAGGAATGAATGCACGTGTGTTCATGTGTGCAGGTGTGTGCAGTCACCTTGATCTTGCGGAAGTCGACAGGTCTACGGATCAGCTCGTAGTACTCGGGGAGCTCTTTACGAGACGGAAGCTGGATGAAGACTTCGCTCAGCTGTCGGCCATTACTGCTGCGAGACCAAGGGGAGGGTTTACAGTAAGTGGTGAAACATTCGAATATGTATCTCTCAGTTATTTACGATCAGGGCGTATTACTTTTATGCTTGCGGCTTGAAATAAAAACATGTCTAGGCCTATTTTGCTCCCTTTGGAGGGTATCTTCTACCAGAACAAAATTCAAAACAATATATTTTGGCCGTCAAGCACAGGTCAAAGAACAAATACGTAACCAGTTTCTCACCTCTCTTTGTATTTAATAACAGCTTCCACAATCTTCTTCATCTTCTTGGTGAGGCTGGGCGGGTTCGGCGTTATCTTCTCGGCCGGAGGTCGCCCACGCTTCTTCTGTCTCTTACTGTCCTCATCTTTGTCTCTTGCGCCACGTGTCCCCGATGTAGACGGACCAGCATCAAGGTCACGATCACGCTTCCTCTTTCGGGTCGTCTTTTTGTGGCGCACTTCCTCCTCAATCTCATCCAGTGTGCCTTCCTCTATCGCCTGCATGGAGGAAAAGGTGATGGGAAAAACACTGATGAATGAGTTCTTTACTTTCTAAACCGTAGTAGTTATAACTGACCATTTTAAAAATTCTGCTACAGTTGCATCCTGTTTTTTGACCTCTGACCTTGAGCCACTGTTTCTCAGTGAGCGAGTCGCTGTAGTCCACTTCCTTCCTTTGGCGTGAGCCGCGGCCGAACATCTTTTCTGCCTCCTCCTCACAGGTGAGTCGCTCAACCTCAGCGTCATCTTTCATGATCCACGTAGGCAGCTCATCTTCCTCCATGAGCCGAGGCCTGCGCTTCGGGTTCCGAGCCTCTTCACGACGCCGGTCCAAATCCATACGCTGCACATAGGAGATAATGCTCTAAACTACTGCTTTTTTTATGGGAATTGTAAATGTGTGGCTTGTAACTTTAACTTTAAAGAGACTAGTTACATCTTCACTGAGTTCAGAAGTCTAAAACTGATTGGAACTACATGCAATAAGAACCTTCTGAATATGTAAGAGGGAGGCAAACCATAAAGTGATCAAACTCCTCTTCACTCCTTGCGATCATCTGATTCACAGTTTCATCATCTGGAACTTCGTCCTCCTCCTGAAGAAACAAGGACAGAGAAGAATGAGTGAGAACTTTAATCACACTGCAGAAGCACATGAACCGCATCGACTTACAAGTCAGTATGGACATTCAATATGTCAATGTCAAAAGATGTAATGAAAAATAATACCAAGATATAGGGCATATAAATATCTGACACCTCGTCCTGCTCCTCATGCTCCAGGATGGCCTGCAGGAACGCACGGCGCTCGTGACTGGATGATTTCTGGTCGAACATGCCTGCTTGGATGACCTTTTGGTCCACGTTGAGCTTGTACTTGGCCGCAGCAAGGATTTTCTCTTCTACACTGTTCACGGTGCACAAGCGCAGCACCCGCACCTCGTTCTGCTGCCCAATACGATGAGCTCGGTCCTGAGCCTGCAAGTCCTACAAGAGGGAAAGAAAAAGAAAGATGAGTATGACATTCTCAAAAATATCGTCTTTATTCGGGAACTGCCAATCGTTAATATTACAAATCAAATATATAATATAATGTAGTCAATTTGGACTCCATGTCGTGTTATTTAACGACTTTTACCGAGCGAGGGCTCAGTGTTCAGGTCACTGTATTACCTGGTGAGGGTTCCAGTCACTGTCAAAGATGACCACCGTGTCTGCGCTCTGCAGGTTGAGGCCGAGACCCCCCGCCCTGGTGCTCAGCAGGAAGATGAAATACTGTGACTCGGGATCATTAAACGTCTTCAGCAGCATGCCGCGGTCCTCTGCCTTAGTGGTACCTATGTATAAAACACCAAAACAAGAAGAGTTAGTGCTGTAAAGTCAATACAGACTCAATATTAGATTTACTTATTAATTTTTTATTAATTCTTATTAATTATTTTTGCAGGATGATCTCATTGAACATGTTCAGTTTTTCTTATTGCTTAAAAACCTGAAAAACTGAAACCCTAAAACCTCACCATTAAGTATTTAATCTCTATGTTTTGATTCACGTGTTGAAATGATTATCATTATTATTATTTCCTAAGTGATCAGTGCTGGGTTATCTACAGTACGCCATCACCCAGAGGTGCCATCACGTCTGGAGGAGATGATGTATATTCTTAAAAGTTGTCATGACCCTGAGTTTAAGGCGTTGATGTGACATCCTGGGGGTCAATTTGTTAGACAACAAAGATACAACAGCACTTAACAAGGATTAAAATAACTTACATTAATTGCTTACATTTAAATGTTACATGAAATTAACATAAAATGCATATTGCTATGATAGCTTCAGGACCGTAATTTTGCACTCAAGTCTACATCTGCAAACAGGGCAGTGGTGGCTTAACAGTTAAGGCTCTGGGTTACTGATCGGAAGGTTGGGGGTTCAAGTCCCAGCACTGCCAAGCTGCCCCTTTTGGGCCTTTGAGCAAAACCATTAACCCTCTTTGCTCCAGGGGTGCTGACCCTACCCATGACATGCTGGGGTATGAGCAGAAAAGAATTTCACTGTGCATATGTATATGTGATCAATAAAGACTCATTATCGTTAACTTCAGCAAAATAGACTTCAAGTAGTACTTCACGTAGTACACAGTTATAGACGGGATTTATTTATATAATTGCACTATCCACCCAGATGAGGATGGGTTCCCTTATGAGTCTCTCAAGGTTTCTTCCTCATATTGTCTCAGGGAGTTCTTCCTTGCCACTGTCGCCTCTGGCTTGCTCGTTAGCGATAAATCTATAAATTTAACATTTATAACGTGAATTGATATATTTCTGTAAAGCTGCTTTGTGACATTGGTAAAAGCATTATACAAATAAAACTGAATTGAATATTATTGTGGTACAAGATAGGGCTGTGCAATTCATTGTACTTTAATCATAATCCATTTTTGGCTTCCTCAAGTATTGACTGGCTTAATATTTAATATATGTTTATTGCTACTTTTAAATAATATCAAGGTTCAGCTCGAGTTGAGCATTCTGAGATACTTTTCTGTTCACGATTGGAAAGAGTGCTTATTTGGGTTACTGTAGACATCCTCGTCTACAGAAGTTCCTATATTGTATAGATTGATTGGTGATGGGATAGAGAGTGACAGGGTATGAAATATAACAGAGAGACACTGAGGATTGCATGTTCGCAGGTCTAAAGGTTAAATAAATCTGAGGCATTTAAAGTGCACCTATTATGGTTTTTCAGATTTCACTTTTCATGTAGTGTTATAGAGCACTTGTGAATGTAAAAAGTCTGCAAAGTTTCAAAATCAAAGCGCACGACAAACAGGGTTATTTACTTATTATTCTTCTGATTCTGAACAGCTGAAATGAGTCGTTAGTAATTCCAGATTTACTTTCTGTACAGACCTATGTAGGTACAGTGAGGAAAAAAAGTATTTGATCCCCTGCTGATTTTGTACGTTTGCCCACTGACAAAGAAATGATCAGTCTATAATTTTAATGGTAGATTTATTTTAACAGTGAGAGACAGAATGACAACAAGAAAATCCAGAAAAACGCATGTCAAAAATGTTATAAATTGATTTGCATTTTAATGAGGGAAATAAGTATTTGACCCCCTCTCATTCAGAAAGATTTCTGGCTCCCAGGTGTCTTTTATACAGGTAACGAGCTGAGATTAGGAGCACACTCTTAAAGGGAGTGCTCCTAATCTCAGCTTGTTACCTGTATAAAAGACACCTGTCCACAGAAGCAATCAATCAATCAGATTCCAAACTCTCCACAATGGCCAAGACCAAAGAGCTCTCCAAGGATGTCAGGGACAAGATTGTAGACCTACACAAGTCTGGAATGGGCTACAAGACCATCGCCAAGCAGCTTGGTGAGAAGGTGACAACAGTTGGTGCGATTATTCGCAAATGGAAGAAACACAAAAGAACTGTCAATCTCCCTCGGCCTGGGGCTCCATGCAAGATCTCACCTCGTAGAGTTGCAACGATCATGAGAACAGTGAGGAATCAGCCCAGAACTACACGGGAGGATCTTGTCAATGATCTCAAGGCAGCTGGGACCATAGTCACCAAGAAAACAATTGGTAACACACTACGCCGTGAAGGACTGAAATCCTGCCGCGCCCGCAAGGTCCCCCTGCTCAAGAAAGCACATATACACACCGTCTGAAGTTTGCTGATGAACATCTGAATGACTCAGAGGACAACTGGGTGAAAGTGTTGTGGTCAGATGAGACCAAAATGGAGCTCTTTGGCATCAACTCAACTCGCCGTGTTTGGAGGAGGAGGAATGCTGCCTATGACCCCAAGAACACCATCCCCACCGTCAAACATGGAGGTGGAAACATTATGCTTTGGGGGTGTTTTTCTGCTAAGGGGACAGGACAACTTCACCGCATCAAAGGGACGATGGACGGGGCCATGTACCGTCAAATCTTGGGTGAGAACCTCCTTCCCTCAGCCAGGGCATTGAAAATGGGTCGTGGATGGGTATTCCAGCATGACAATGACCCAAAACACACGGCCAAGGCAACAAAGGAGTGGCTCAAGAAGAAGCACATTAAGTTCCTGGAGTGGCCTAGCCAGTCTCCAGACCTTAATCCCATAGAAAATCTGAGCTGAAGGTTCGAGTTGCCAAACGTCAGCCTCGAAACCTTAATGACTTGGAGAAGATCTGCAAAGAGGAGTGGGACAAAATCCATCCTGAGATGTGTGCAAACCTGGTGGCCAACAACAATAAACGTCTGACCTCTGTGATTGCCAACAAGGCTTTTACCACCAAGTACTAAATCATGTTTTGCAGAGGGGTCAAATACTTATTTCCCCTCATTAAAATTAAAATCAATTTATAACATTTTTGACATGCGTTTTTCTGGATTTTCTTGTTGTTATTCTGTCTCTCACTGTTCAAATAAATCTACCATTAAAATTATAGACTGATCACTTCTTTGTCAGTGGGCAAATGTACAAAATCAGCAGGGGATCAAATATTTTTTTTCCTCACTGTATGTAACAAAAAGCCCCGCTTCTGGTCTTCATCGGCTGCTGAAAGTCGTTATGATAGTGGGCGTTTACTAATTGAAATACACTGACAGTAATCGACCGATCACAACTGACTGGAACATCTGACCAATCAGAGCAGAGTATGCTCTCTGAAAGGAGGAGTTTATAATGAGATTTAGAATGGATAATTTAACGAGTCGTTTGTGACACTGGGGGAAAAAGGTAATGCTGCGATTTAAATTATGAGCATATTAAAGTGTTTTTTGATCTTGGATGCATGTAAATCTGTGGTACAAGACCTCTAAAACAAAATTAGAAAACCATAATAGGTGCGTTTTAATTGTAAATCAGCCAAGAATTCATTCCCCTGGTTATCCTCACACCTCTAAGGACAAAAATAAGAAATTATAGAACATTCTGAATAAAAAAAGAGAAAAGTACTGTAGAAAGGGAAGCAGGATTAGCTGATGGTCATACCGTCCAGACGGAGGTATTTAAAGTTGCGGTATGCGAAATAGTCCTCCATGATGGTCATCAGTGATGTCATCTGGCAGAAGAGCAGCACTTTGTGATTGGTCGCTCGAAGTTTGGGAAGAATCCGGTCCAGCACCTCAAACTTTCCAGAAGCTCGATACAGGTCAGGACTGGTTAAAGGTCAAAGGTTAAACAAAAAGGTCACGGTATGGGCTAACTCGATTATTACTTTCGAATGTTATGACTACTTAAATCTTCATGAGGTGCTGAGGGACTCACCCTTGTACTATACCACCAGAGAAACCCAAGTGCTCAGAAAAGGACTCCTGCGTTAAGTGAAGTGTAGCATTAACATTAAAAAGGGCCCACAGTTCAAACAGTGCTTTTAGACATTTTAATTTTGAAAATATAACAATTTTTTATGTAGCCTTGTAAGAACCTGTTCTTAAAAAAAGAAGCTAAAAACTACTCGATCTATTTTACGTTTAAAAAAAAGCAACATATTATAGATCGTTCTGGTAAACAGAATGCTTTAATACAGGTATAATATAGTACCTCAATCTGCTGGAACATGTAGGGATGATTACAGATCTTCCTCAACTGCATGATAGTGTTCATCAGAGTTTTAGTGCCGCCTTTACCCTGAAACACACACACACACACACACACACACACACACACACACGGAAATACTTTGTGATTACTCCTGCATTTAGATACAAAGCAATCGCAGAATGAAGTGTTTTTATACCACAGCGCTGTCGAATTATCACACCTGATTGGTCAAAAGGTGTTGATTAATTTTCTATAACAGCAGCTTCGACAATAGTACCGGCTGCAAGGCAAATCAAAAGGTGATATTACATTGTTCGTTTGATTTAACAATAATACATCTAATCGTTAATATGGTGAGGTTTCCGTGAGGACATGTTTATTTCACTTTTCTGGAAGGAGTCTCTAATGTCAGTGACTACGTTTACATGGACAGCAGTAATCTAATTATCGACCTTATTCTGATTAAGACAATATTCTGACTAAGGTGTTTACATGAGTTGCTTTTAGAATACTCCTTTCATGTTCCCGTTTGACTTGTTCTAGAACATGCCATGCCGTCCGACGTCCCTCCAAAATTTCACGTATCAATGTCTTCGTTATGGTACCGTATACAGTTTCGAGTGTTTAATTTTTCATTTTTACGGAAGCTTTAAGTGCAGTTAATTGTCATGCTATGCGTGCAAATAGACGACTGCTTGAAGCCGTGGGCTGCGTCCCAAATCGCGTACTTACCTACAATATTGTAGCTGAAACGCATGTATTTCACCTACTATATAGCAGGTAAGTATGCGGTTTTGGACGCAGCCGTGCTCTCTTATTTGCCGTCAAACGGTTGAGCACTGCCATGTGTGTACGTGTCCTGTCGCAAAATGCGGTGAAAACTCCCAGACGACGTAAATAGTGTGATTAAGGTGTGTACATATCTGTAATGCACGTCGATAATGCGACTAAAACAGGAGTACTCCACATGTCTTAATTCGATTTCATCTGTTCCGTCTGTTTACATGGGAGTGTCTTAATCAGAGTATCGTCTTAATCAGGTCAATATCGGAATATTGTTGTCCATGCAAATGTGCTAATAGATTCATACGAGTCAGAATATGAAGCTAGGGGATTTTGCACTTTGTGACATGACCAATTGTGTCATATTCCCTTTGATAAAAAGTTAAAAATGACGCAGATTGTTTACAGCTCTTATCATACAAGTGATAACAGGAGCTTGTCTGATTTGTGGACATTCCACAACATTTAATGTATCTATAAACAGATAAAACGTATGTTGTGTCATTCTTTAATACATTTCTCATCCTTGGCATATCGCTGTGGTATAAGAGGAACAAAACATGTCAGCACGTGCTGAAATATTAACTCGGGCCGCATTACACCACCCTGTTGTTGATTATTTTCCTGTAACAGTACACCACGTTGTGTTTTATCCTTTACTTAAATACCACCTGCACATATCATTTTATTAGTTGTTTCAGCTACAAGTTATCCATCATACTAAGGTCTGAACGAAGGACCTGACTACTTACCTTCTTGTCTTTTTCAGATCCATCGGTGAGTAGAACCCCTTTGGCCTGCATGTGTCTGTACAGAACCCTCTGCAGCGCTGACATATCACACTTTATCACATATTCCACCTGCAGCAACACACAACGGACCACCCAGGTTCAGATTTATCATCCAACAGTGCAGCGATCGGGGTCCTCTTATTTTTTTTTTAAGCTTGTAACCACACTTAGCGAATACTAATCTAGGAACCTGACCCGTGTGAACTGAACTCAGAAAGAAGGTTGTTATCGCATCTACGTTAAATGTTACGACTTTGGATGAACCTGAGCGAAATAATATGAAAAAGATTGCGAGTGATCATTTGTAATTTGTGTTTCGTAAGTCTTTCCCTTAAACATCTGCCTGCAGCTGTATATTTTCACGACAAAAGATGTGCGAGTGTACGTGCTAAAGGCTCTCCTGACCTTCTCGGGCAGCTGAGCTTCCACCTCCTTCTTGAGCCGACGTAACAGGAAGGGGCGGAGCACTTTATGGAGACGGCGAATAATCAAGATGGTCTCCTCTTCGTTCAGGTCCACCTGTGTGCGAGAATGAGAGGTTTATATTACAATGACTACAAATACAATTAACCTTGTTAAACCATGTTTGGTGCATATGAATAAGTGCTATTAATATCACAGTGAATTAATCTTTTGCAGGAACTAAAGACATTTTGATAGAAACTACAATTTAGAGAATGTTTCTCATTACAAAATGATAAGAAACCTTCAAAATAATTGCGTTTGTGTGTTTAAATGGCAGAAGTAGGTTAATGCAAATTTAAAACCTGCACTTCAGTTGTATTCATTTGCACATGCAATCAAACTGTGATTAGCATAGACTCTTCCCTGTGTTTTGGACTCTTCTGTTGAAACATCCCAAATCTATATTCATTAAAGTCTTCCATAAACTCTGTTCGTAAAGTAACTTGCACTATTCTTATTATGTCAGGCCCAGAGGGAATACAGTAAATAAACAAAAAAACAACAACAAAGACTCAGACCTTCTCTCCAGTCATGGCAAAGGGGGCATTGAACCACTGTTCGAAGGTGCTGCAGCTCTTGAAGATGGTTGGCAGCAGGAAGTTGAGCAGTGCCCAGAGCTCAGGCAGCTTGTTCTGCAGCGGCGTCCCCGTCAGCAGGACACGCCTTGGAGCCAGGTAGTGTGTGTTCAGCACCTGAGTCAGCTTACAGTGGTGGTTCTTCATCCGGTGGCCCTCATCCACAATCATATACTTCCAGCGTATCTGGAACCACAGTCACAATGCATGCGAATGAGTTCAATGCAATAAGGGAAACTGGACCAGCCTCTAATCTGGGCTTGAAGGGAAATTAGACAGACTCTGTCCTTAGTGGCTGTAACCCTGCCACTTCCATCCTGTATTTGTTCGCCTACCTATGGCCATCTGGGGCCAAATCACATTTGACTACATGTAATGGACAGTGGACTGCAACCAAGGATCAAATTTATCCCATAGTAGTCAACTGCTCATATGGAAGAGCATTGAAATTCACTTACTTCTGACAATTTGGAAATACCAGAGCCATAACACCTTGCAGCTCTCGCCTGGATTCCCAATGAAGCTAAAAAGGGTTGAGCCTTGCTTGGATGGGAGACCTCCTGGGGAAAACTAAGGATTATGTTGGAAGTGGTATTAGTGAGGTCAGCAGGGGGTGCTCACCCTGTAGTCTGTGTGGGTCCTAATGCCCCAGTACAGTACGGGGACACTATACTGTAAAAACAGCACCATCTTTCGGATGAGACGTTAAACCGAGGTCCTGACTCTCAGGTCATTAACAATCCCAGGAGATTTCTCATAAAGTGTAAGGGTATAACTCCGGTATCCTGGCGAAATTCACCCATTGGCCCTTATCTAACATGGCCCCTAATAATCCCATCTCTGAATTTTCTACATCACTCTCCTCTCCACCAATAGCTGGTATGTGGTGTGTGTTCTGGCGCACTATGGTTGCCGTCACATCATTCAGATGGATGCTACACACTGGTGGAGATTGAGGAGATTCCCCCATACAATCTAATGCGCTATATAAATCTAAGGAATTATTATTATCCATCCATCTATCCATCTTCTACCGCTTATTCCTTCTTCAGGGTCACGGGGAACCTGGAGGCTATCCCAGGGAACATCGAGCACAAGGTGGGGTACACCCTGGAAAGGGTGCCAGTCCATCACAGGGCACAATCACATACACACTCACACACCCATTCATACACTATGGACAATTTAGACACACCAATCAGCCTATCATGCATGTCTTTGGACTGGGGAAGGAAACCAGAGTACCAGGAGGAAACCCCCGAAGCACGGTTAGAACATGCAAACTCCGTGTACACAAGACGGAGGTGGGCTTCAAACCCCCAACCTTGGAAGTGCATAAAATCAAAATATGTCAAATAAGGGTGAGCGAAAAAATGAAGGAGTCCTGCAAAACCAGTATTACCTTCGCCAATACTTGCTTGTCTTTAATGATGTACTCGTAGGTGGTGAGAAGAACATTGAATTTGCCACTGCGAAGTTGAGGAACAAACGCCCGTCTGGCTGCAGGAGATCCCTGAGCACATAAATATCAATGTTTAAATCAGTGTGGTTTCGATATTAAGATCCTTATTTTTGCGATCAAAAACAAGCTTTTTGTGCTTTTTTGTGCTGAAACTCACCTTGTACGAGACTTTCACTACGGACGGGGCCCATTTGTCAAACTCGTAGACCCAGTTAGAAAGAGTTCTGTCCGAAACAACGCATACTTTAAAATGAAGCAAGAAACATAGAAATAAACGAACATTTTTGAAACAGCACTCACGAGAGCGGTACGATGATGAGATAGGGCCCGTTGAGGCGTTTGTACTCCATGAGGTAGGTGATGAGCGCGATGGTCTGGATGGTCTTTCCTAAACCCATTTCATCAGCTAGGATTCCATTCAGATTATTATTGTACAGAGACACCAGCCACTCCAAACCCTTAATCTGTTAGAAGTGAAGAGAATAGAGTTCAAATTGAATTACAGATTGCATTATTGCTATTTAGGGAATAAAAGAAGAGTCAGAAAAATATATTTTTTTAAATGTGCAGTTGTATTTGAGAACTTGCATATATATCTTAAAAAAAAAAAAAAAAGACAAATGAACTGGAATGTGCAAATGTATAAGAAAACTAAAAATGTGTAAAAAAAAAAAATTATTAAATTAAATAAAATAAAATACATGAAAATACTGCATGTTAAACGGATTGGATCTGAAAATCATCCTAGCCTAGCTTGCTAGCAAACAGTTTTACCAGACAAAAATATATTAGCATAACGTTATAGCCTCATCTACCAGCTCAATTATGCAATATACGTATGTATGCAATATGTAGTCTTAGCTTAACAGAACGTCTTCTGGCATTTAGTAGTTAGCTAAGTGTTGCTGTACGTTACTTTTCAGGATGGGTTGTTTTTACACACACACACACACACACACACAAACACACACACACACACACACACACACACACACATATATGTTTCATTATGATTTCTGCCTCACTGCTTCTGGATTTTCGTTGGCACTATATACCGTAATATGAATCTATTCGAGCCATTATAGAGCTTTCTACTCACACAATTAAAGGTGTAGAATTGAAAGACTGTGTCACATATTAACAGCACTTTCCGTTTCTCTGTAATTGCCATTAGATTACATTTAACATTTACAATTATAATATTTATATTCGTTTTCTGAGAACCCTTTTCATTTCAAGTGAGCAGACTTACAGCTATAACTAAAATAATAACCGTAACAACTAGAGATGCACCGATGTATCGATATCGGCCGATAAAGGCAATTTTTCACACTATTTAACGAAAAACATTCGTTTAAAAACATCCTACGATCAGGGTCGATTGCATCCTGTCAATCAAAAGAGGGCGGGAAAACACATAAATTCGCTTGTGTGGAATGATGACAAAACTGCAGTTTGTAATCTCTGTAATCTCTGCACTGATAAAAAAATATTTTACACCGGAAGTGAGCAGCAGTGAAGCGGGAGTTTCGGCGTCAAGTCTAATTTTTTAATTTTTTTTTAAATGCCGAGTTGCTCGTGCTGAATTAAAGCGCCAGTACACCGCTGGGAGTTTTAAATGAAGATGAGTTGACAAAAAGTAGATGTTGCAGAGAAAATATATTTGTAGAGTAGTATATTTCATATCCAGTTAATGTTGATATATAAAAAGTTGATATAATATATTCCCAGTTTGATGTCAATGATGAAATAGACATGCTTTTGTGTGTGGTGAGTGAATGTGAGACTAACAGGAGGGTTTTTTATGTTAATATGAATTAATAACATTCAATAAGTTAAGAAATCTTACTTTAATCTTCAGAATTTAGTTCATGTGTTAATGTTAATTAGAGTCATGTGTTTTCTGGTTATGAGACCAGTTACTGTGAAACAACTTGTTGAAATTGAGAGAATAAAGTTTTTATTTGTATTTCCTTCAGAATTGTGGAATTAATTATTATTCATTTAAAAGAAGGCATAAAAGGCAGAACTATTGGTATCGGTTATAGGTATCGACTGAGAAATTTAGTATCGGTGCATCTCTAGTAATATCCATAATACTGGTTATCTCCGCATTATGTATGGAGATACACAGTAGGTTTGATTCCTGAAATGAAAATGGACTTGAAACATTTTTTTAAGAAGACTAAACGAAAGTGGCACACACTGTTTTTACCTGATACTGTTTGAGCTGCCCGTTGACCAACAGGGACGACTGTCTGTCCACCTTTTCAGTGACTGCGTGAGCCACTGCGTAGTACGACTGCAGGCCACGTGCGAACGCAGCGCCGCCGTACTCATCATCTACATCCTGCTTAGCATGCCTACAAAATATACAAACACACACACAGCATTCAATTATACTCAAATCATCGAAGTGCTTTCTATTCAGGTCGCTCCTATCTAAGGGGTTCTTACTCAATGATGTGACGAGCGTCCACTTCTGATACATCCTCGCTGTCTGGATCTGGAATCTTCTTCTTCTCTTCCAAAGGAGCCTGTGATGGCTGGGGCTGATCTTCCTCTTCCTCCTTCAGTTAGGAGGAATGCAAACATTAGAGATCACAGTGTTATAGGAATTTTAACCTAATAGTTAACACACTTATGATATATTTTTTTTCCACATGTTAGGACAAAGTGCTTTACATGTGAAACTTCTGAACCAGTTCTCTATAGAATTAAAGAGGGTATTGTATACTTATTCACAAGGTCTCGTGTATATTGAAGCTGTCAGAATGATAACTAATCAAACATTTATACTATTTTACTCGATTTATTTGTATATGAAAGCAAAAAAATCTCATTTTAGTCAACAAACATATGTCTATCATTGCAGACGTTTGGACTAACGAACTCTTCTTGCATGATGGTAGACTCAGAATAAATGAATGTTATTTCTCTTAATTAGGTATTTTTACATTTTCAAGTTTCTAGCTATGTGCCCTAAAAGTGAGTAAAAAGTTGATAAGTTTTCAGCAAACACTCAACGGTGCCATTATTTTATACACTGAATAGTGAATTAATTAATTAATTATGTATGGTGGGCCAAGAAATTTTGACACTGTCTACTATATACTGTTCTGAAAACTACAGAACTGAGCTATGTTTCTCTTCCTCAACCTCTAAAGCCTCTTTCACATTAAAAAAAAAAAAATTTGGTTAGCCCCAAGATTAGAAAGTTAGTAAAGACATATCTATATCTATCTATCTTATTATATATAAGAGATGAAGACGATGGATCATAAAAATGGCGTATACTTAAAAATGTACAACTGAAGTGGATGATGGTTAAATAAAATGTCGATAAAAAAAATATTATTATTGCCTAACAATTTTCTCTGTTTAAGAAAGTGACTCAATCTGCACTTTCTGCCGTTTATGCAATACAAACACGCAGTCTAGCACTACTACAGTCCGCTCTGTCTGAATCAACCGCATTTGAATATTAAAAATAGTTGTAGTGAATGTGAATGGACATTCAAAAAAGGTTTTACAGCCCTACTATAAATAATATACTGCATATGCATTACAAGTGGATTTGTATTTTGTTCTTTCTTGTAAAATAGTTTCAACATAATACATCAACAACGCCACTAGCTGCATTACCTCGTCCTCCTCGGAACCGGTGTCCTCGCTGTCTGATCTCGGAGCCACCTCATATCTACCAACAAAAAAAGAACGATGTTTCAGAACAATGCCATCCCTCTATAAACCCAGCTACGCGAGTGAAAACCCTCAGGCCAGACTATCAAATTCTCACCCAGGGTTCATCTCCAGCCAGGTGTCCAGCTGTCCCGCTTTAGGAGCGTCCACTCCGCTCAGGATGTTCCCGCTGTCCACGTGGATCACCTTCACAGGCAGGTCGCTCATCTGACTCGTCTCGTCCAGCGGCTATGAGGGAAAGAAGGTGCACAGATGCTCAATCATGATGTGCTAATCGATCTTTATGCTATAACAAAATGGAAAACAACATCACATTAAATATTATTTATATTTAAAGTGCAATAAGACCAGATTCAAATCAGAGGAAATAAAAAAAACTTTTCATACATTATTTCAACTCCTTACAGTCTCTGGTTACTACTTAGTCATTTTGAAAGCATATTATTCAGTAACTAGCATGAATTATTCAATAACAACAGTCACTGAATAAGGAGCACGATGAGTCATTAGCTTACATTAGCTTGTACAGATCTTTATATAATTAAACAATTACTTCAAACAACTTCATCCGGTTACACAATCTTGAATAAATTTCTAATATGGTATCCATATGTAAAATGTGTAGAGTATTTGTTGAGGAACTCAACAAGGAATCCGCCCGCATAAATTCTACTGTTCAAAATTCTGGAATTAAACTTAGAACATTAGATCTTCTACTGTCACCAAGGTAATTATTGTTCACTGTTCACTAGTGGTAGTTTCTAACCAACAGACACTGAGAAAATGTTAATCAGAACGTTTACACGAACAACAATAATCCAATATTAACCAGATTAAGACAATACTCTGATTACATTTACATTTACATTTATTCACTTAGCAGACGCTTTTATCCAAAGCGACTTACAAATAAGCAAAGCGATATATCAAGCAGGGAACAATACAAGTAGTGCTACTATACAAGATCCATTAATTGAATACCAGAGGAAGCAAAGTGCACAGAGTCGAGGTGTAAGTGCATTGTCTGTGGTTGTTTTAAAATTTTTTTTTTTTTTTTTTTAGGAGTTGGTTAGGTGTTCTCGGAAAAGGTGGGTCTTTAGCTGAATTAAGAAACTACCATATTTTTTTTTATTACCTTAATCCGGCTAAAGTCATACTCGAAGTAAACACTACTCGAATTAAGACATGTGGAGTACTCCTGTTTTAGTCGCACTATCGACGTGTATTACAGACATGCACACACCTTAATCTCACTATTAACGTCGTGTGAGAGTTTTTACCGCATTTTGCAACAGGACACGTCTTAAGTCAGAATAAGGTCAATAATTCGATTATTGCTGTCCATGTAAACATAGTCACTGTTAACACTGACTACGTTTACATGGACAGCCGTAATCTAACTATTGACCTTATTCTGAGTAAGACGATATTATGATTAAGGTGTTTACATGAGTCGCTGTACACGTGACATGTACCCGCTTTGCATGTTATAGAACCGTGGTTTTCAAAGTGGGGGCCGGCAGGGGGGCGCCCAGGGGGGACTCAACAATTTGGTGTGAAAAATAAATTCTCACTCTCAGACAACCACACACACACCCAATCAATTCCTAATGTAATGTAATGTAATGTAAAGATGTGAGATGTAATTATTAATTTAAAAAAAGGGGATATTCAGAAGTCTGCATTTTTAATGTGTTTTAAAGACATCTTGCAAAAGGGGGGCCTCTGTCAAATGTTAATACCATTTGGGGGGCCTTGCCCTGGAAAAGTTTGGGAACGCCTGTTATAGAACATAGTTCGATTAACAGCACACGTCATTATGTCACCACGCCACGCCGTCCGACGTCCCTCCAGAATTTCACGTATCAACATACAGTTCGCCTTCATTATGGTATCGTATACAGTTTTGGGTGTTTTTATTTAAAACCACTTCAAGTGTGGTTAATTATTTGTCATGCTATACGTGCAAATAGACGACTGCTTGAAGCAGTGGGCTGCGTCCCAAACCTCGTACTTAACTGCTGTATAGTAGCCGAAATACATGGTATTTCGCCCAGTATATGCATGTGGTAGGTGACTACGCGGTTTGGGATGCCGCCGTGCTTTCTTGTTTGGCGTAAAACGGTTGAGCACTGCCGTGTGTGATTGTGTCCTGTCGCAAAATGCGGTGAAAACTCTCACACGACGTTAATAATGCGATGGAGGTATTTACATGTCTGCAATACACGTCTATAATGCGACTAAAATAATAGTTCTCCACATGTCTTAATTCGATTAGTGTTTACTTTGAGTATGTCCTTAATCAGATTAAGGTAATTAAAAATTGCTGTTTACATGGTAGTTTCTTAATCAGAGTATTGTCTTAATCGGGTTAATGTTGGATTATTGTTGTCCATGTAAACGCACTGACTGTTAAGCTGTAACATACAAATCTTTCGTCTACCTCTCCGTCTGGACCCAATGCTAGTGGCTGCCCCTCTGCGTTCTCCAGCTTCTTCTTCTTCTTTTTCTTCTTCTTCTTCTCCTTGAGAGCCTGGGCTGCCTTGTGAGCCCGAACCAGCTCGGTCAGGTTGGCCACGTACTCATCGGTCTGCTGCAGCAGGTAGGCCAGACGCTTATCCTTCTTCTGATCGATCAGCTTCCTGTAACCCTCTTCATCTTCTGCCTGGAGAGTGAAGCAGAAGAAGTTGTTTGTGGGAGATTGTGTTTGAGCATCACTTGGTGTGCAGAATATTACTGCTACTCTGTTGACACTATTTGTACTCAGTGTGTTTGTGAAAAGGTGAGTATCTTTCTCCTTACCATAAGTCTCCTCATCCTCTCCTTCTCAATGCGTTCATTCTCTTTCTTCTGCTCTCGCTCCGTGTTGGCGTGGTACGTGGCCACGGCTTTAGTCAGCTTCTGGATCTTTCCAGTGATGGAGCGATGGTACTCCTTAAAGTCTTTGGCATGCTGGAGGATGCTGTTCAAATATTCCTGAAAGAAAACAAGAAATCTGCCAATGGAATTTCAGATTGCATAATAGAGATTGATTAATCGGCGCCGATAACCAATCGGTTATCAGCAAAAATCCACACCGATAGTTTTGTAGTTTTTCTCGGTTACGCATCTCTTGCGGAGCAGCTGAGAAGGGTCCACTGTCATAACACAGTACGAGAGCGGCCTCTAGAGGTGAAATAAAAACTACCACTGCCAAATTTTGTTGTGTTATTTGAAGTGGTTTTCAAATTTCTTTTGGATGTCTCTATTTGTATGTGTTATTTGGAGCATTACTTTTCAGTTCAGTTTGGATTTATATATTTATTACTAGTTAATATATATTAATATTAATTTATCTATTTCATTTTAAAAAGGACAGTACATTTTCATGGAACAGTCAGTACTGTTTATGTTTGTGTTAAAGTTCAGCAATATATTTTACTTTGAGTATTATACTTTCATTCAGTATTGATTATCGGCAGGTAGGTACCGCCCAACTTAGTTCGACCTCTACTGCATACTAAATATTTTATGTGTATGTATAGATAAGTGGCAAAATTTTTTAAATGAGGCTGAAGTAAGTTTCAATATTTACACCTGGAGACCAGAGCTCAATAAGTTATCATATAGGAACATACTGTAATTGAATTTGTGGGTCATTCTTGTAGAGTTATCTTTTAGTTATGGATGGAATAAACATTGAAACAAATATTAATTAATACATGTGTTAACTTGCTCTGCTACTCTGCTAATGTCACTTATGGTTTCTAAATGCTGATGTTTATGATTTGTCCGTGTTAACTAATGCAGTAACCAATGCAGCTGCTGCGTTTGTGTTGATTGTTTACCTGGTGTTTCTGCCGTCGTTTGCGTTCCTGTTCAATCTTCTGCTGTTTCTCCAATTTCTCTGTGATGCGAGCCTCTCGCAGGGACTGTCTCTTACTGCGCTTATAAGCCTTCGCATCCAGAGCCGTCTCAAGAGCCGCATCACGCCTCATACACACCACCACCTCTTGACGCAGCTACACCACACGTACACACACGCGCGCATTTGAATTTCTGTTTAGTTACTACATTAGTAATAAACACAACACAAATAAACAAACAAGTACATTCTGAACAATGATCTGCCTAAGGCAAACACCTGTCTCTGAAAGTTGAGCAGTCGGAGAGCTTTGAGCTCAATGGTGGCCTTTGTACGCAGATCTCCTGCTAGTGAGCCTGGAAGATTCTCTAGCTCCTGGATACGGTGTGTTATTCGTGCTTCAAGCCTGATGAAAAACAGCGTTTAACAAAAAGATACATTGAGTTTTGTGGTTGTTCAGGTAAATACTGGGCTTTATGTGAAACGTAGAACAATATGCAATGTAAATTTCATAATATAAGAAGCCTGTCCCATACCTGTACTCTCTTTCCTGCAGGATCTCCACAGGGTCCAGGCCGCAGGGTTTCTGCATGGGAGTGATGCGGTTGTGTTTCTGGTGCAGCGGGATTGTGGGTGCCGGCTGGGCCGAGTGCCCCGGGTGTCCAGGAGACTGAGTCTGAGGGGGCATGACTGGGGAGGCAGCAGGGGGCACAGAAGGCGGCACTGGAGATGGGCGACCAGTGGGCTGTGGAGGAATCAGCTTCTGTGGGGCATTAGAAGGCGTGGCTGCGTTCACCATGGGACCTACAGAAAAGAAGAATTTAGATGAGCTTTCATATCCTTAGAAATGTTATAGGCTCAGGCTTTATAGTTTTGTTTTTTTTTTGTCTGTGTACAGTTCTGAGCAGGAGTGTGATACAAAATATTAATATTAAAACTGCAAACGTCCCAAAAAAACAACAACAACTCAATTCAATTCTTTTAATTTGTTACAGTTTTTGAAATTTGTTTAAAATGTACTTCCCTAACCAAACAGCTAAACATGGCAAGTAAAAAGGCCAAATGTAATCCGAGTTTTCAACAACTAATAAATTTGCTCCCTATAATAACTATGTTATTCCATAAAGTAAAGGTGTCTTACCCTCTGGCCAGGTTTTTGGTGGCCCGTTGGCAGGGGGAACCGCATTTGGGCCAGATGGGGGCACACTGGGACCACTCAACACTGCAGAGCATCCAGAACACACTGAACCTTTACTTAAGTTACCACAGTGGACCGCAGTGAAGCAAAATGCTATGTGTACTTATTACGTAGTATTGTTATGTTCCTCTAGTATATGTCTAAAATACACTAAATCAACTTCAAATACGCATCCCATCCACTGCCTCGCATAACTATTCACCCCTCTTAAACTTTACCACACTTTGTAGTATTGTAAACTGGAGCTGAAATGGACCTCATTGGAATTAAATGTCATAACACAAACGAGCCCAAGTGTTATAAGTAGAGGGGAAATATAGTTAGCAAAATGATTTACAAATAAATAAAACACTAAACACAAATTACGCAAGCACATTACATAACCCCCCATGGTTATGAAACCAGTTACCGTAAAACCCCAGAGTGAAGCATGGTGGAGGTAGCATCCTGTTTTGTATATGTTTTTAATTAGCAGTAAATAGGAAACTGGTCAGGGTCTAGATGAACTGCGCTACAGCCAAATGCAGGGCAGTCCTTGAGGAAATTCTGTTCCAGTCTGCAACCAACCAAAACGTGGGGTGGAGGTTCACGTTGCACCAGAACAATAACCCTAAGCACTAAGTGGTTCAAAACCAAGAACGTATATGTGTTAGGATGGACTAGTCAAAGCCCAGACCTCAATGCAATTGAGAATCTGCGGTGAAGCTTGAAACATTAAATAGTCTCCATTCGTTTTGCCAAGAAGAATGGGCGAAAATATCAGTATCAAAATAATATTTCAATTCCAAGCTGTAACATTACAAAATGTGGAAAAGCAGGTGGGTGCACAGTAGTTATTTTAACATTTCAAGATTTGCATATTCAAATTTTTATATTTTTAATATTACAGTGTAGAGCATCAGAACTTTGCTCACCATGCCCTCGACTGTAGTTAGGACCCAGAGGTCCGGGACCTGTACCTGGCCCTCCTCCTCCACCAGGGGGCAGATTAGGCATGGCCTGGCCTTGCTGCATGCCTGGCATGGGCCTCTTGCCTTGTACTGCCATCTGTAGGTGGTCGGGGAGAGGCTGCCCACGTGCCAGCATCTTGTAAGCCATGATTTGTGCCCTAAGCTGGTGCAGCTGGTTTTGGTTAAAGGGTGTCGGGTTGGCGGAGGATCCGGGTGTGTTGCTCTGAGCCCCAGAGCGGCTCGGCTGTGAGTCAGCGCCCTCTAGTGGACTGGAGGAGGTACAGGAAGAGGTAAGGAGAGGCCCGGAGGTAGGAGGGGCGCCGGCTGGGAGGGGACTGGAGACGTGATCCGAGGAGCCCAATGGAGAGGGGTAACCTTAAAGTGCAGCGGAAAGAGACTATTAACTTTTTTTTTGTAAAACAGACAATTGAAACTTCACTGCAACTGCAAATTGTTTCTTCACTGCAACTCAATGGTGTATGTTTAGTACTGGTCTAGATTTGAGTTGGCCATTTTGTCCAGCTCTGTCCAACTCCTGCTCTAATCAAGTTTCAATCAATGACCGTATTTTTCAGATTTTAAACTTTTCATTTCCAGTCGAAACCTTAGCAAGGAAACGAGACTATTAGTGCAATAGTAGCACATTAGTAGCACATTAGTAGCACATGGGTGGCTGTGGCGCAGTTGGTAGAGTGGGTTGTCCACTAATCGTAGGGTTGGTGGTTCGATTCCACATGCCGAAGTGTCCTTGGGCAAGACACTGAACCCCAAGTTGCTCCCGATGGCAAGCTAGCACCTTGCATGGCAGCTCTGCTACCATTGGTGTGTGTGTGTGTGTGAACGGGTGAATGTAAAGCGCTTTGGATAAAAGCGCTATGTAAGTTTACATTAAATACATTTTTTATACATTAATTACCATTTACATTAAATACATACAGCATAATATTTCTATGACATAAAACAAACGAAATTCCTTAAGCATTCTCTAAAGCCAGGAATGCCCTTGGTGTTCTCCTCTGCACTTAACAGAAGTAATATAGTTTATACTTTGAACTCTCTGCTTATGATTATTCAATTATTTGTTTAAAAAACCTATTATACAGTGACTACAGTGAAGGTACTTGGAATGGTATGTAGTTAGAAGATTGATGAATATAACAGGAATATAGTAAATTCTCAAATCACTCATCTCACATCATCTCAAACAAATATATGGCTTTTACCTTGGGAGTGCTGGTCCATAGGACTCGGTGGAGGCCCCATGCCAACATGTCCACCTGCTCTCATGGACACACCCTTCATCTGACCAAAGCGAGATTCCTCTCCTACGTTCTTCTCGTGCAGACCCTCCAGAGACTACACAAACACAAACACACACGTGTACATTCATTGCACCCAATTTATAACCTTCTATCAGGTATAATTAGCACCAAATTTCATGCCAGTGTATATAAATACTGATTAAACAGGATGACAACAAAAACTTACCTGACATGAGTTTTAGCACTTCTACAAATGCAAATACAATCCGAACACATGTATTGTGGTCTTACTTTGTGCATGGGATGCATACTGTCCTGCTGTGTATATCCAGCTGCTCCTTGCTGAGGAACAGAGTGACCAGATGTGGTGGAGGGTCCAGGGCTTGGGCCCATCATGCCATGGGAGGATCCAGGTGAGGGTCCAGGCCCCATCATCGGCCCAGGAGAAGGACCAGGACCAGGGGATGGGCCTAACGGAGGGTCTGGGGTGGACATCCTTTTGCTTCTTCCTGCGTGTCAGAGAAAGACTTGATTTATTATATAAATGCCAACTCCTTAGCCTGGTTTGTTTAAGAAATAGTTCTTTATTTTTGCTCTAGAGCTATGAGCCTAACATAGCCAAGGTGTTTACTGTTATTCTACAGATCGCATGTTTAAATCATATGCACTGGAAAAGACATCGGTTGGCCCTATAACACCAGTTATACATAAACACTTTCATAAAATAGCAGGATAAGTCTGTATAGAAAAACTAAAAATTAGAAAACAAATTACTACTACCACTATAATTATTATTATTCAATTATTATTAATTGAATGACTTCCAACAAACTATTCAGCAAAAAAAATATTCCAGTGATTTAGTTACATTTAAAAAAAATATATTATTCATAGTTTGTTTTCAATTTATAATTAGGGTAATGGGTTGTACTTTCATTTTCAGGGCTGTCTCCTAATGGACAGTACACAGGAACATTTGCTCCCTAAAAAATCCCACAATGCACCGTAAAAACCAGGGAGCATCGATGCTCAGTAGTTCCCTTACTGGAAATGACATATTTTTTTCTGAAGCCTCTCAGCTAAAAAATATGCTAGATAAACTCTCAGCCAACTTATTCTACAAATGCAAATATCTTGTTATGGTTGTTGTCGCTCTCAAATGATTACTTACATTGCCGATTTTTTTTTATACTTTATTTGACATTCTATGTACGATTTATTTAACTCTAACAAATTTAAGTGTTTAATGTTTTTTTTAATCCACTAGCTAGCCTATGATCCTGCTTGAAGTACCATGGCAGAAACGTATGTGCTAACACATTTATATAAAATATACTGTCAGAAAGATATCGGCCCGGCCAGTTGTTGATAAACGCCAGAGGTGACGTTTTACAATGAGAGTACGTAGTCATGTCGCCGGAAATTGAGCCATCAGTGTAGCAATGTGTAGTGCACCAGGGTCCTTACCAGTGCCCGAACCCGTGCACACAATATACTGATTCAAGACATAGCGAGCTAGGGAGCTACTTGAGACGCACCCTTGGGGAATACTCCAAATATTTCATAGGGATGAATGTGTTCAGGTAGCATATTACTGTGATACTAGAATCCTTCCTGTGCTGAAAATGGGCCACGCAAATAATATCTGGACAGTGGTATGTATTGACGTATGGGGGGTACAAATCATTGAGTAATTGCACCTATATGTTTACCTGGGTAATGGCTAATGCACAGTAGATGTACATCATAAACTGACAGTGTATAACATAATAAATAGTAACATTATGTTATAAATATAAACAATAAATTGAACAAAAATACAACAGGGCAGCATTGCCATCTCACAGCTCCAGGGTCACCGGTTCGACCCTGTACACAGGTCTGTACAGAGGTTTGTACAGTGGTGTGAAAAAGTGTTTGCCCCCTTCCTCATTTCCTGTTCCTTTGCATGTTTGTCACACTTAAGTGTTTCGGAACATCAAACCAATTTAAACAATAGTCAAGGACAACACAAGTAAACACAAAATACAATTTGTAAATGAAGGTGTTTATTATTAAAGGTGAAAAAAAATCCAAACCATCATGGCCCTGTGTGAAAAAGTGATTGCCCCCCTTGTTAAAACATACTATAACTGTGGTTGTCCACACCTGAGTTCAATTTCTCTAGCCACACCCAGGCCCGATTATTGCCACACCTGTTCACAATCAAGGCATCACTTAAATAGGAGCTGCTTGACACAGAAAGGTCCACCAGAAGATCCTTAAAAGCTACACATCATGCCGAGACCCAAAGAAATTCAGGAACAATTGAGAAAGAAAGTAATTGAGATCTATCAGTCTGAAAAGGGTTATAAAGCCATTTCCAAAGCTTTTGGAATCCAGCGAACCACAGTGAGAGCCATTATCCACAAATGGCGAAGACATGGAACAGTGGTGAACCTTCCCAGGAGTGGCCGGCCGCCCAAAATTACCCTAAGAGCGCAGCGACGACTCATCCAAGAGGTCACAAAAGACCCCACAACAACGTCCAAAGAACTGCAGGCCTCACTTGCCTCAGTTAAGGTCAGCGTTCATGCCTCCACCATCAGGAAAAGACTGGGCAAAAATGGCCTGCATGGCAGAGTTCAAAGGAGAAAACCACTGCTGAGCAAAAAGAACATCAAAGCTCGTCTCAATTTCTCCACAACACATCTTGATGATCCCCAAGACTTTTGGGACAACATTCTGTGGACCGATGAGACAAAAGTGGAACTCTTTGGAAGGTGTGTGTCCAAGTATATCTGGTGTAGAAGGAACACTGCATTTCATAAAAAGAACATTATACCAACAGTAAAATATGGTGGTGGTAGTCTGATGGTCTGGGGCTGTTTTGCTGCTTCAGGACCTGGAAGACTTGCCGTGATAAAAGGAACTATGAATTCTGCTGTCTACCAAGAGATCCTGAAGGAGAATGTCCGACCATCTGTTCGTGTACTCAAGCTGAAACGAACTTGGGTTCTGCAGCAGGACAATGATCCTAAACACACCAGCAAGTCCACCACCGAATGGCTGAAGAAAAACAAAATGAAGACTTTGGAGTGGCTAGCCAAAGTCCTGACCTGAATCCTATTGAGATGTTGTGGTATGACCTTAAAAAGGCCGTTCATGCTCGAAAACCCTCTAATGTAACTGAATTAGGACAATTCTGCAAAGATGAGTGGGCCAAAATTCCTCCAGGACGCTGCAAAGCCTCATTGCAGCGTTATCGCAAACGCTTGGTTGCAGTTGTTGCTGCTAAGGGTGGCCCAACCAGTTATTAGGTTTAGGGGGCAATCACTTTTTCACACAGGGCCATGATGGTTTGGATTTTTTTTCACCTTTAATAATAAACACCTTCATTTACAAATTGCATTTTGTGTTTACTTGTGTTGTCCTTGACTATTGTTTAAATTGGTTTGATGTTCCGAAACACTTAAGTGTGACAAACATGCAAAGGAACAGGAAATGAGGAAGGGGGCAAACACTTTTTCACACCACTGTATGTTCTCCCTGTGTCTTGGATGGATTTCCTCCGGGTTCTCCAGTTTCCTCCAAACTCCCAAATACGTGACAGTAGGTGGATTGGATATAATAAAATTGTCCCTAGGTCTACATGGGTGTTTGAATGTGAGTGTAAGTGTGAATGTGAGTGTACGTGGGCACCTGCCTTGTGCCCAGTGTTCTTGGTAAAGGCATTGGATTTCACCATGACCCTGACTGGTATGTATGAATGAATGAATGAATGAATGAATGAATGAATAAAAATATAAATTGTGTAAATTTGGTATAAAACAGTGCAAATAAAATATAAGCCCAAGCAAAAATGAAGCCATTAACATACGAAATCAGGAATGGCAGGTGATGGTGATGATGATGATGATGATGATGATGGGTGTTGCATCTGGATGAGATTCAGGTTGAAAGGCGTGGGATGTTTGCAGCTGGATAAAAACCTGACGCGAACATAAGCAATGCTGATTAGAAAGGCATAACGCGGATCTCTGCTCACACACGCAAACACAGCCTCCTGAACGAGGATCAGGGTTTAACAGAGAAAATGTCTTCCACCTTGTCCTTTTTCCCGGCTCGGCATAAAATGGCCAAACAAGAAGACAGCAGCTTTGTCGTTCTGTTCGTACGGAAAGAAGGCGGATGTATATTAATGTCAAATAGATCAGACTTACCGGCGAAATCGTAACTGGGAGTTTAAGAGCAGTCGAGCCCTGACTATTGCATGGCTCAAGCAGATGACTGGTTTCGCTTTAATTACCGGAAAGCTTCCTAAGCAGTGACGGGCGATTCGGAAAAGACTCGGCTCCTTTATGAACGACTCTTTTCGCCGAGTCGGTTCAGTTTGCAAGCACAACACTTCCCTACATAGTGTAATACAAAACGAATGCGTGACCTTATGGTGAATAATTACGTAGGACTGAGGCAGTGGTGGGTCAGTGGTTACAGTCTCTGGATTACTGATCAGAAAGGCAGGAGTTTAAACCCCGGCATTCCTAATCTATCACTGTTGGGCCCTTGGGCAAGGCCCTTAATGCTCAGTTGAATAAATGAGATAAATGGAAGTCGCTCTGGATAAGGGCGTCTGCCAAAAATGTCACACAAACAACAAGAAATTGAACATGTCCTTATCGAAGACTTCTATTATTTTTCCTTTCATAGTTTTCACACTGAACTGACTTCATGTTAAAAAACAATAAAGACGTTTAGAAAGCTGGAAAAATGGGAAAGGATCTGAGCAACTTTGACAAGATCCACATTGCGACGGCTAGACAACTGAGTCAGAGCATGTCCAAACTGGCAGGTCTTGTGGTGTGTTCCTGGTATTCAGTGGTTAGTACCGACCAAAAGTGATCCAAGGAAGGACGACCAGCGCTGGGAAACCTTGAGTTATGGCATTCATCTGGATGTTACTTTGACAAGTACCACCTACCTAAACATTATTGCAGACCAATTACACCTCTTCATGCAACAGTATTCCATAATGACAATGGCCTCTTTCAGCAGGATAATGCCACACCGCAAAAATGGTTCAGGAATGGTTTGATGAACAAGACAAAGAGTTCACATAGCCGATATGACTATAGTAAACAAACAAACAAAAAAAAAGATTTTCTTAGAAGTAAGTGGAAAATATTTTGACTCACGTTCATTCCTATAAAAAACAATGATCACTTCTTATGAAGATATGGCCACATTTAATTATCTTGTTCCCTTGTGTTGCTAAGTCGTGTACATAATTTAATTAGCTCATTCCCATGAGCTAATAATCTAATTTCCACACCTAATGAAATCACAGCCACAAATTATTTCTATTAATTATGGAAGTCACCAGCAGGGTTCCATACAATTCGATACAACACAGATTCTAAACCTACGTGTTGGAGCAAATATTGTAGATAGACTCTCAGTTCTCTCTCTTTTTTTTGTTATGAGCATGTTTTTAAGGGGTACAAATAAAGAAACAGACACTGAGTAGCCATTTTATTAGCTACATCTACCATATACAGTGGATATAAAAAGTCTACACACCTCTGTTAAAATGGCAGGAGGGGGATATAAAAGAATTTCCAAAACATTGATGTACCATGGAACACTATGAAGGGCATCATCAACAAACAGAGAAAATAGCATGCCACAGTAGCATCACCAAGAACAGGATGTCCCTCCAAAATGTATAAATGGACCAGACAAAATCTTACCAGGGAGGCTGCCAAGAGACCTACAAAGGAGCTGCAGGAATATCTGACTAGTTCTGATTACTCTCTACATGTAACAACAATCTCTCATGTTCTCCACATGTCTGGACTATGGAGCTGGGAGGCTAGAGGCTAGATCAACTAAATTACCACAAATTATCTTAAAAATGTGGTTGTTCTTGAAGACTGATGTAAACTGAGTGCCTTGCACATAAATGTAATGAAAACAAAAGAGATGACTTTCAGTGTTAATTCTGGTGAACAACCAGAATTTAGTTAGGGAAACTAAAGTTAAATGATCAGGTTGTTGAGACTGTGGAAAGATTTAGATATTTGGGAACTTATTTAGATACAAGTTTTAGTTTTCATGAGAATGTAGACAATATTTTAAGGAAAGCAAGTCAAAGATAATTTCTTATCCTAAAGAGTGTTGATGTTAGTTAATCAGTTTTGGAAATGGTATACAAAAGTCATGTTCAGAGTATTGTAATGTTTAACATTATAGCCTGGTATGGTAACTTAGGAGTGAGGAATAAAAATAAGTTGCAGAGGATAGTGAGAACTGCAGGAGAAATAATAGGATATAAACAGAAGAGTATACAACAATAAACAGAAGAGCATCATGGGTTGTATTTGATTAAACCACTTAAATCAGAATTTATAATGCTCAAATATCCTTGAATGTGTATAAACATTCCAGTGGCAATGAAAATATTAAATAAAGTGTAAGCAACTCCTTTTGAAAATATTTTTTATATTGATGCACGTGTATAACTTATAACAAGTAATACGTATATTGTGTATGTGTATAATGGGGGGGGCTTGGTTGTGTTTGAGAAGCCAAAGAACAATTTCCACATTGGTGGACAATAAAGTTAACTCAATCAATCAATCAATCAATCAGTCAGTCAGTCAAACCATGTGGCAAAATTTGTTATGGTCTGATGAGACCAATTCCAAAAGTTATAATAATTCCTAAAGGTATGTTTGGTGCAAAAAAATGCACATCACCAAAATACATCACACCCACGGTGAAGCATGGTGGTGGCTGTATCATGCTTTAAGGCTGCTTTTCATCAGCCGGAACTGGATAGCTACAAATAATAGCTGATTTCAGTGCAAAACCTTCACGTGTCTGCTAGTAAGTTGAAGATGAAAAGGAATTTCCCCTTTAAGCAGGACAATGACCCAAAGCATACATCCAAATCAATAAAGGAATGGCTTACCCAAAAGAAAATCAAAGTTTATGAATGACCTAGCCAAAGCCCAGACCTGAATCCAACTAAAATTCTGTGTGGTGACCCGGAGCGGGCTGTGCATAAGAGATGCCCTTACAATTTGATGGATCTAGAATGTTTATTTGTTTTTTATTATTATTGCCAAGTCAATATGTGCCACGCTGATAGACTCTTATCCAAAAAGACCAAGTGGTGTAATAAAATCAAAAGGTGCTTCAACAAAGTATTACAACCTCAATTTCCAAAAAGTTGGGACAGTATGGAAAATGCAAAACAACAAACAAAAAGAGTCATTTGAAAATTCAACTCACCCTGTACTATATTGTAAACACATTATTAACACATTATTTGCTGTTTTACTTTGTGAATTTAATTTCTTTTTGAAAATATACACTCATTTCAAATCTGATGACTGCAACACACTCCAAAAAAGTTGTGACAGTCGACTGTTTACCATTGTGTAACATCACCTTTTCTTTTAATAACACTTATTAAGACTTTTGGCGCTGAAGACACCAGTTGGTTAAGTTTAACAAGTGGAATTTTTCCCATTGATCCATTATGCATTTCTTCAGCTGCACAACTGTCAAGGCCTTCGTAGCCTTATTTTGCGCTTCATAATGCGCCACACATTCTCAGTCAGAGACAGGTCAGGACTGCAGGCAGACCATGCTAGCACCCGCACTCTCTACTTACGCAACCATGCGCTTGTAATCCAGGCAGAATGTGGTTTGGCGTTGTCCTGCTCTGGATGGCAGAGCTCCAAAAGGTGTACATATCTTTCTACATTAATGGTACCCTCACAGATGTGCAGGTTAGCCATTCCATGGGCACTGACACGCCCCCATTACACGACAGTTGATGGCTTTTGGACTTGACGCTGATAACAGCCTAGACAGTCCTATTCCTCTTTGGCCGGGAGAACACTATAGCTGTTTTGTCCAAAAACTATTTGAAATGTCGACTCATCAGACCACAAAACACGAATCCACTGTGCTACTGTCCATCTCAGATGAGACCGAGCCCAGAGAAGTCAGCGGCGCTTCTGGACAGTGTTGATGTGTGGCTTCTGCTTTGCAATGTAAAGCCTTAACTTGCATCTGTAAGTGCAACGGCGAATGGTGTTGACTAACATAGGTTTACCAAAGTATTCCTGAGCCCATGTCAGGATTTCCATTACAGACTCATGACGGTTTTTTAAAACAGTGACGTGTGAGGGATTGGAGATCACATGCATTCAAAAGTGTTTTTTGACCTTGCCATTTATACACCGAGATTTGACCGGATTCCCTGAATCTTTTAATTATATTTTGTACTGTAGAAGATAAAATACCAAAAATCCTACTGATTTGACTTTGGGGAATGTTGTTCTCAAAGTGTTGGATTATTCGCTGATGCATCTGTTGGTAGATTGGCGAGCCTCAACCCATCCTTACTCTTGAACTAGGCCTTTTTTGGAGGCTCCTTATGCACTATGATTAGACAATTGCCTCACCTGTTTCATTGCTATTAGTCCTAAATTACTCCTGTCCCAACTTTTTTGGAACGTGTTGCATGCATCAATTTCAAAATAAATGTTTACCTTCAAAAAACTATGCAGATGGTTAGGTAAAACATCAAATATCTTCTCTTTATATGTTTTTTTTTAAATACAAGTCAAAGTACATTTAAAAATCAATCCTCTTTGTTTTTATTAGCATGTTCCATACTGTCCCAACATTTACGGAATTGGGTTTGTGCACACTTATGCAACTAGGTTATTGTAAATTCTGACATGATTTATCTTGGTTTCCTTTTTTTTAACATCACAAAAACAGACCATTTTAACAGGGGTGTGTAGACTGTAAGCATACAATTACTGTATTCCAGGTCAGCTGAGTCAGCTGGGTTTATAAGAATGATACACTACCCTACAGGTTCCCAACCGTGGTTGTGGAGAACCTCTGTCCTACACACTTTTAGTGTTTTCCCAGCTCTAATCCAGAGTGTCATTAACAGCACACAATGCATAACTTTCACAGATAGGTTTTTCATTAAACTTTCATGTGGCGTTTGGGTCATTTGGGTTTGAACCAAAAACCAGTACTACACGCAATCTCATTTTTACAAGGTTTAGTCAAAGTGCTATGTTTTTCACAATAGGGTTAGTAAATGCACAAAATGTTATTAACTAGCATTCATGCTAATGGCATGAGGACATTTATTCATGATTTACTTATTTCAGACTATAATTTGGGTAACAGGGTTGTGACCTTGTGAGTCAGTAATACACTATATGGTCAAAAGTTTGAGGCCACCTGAACGTCACAACCTTATTTACATTTTGAAAATCGAATTCAAGATTTAGTTCCCCCACCCCCCTTTTGTTGTTATAATATTGTCCACTCTTCTGGAAAGGCTTTCAACCAGACTTTGGAACATGGCTTTGAGGATTTGCCCATTCAGCCCCAACAGCATTAATGAAACCAGGCAGTGATGTTGGGTAAGGAGGCCTGGGGTGTAGTTTGCATTCCAGTTTATCCCAAAAGTGTTCGATTGGGTTGAAGTCAGGGCTCTGTGCAGTACACTCAAGTTTTTCCACTCCAGCCATTGCAAACCACAGGGACACTGACATGCTGGAACATGTATGAGCCCCTTAGTTCCAGTGAAGGGAAACTGTAATGCTACAGCAAACAAAGTTATCCTATACAACTGTGTACTTTCAGCAGTTTAGGGAAAGCCAACATGTGATGGTCAGGTTTCCACAAATTTTTGGTCATCACTGGAAATTGAGAAAACAAATGAGAGGAATTTCTTCTTCCTATTATCTTCAAGAAATTCAGAAGATGCAACATCCCGTTGAGTATGTGACTTGTGGAACACTCCAAATATTTCACCCTTAGGGGTGAATGTTTTCATTTAACAAGCTTGATTGTAAATATTTTTCAGAATTTATAGTGGACAGCTTGTGGAAAGGTAAAGTAAAGTGTGGCTATAGTGGGCTGGGGGGAGGGGGGTTGATTTCAAAGACGGGTTTTATTAAGGTTTTAAGTTTTATTTAATCTGAAATATTCACATGGGTAAGGGCGCACGGTGGCTTTAGTGGTTACCACGTTCCCGGGTTCGATTCCTGCCAGGACCATGTGTGTGCGGAGTTTGCATGTTCTCCCCGTGCTGCGGGGGTTTCCTCCGTGTACTCCAGTTTCTTCCCCCAGTCCAAAGACATGCATGGTAGGTTGATTGGCGTGTCTAAAGTGTCTGTAGTGTATGAATGGGTGTGTGAGTGTGTATGTGATTGTGCCCTGTGATGGACTGGCACCCTGTCCAGGGTGTACCCCGCCTTGTGCCCGATGTTCCCTGGGATAGGCTCCAGGTTCCCCCGCGAACCTGAAGAAGGAGTAAGCGGTAGAAGATGGATGGATGGATATTCACATAGGTTATTGTGACACTCAACTTCCTGTATGGTTAAAATATCTTTAACATGTCTTTTCTTTTTTTTACGTTGATATTTGTAAATATGCCGCCCCAATCATGGAATCGCTCATAGACGGTTTTCTTTCGGCTAAATAGCATTTGGCTATTTTGGGGTAGTTTTAAGTTCCTTGTTTTTTGGGGTTTTTTTAACGTTTATATTAAAATGTTTCTGGTTGTCTTTGAGTGACTGTGGCTGGGCAGTGAATAAACCCTGGTTTATTTCGCCTCCGCACCAGCAGGTGTCAGGGTTGTATTTGCTTTCTCTGGGCGCTGTCTTAGTAAACACAACAGAGTTCCGGTGAATATCAAATTTCTGCCTCTTCGCCTGGTAACCGATGAATTTCGTCGATAACTTAAACAAATGGACGAGTAGGGTGGATATGGTAAGTGAACATGTTTTGCGACTGTCTAAATTATCAAACAGCATGCTTTTCTGTAACATTAATGTCTTCGTCAAAACGAATTCCCGTGTCGAGTTAGCGCTCGCTTTGCAAAGCTAACCAACCAGTCGTTCGTTAGCGTGGATTGTGCACGAGCAAGTTTTTTTTTTTCCTCACTTACGTCTCCCATCCGTTTTCCGAGTAAGTCCCGCCTCCTTTGATACGATTAGCTAATCAAGTCCCGGACACTGCTCTATGGTTGGTTGGTAGGTGATCCTCATGGTCGTTTCACCAATAGGACAGTTGCTTGTGCTATAAACTACTGATCGTTCTGGCGGTGGAGGCGGAATTTGTTCGGAATACGAGTGGGAGAGAGAAAAAAAAGGCTTCTCACGCAAACAGACGAGACAATTCTCATTTGGTTGAATGGACACAGCTAATATGTGGCTAGACAATTAAAGTCGGTTTGCGGGGGGGAAAAAAGTTCGTCGTATTATAGTAAAAAAAATAAAATAAGACGAGTTGACTTTTTTTTTTTTTTGCAACATCTTGTCTTTGCGGCGGTGCCCCGAATCCGCGCAGCTGCACAAAATGTCCGTTTTTTGTGTAGCTCGCGACGTTAGCTGGAGAGTTAGCCCCCCCTGGCTAACGCGGTTAGAGCAATGATGATTCCCACCTCTTGTTTTTAGGACTACGGGAACAAACTGAACCAGGCTCTCTCCTCTAGCACTAAATTTCTGCCCACAGCAGGACTGCGCGGTGCTGGACCGTTTCAGCACTACGGCCGGCCCCTGGGCCACGGCGTGAAAGTCAAAGAGGAAGACGAGAGTGTGGAGGATTTCTTCCATTTCGGTGAGTCGCTGCGGGTTTAATGATCCGGGCTTCTGCGTAGTTTCCATAGATTTCAGACTAGGCTGCATCAACGCGTATGGATTTATAGATAAACATCGAAACAAACAAACCCCAAACAAAGAGCTGTTTATAACAAGGTGCATTTATGAAATCAGGGTTGCAAACTTTCTCGTGACCTGGGATCAGCCGGGGAAGTAATCGACTCATGAGTCAATACAAATGATCCGAATCATTTGATTCTGAGCTCATTTAAAGCTGTAAGATCGCTGTATTCCGCGCGTTCTCACTAAAAGCAGATAATACATTTTATATTTATTTAGTAAATATAACATTTAAAAAATATATAGTTTCGTCAAACCCGTTTTAAACGCCACCGTTTAGTTTTAACCAACCGCTGTAATGGAATTCTATTCAGACTAATTTAAATATTTAAAATCATTTTGAAATTGCATCAGGGGGAGAAAACAAATCTCGATTCCCAACGCAATTGTTTTGAAGGAAAGCGTCGCTGTTCCTCCATACTCTCTGTGACCAATGAGCGGGAACGTTGTACCATGTGACCTCACGCGCGTAGCCGAAGCGCCACGACTCGACCGCAGCAAGACGGGAAGCGACCTGGGTGAATCTTCAAGCGAAACCAAACGGCCGCCTGTAGTGTAACAGCTTCAGTTACAACCTGGCAAGATAGAATAGTTTTATCCAAAAAAACAAACAAAATAATTAATTATTTAATAATTTCAATAAAGTATTTCTTAGTCATCTTTAGTCATGGTATCACACAAAGTAAACTTTTATGCTTTTACAAAATGCAATGTTTTATATCCAGAACACAGACAAAAAAAAAAAAGAAGCACTGACAGTGAGTAGTCTTGAAGAAAATGGTTACTCACTTTTATTGCTTGTGAAAATCCAAGAAGAGATCTTAAAATGAAAAACAAAGAAGTGCAGGAATGAGACAGACCGTGGTATTCGGTGGTTGGTCGTTGGAAAGAATGGTGGTCTGTGATTGGTCGTTGGGAACAATGGTTAATACTGCTTGTGTTCCTTTTAACATGGGGAGGATGCATTGTTAGCACTCTAATATGATTTCATACTAAATAGCAGTTATTTTTGCTCAGGATTTTGCTTATTGCAGTAAATATTGTTCCTTATTAACTAGAGGGTATGCACATGACATCACAGCCATTGAGTGGCAAAAAGACTGAGTGGTGGCATTTGTGTACAGTGTGAATTCCACGAAAACACAGAAACGCATCTAAAATGGGGGGGCAGTCGATCGATCTCAGAACATCTAACAGATTCAACAAGAATTCTGAGCTATCATTTTACAGATTGCCGAAAACCATTCATTCCTTTTTTACTAAGTTGATCGATGTAAGTGTAAGCGTTTTTGGCATGTGGTATTCATGTTGTACAATGATGAATAAATTGCTAAATATTTCTTTTTAAAACGCTGTCTATTTCCATTGATGAATAACGGGGACTCTTTCCTTCTCTGACTTGTGTTTTACATTGACAAATATAACATTAGTAAGTGGAAGTGGTGTTGGCTACAAACTAACTAGGACTAGCTAGCTTACAGTTTACCAGATGAAATTATTTTATAAAATAAAAATGTGTATATACCTGTCCACATACAAACTGAATGTTTATTGTTGTTCTTGTCACTTTAATTTCTCTAACGAATCCCGCCTTGAAGTAGGACCAAGCATCAAGGCTTTGCTTGGTGTATTTCTCTGGCTTTGAAATCAGGTACATATAAATGTCAGTAAAACCGATTTCTGGCCAATGTCCATGGACCACAAGATTTTGGGCAAGTTGTGTCACTGTTGAGTCTAACGGCCTTAAATTTAAGCTGATAATTGTATACTAACATTTTCGCAGCTTTCCCTATTAAAACCAACCATTTTGCTTGATGTTTTGTCACTCAGTCCAGCTGAGTGGGCTTATACCGCAGGAAAGTGACGTCAATGCATACCGTCTATTGGTCAAAGACGTTTAATGCATTGTAGGAGATACATTTGGCCCCAAAGGTTGGTCACCCAAAACTTTTATAGGCCATATTGTTTTCTATATTCAATAACAATTTTTTTAATAGTAGTTTCACAAAAGGAAAAATGGTGTTAGACAATAGAAAACTCTTAAGTTCCAATATTTTTATCATCAGGATGCTAATTGGAAACTCCCCCAAAACAAATGGCATTTGCTTACTGTTTGTTATGTTTGTCTTTTATAGCTCAGCATCTTCAGCAGCAAACAGGCGAGTGTCTCACAGCGTGCTGCGGTGGAGCAAATCCCAAATCTCTCCCTCTCACTACCACTCTAAGTACCTCACTTACTGCTTCTCTCACCTCCCCTCTGAATACCCCTCTCAGTAGCCCCCCACCAAAACCAAGCAGCCAGCCTTCAGCCGAGCGGCCGTACCACTGTCAGGACTGCGGCAAGTATTTCAGAATCAGCGACATTAAGCGCCACCAACGGATCCACAGCGGAGAAAGGCCATTCCCTTGCTTCCAGTGCGGTAAGAACTTCCCCACATCAGGCGATCTCAAAAGACACGAGAGGATCCACACAGGTGAGCGGCCATACCACTGCCTGCAGTGCGGCAAGAATTTCTCTGACTCGGGTCACCTCAAGCAGCACGAGAGGATGCACACGGGTGAACGGCCATATCAATGCCCGCAGTGCGCCAAGCGCTTCTACAGATCGGGCGACCTCAAGCGGCATCTCCGCATCCACAGCGGCGAGCGGCCTTACAAGTGCCCGCAGTGTGAAAAGACCTTCTCCGATTCTGGTCACTTGCGGGGCCACCAGCGCATCCACACGGGAGAGCGGCCTCACCGCTGCACGCTGTGCGAGAAGAGCTTTTTCAGATCGGGAGATCTGAAGCGTCACCACCGGACACACACTGGTGAGAGGCCATACCAGTGCTACCAGTGCGGGAAGAGCTTCTCTGAATCGGGTCACCTGAAAGAGCACCGGCGGATTCACACCGGAGAAAAACCCTACCACTGCAATCAGTGCGACAAGAGCTTCTCGCGCCTGGAGCGACTGAAGGGCCACCAGAGCATCCACACGGGCGAGAGGCCCTTTCACTGTGCTCAGTGCGGCAAGAACTTCTTCAGATCCGGTGAGCTCAAGAGGCACCAGAGGATTCATAACGGAGAGAGAGCATGAAATCGCTTATTAAAGCGTTAGGGCCAGGTTTTGTGGTCTGTTTTTTTCTTTTCAGGGTGTTTTTGTTTAATTTTTGCTTTCCTATTCATGGCCAACCCGACTGCTAATCTCTTGTTGGAGAATGGTTTCTGCTGGGTGAAACGAATAATTCCATAGGGGCTGTGTTAGTCAAAGGGTAGAGAAAGGAACGTATGTACAATTTGGCTTTTGAGGAGGAGGTTCAGCTAACGGATTTGAGTTTTTATGCCCAGATGATAAGAGAGGACATTTACCTGGCCTGTGACATTCCCTCTGAAATAAAATTCAACCATTAGGGTCTCCTTCTAGGATGTTGATTCTGTTTTTAACCAAACATATAAAATACTTCAGATCCTCCCTGCATGTTAAAGGTTCCTCGGATGGCTTACACAGCGATCCTGACCCATTCCAGATCTTTTTTTTTTTTAATCACTACCTCCACATATCGTTATTTGCAGTTACGTTCTGACTGGGAATGGCCTGTTACAATCTGCTTTAAGTTTAAAGGAATGAATCGGCAAAAACATATTTGCACATTGATTCCCCTTACCCCAAATGTCACCTGGTGTTGGCTTCTTTAGTTTCACACTGGACTGTAATGTAGCTAAAGGCTGATTTATACTTGATGTTAACAGCGCGTGCGTGCATGCAAGATGGCCATTGTGCATATTCTGCGGTCATTTGGTCTCATCGCGTGTGCACGTCCTCGTATGCATTCGTGTGGTGCAATACCAACATAAACAGTTGAGGCAGCATAACACCATCTATCACCTGAAAGGTCTGTTTTTGAATAACAGTTTTCTGCATTTTCTAGACTAGCAAATACTTTTTAATGTACGATGAGGGTTTTTGAGTTTAGACGCAGCTCATGACATCAGTAACGCCCATGGCAGGAAGTTCCGTGCATCACCGTGCCCAAAATCACTAAATAATACGGTTCGACTTGGAAACCAGGTGGACAGGGATGTTTTGGCTGTGACGTGTCCTATCGGACGCTGCTTTTAATTCTCCATATGTGAGATACGCAAGTGAGGGTGTGAACAATGGCACTAGCGTAGAAAACTGCACGTGTGCGTGTACACATGGGGAAAGTGAAGTATATATGCGCCTTAACGAGTATTTGAAATCTTTCCTGCTCTTTTACAAAATTTTGGTTTCCTCCCACCACACAAACATACCAGCATCAATAAATTGCCCCCAGGTGTGAATGTGTGTGTGCATAATGCCCTACGACGGACTGGTGACTCATCCAGGGTGTATTCCTGCCTCACGTCCAGGATAGGCTCCGGATCAACCATGGCCCTGACCAGGATAAAGTGGTTATTAAAGAGGAATGACTGATCAATTAATTTATTATGTATCCTACTGCTTTATTTGGAGTAAGTACATGTAAAAAAAAAAACCCAATAAAAATTTAGGCCTAAATATATCTGAAAAGATTTTGAGCGAGACTTCTATTTCTTGTGAACATTATTTCTATAAGAAAACTAAAGAAGCGTATGCATACGCCTTGTCTAACAGACTACATTTGGAGTAATGGTGGGAAAACGTGTGAAGTAGATTTTTTTTTCTTTCTTTTCTCTCCTGAGCTATTCATTTAACTAACAATAATATTTTTTTCCCCTGCCACACCAATGGATCCCCATATTTCCAACTCCGTTACAAAGTATGTATTGTACAGTACAATATTTGTATATTGTAGCAAGTTATAACGTCAAGTGAAAGATCCTGTAGAACTGTATATTAAAAAGATGTGTATGCTTACATTCTTTGTATTTGCAATATTTTTTTATTTTTGCTCTATTTTTTACAAGTGTGTGTGCTGTATGCATTTGTTTCGGTGCAGAGACGGTCAACTCATCATGTGATTTGAACACGTACGTGGCCCTGACAATGGACTACAGAGTTTTTGCAACTTGTCTTATCTATCCCCCTCCCTCCCCTGTCTTTGTTGTATCACTGTATGTAACAGCACACAACGAACTTGTGATTGCTTCATGCCACTATCGTGGCACTGTAAAATGCTACTGTACTCATCATGTAAACAACACGTTTGGGGAGGGGGGGGACTCTGTTAACCATGATGCTCTTTGAGTTGCCAGTGTATTACTTATTAGATTGGTATATGTAATAAATGTGCAACTCTGCTAGCTGTGTAGGTGTACTAGTCTAGTAACAAATTCACTGGCAACTCGGTGTAAGTTGTCACCACTATGTCGGAAATAGTATGTTCCTGGTTAGAGTGTAAGACGTCTGTTGTGGAAACACAGTTTATGATTCAGTTACTTAGGATCTGCACTTTTAGGTAATGTATTAATCTAATCTTTTACAAAGCATATGAATTAGATTTAGTATCTTAACTACATTTATTTTTTATTTTGTTAAAACCATGATGTTTTCCATCACTGTTTATTTTTTATTTTTTTGTTTTTTTAAACCATATGTATCTATTTAACCATTTATGCGTGTGTGTAGTTTAATAGGCTTTGATTCAATCAGAATTATGACCTTTTGAATTGCTTCAACGACAACAGCATCAAAAAAAACATCTCATAATTACTAATAAACTGAAATGCCCAGTATTTCTAGAAAGTGAAAAGACCAAACAGAACATGTAATATAACATGTACTACAATGGTGGTATTTAATGTCTTTCTGATTGAATCCAGGCTGTAAAGTAGGTGTGGGATTTTCAAACCCTGGGATGCCTTTTCCTTTGCCTGTGCATGAGTGTTTTTATTTGTATGTTAATGTAATTATCCTTTATTTGCACAAAATAAATACATAATCTCTACTCACAAATGTACATTTATATGCTCATAAAATGTTACTGCAGGTATTTTATTAAGGTTTTTTTCTTATTTAACATAACACACACACGCGCTAACATACAAATATAACAATGTGACCCTGATCACAACACGTACGCTCTCTGTTCATGATAAACCTCATAAACTTGTGTGTGTGTGTGTGTGTGTGTGTGTGTGTGTGTGAAAATCCTTCTGGACCAGCAACCATCATGCTTTGGTCAAAATCACCGGTCCTTTAATACCTGTAAAGGGAAATCTTAAACGCCACGGCATACAACTGAGTGCTTCCGGCTTTGTAACAGTTTGGGAAAAGGCCCACATATACTGTAAGTGTGATGGTCCATTTAATCGCGACGAACGATTTACGACAGCGGCCGACGAGTTTACGACAGAGTTTCCACGGAGACGTCAGTAGATAAACCTTTTATTACTTCGCGGTTGGCGCGAGGACCTTCAGGGGTGCGCGCGCAAGAGCGAATGGGTGAAAGGTAGAAGGTATGTTTATATGTTAGTTAGCAGGTTAACGAAACAAGACAGCGTGTTTTCATTCGTAAGGAAAACAAGGCTTCGTGTGGAAAATTGATAACGTTTAACCGTGTGCTCTTTGCTACATTAGCGGGCTAAAAAAGCTAATAGAGTTAGCAGTCTAGCTAGCTACACAACAGCGGTTTGTGTTTGGTTGAATGTTTTGCTTGCTAAGGCTCGTGCGCCTCAGAGGCACCGTCATGGTGTACACTCCACGTATATTTATTTACGTTATTATAAACCATGCGTTTTAAGCTCTATTTGTCGGTTTTCGTCTTGGATTCTAGCTTAGAAATGCGGAACTGTTTTAACGCTAGTTAATATAAATAACGTTATGAAGCAGGGATTGTGAGAGGCTTAACATCAAACAAACAAAACAAAACAAAATCCTTACGACCAATATACACCTGAATAAATATCCTTCCCCCTCGCTCCTAGTTAGCAGTAGGTCTCTGGTGGAAGCTGTTTTGGTGTCTCACCTTCTAACAAAGGTTTATGTTCTCAAGGAAACATGAGAGAGAAGAGTTGTGAGACATCGGTGAGATGTTTGGGAAGGAGGTGTGATGGAAGGTTCTGGGAAGGAGAGGGAAGTTTGTGATGGACGGTCCTTCCCATGGCTCACTCGCACAGACAACAGGTTTTGGAAACTCGCCGACTGCTTCTCTTCCCTCCAGAAAACTGCCCCGTCTGCACCACACCAGGTGAGCTGGACTTCACCGAGCAGAAGATTGCAGAAGCAGGTCACGGTACACGTGCTGGGCTTCGTACGGTCTTCTATCAGCTCCACACCACTGTCCACTCCATTCTGATTCGGTTATCGTCTATAACCGGACCGTTCCTTCCAGCAGTTTATATTAACGTGTTCATTCTCATCTTATAGTTTTTTTTTTCTTACCCAGGTGTTTACTGTTTAGTCTGATTATTTAAGCGATAAACAGCTCCGAACATCTGCTCTTGGTGTTAGAGTTCAGTTTCACCTCGGCTCTTATCCATCTTTTGATCGCACACCAGGTTGTCTGTGGTGTATACCACAAATAATTCAATTGTCCTTGCCCTTCTGACCAGTTCAGATGGGATGACAAACGAATTAACGGTTTTCCGTGAGGAGACGTTTATCGAGCGTTTACGGAAAAAGGCTCCTGTGTCGGCCTCATCTTAACTCTCGGTTATCTGACGCAGGAAATCTTCAGGATGCAGGACAAAGTGGCCGTTTATTTTGTCTCGTTAATTTCAGGAGATAGAAGAAGGAAAAAAGAAGAAGAATCGCTGATGAGGAAATGATGGTTTATAGCTGTTATGATGTAAGGATTTGTAATAATAAGATTTGCGCATGTTCCACAACATCAAACTGTTGGAAATTCTGTAGAAATATTGGAGTAATGGAATATAAAAAATTTAAACTTCATCTGACACGTAAAAACTGCTGAAATTCAGTGTTGAGGCCAGGTTTGTGCAGTCTTTGTGTGTGTGTGCGTGTGTAGATAAGGAACGCCCCAGGCGTAGGCAGAGTATGTATGCGTGACTCGGCCACACGTAATAATGGGAAATAATGTAACTGGGACACTTATAAAAGATCGTGGTAAGGACCCACCCGAAAGGGAATTGTGTATGATTGATTAAAACTAGATGTGGTGCCATGCCTAAAATGTATATAAAAAGAATTGTAGCCGAAAGTACTTTGGTGCAGGCTCCATTTTCATGTGGCATGTATCCCTGGGACCAGTTCGGGTTGTTTGCTGTCTTGCTGACTGCTAAATAAACCTGCTTCGTCTGAATCCAGCCTATGTGAGTTCTGCTGTCTTATTTCTCCAAGGAACAAGACAGATAGCTTAATTAAGTTCATAGTTTAAATTTGTGAGCTAGCAAGGCCAGTGCAGGTCGAAGAGGCCAAAATATCCAGCAAAACGTCACCGTAAATGGACAAAATATCACACGTTCTTTTGATGAAATGTATTTATTTAAACAAGTGAGAGCTGAAAATGATCTCAGTTTCTGGGGAGATTATTCTTCGTTAGCTTGCCATTCTTATTCGTGTATGTGTGTGTATATCTATCTATTATCTATCTCTATCTCTCACAATGTAAGAAAATAGACTTGTACTAAATTTTCAATTTTTAATTTTCAATCATGTACTTGTTCCTGGGTAACATTTGAGTCGGTCAATGTTATACAGGTACTGATGTGTGGAAAGTCATGAGTGTCTTGTAAAATATAAGACCAAACCTATTTTCTCTTGTTATATTTCCAGTGCTAGATCATCCAGAAAGACTCATTTTTTGACCGTTCCTTCATGCTGTCCTTGTCTGTTTCTTTATGGTCCACTGAAAGCCCTCTGTGTTTTTTTTCCATTCTTTTTCAAATTTTATTTATTTATTTTTATTATTATTTATTTATTTTTTTAAATCTCTAGAACAGTTACATGGAAGTCCGTAAGCCAGTGTTGGAGCTGAAGGATGTCCCTCCCCCTCCACTCCACAGTGCATCTCAGCAGCCTCTTGCTCTGGGCCCCCAGCCTGTGCCTCCTCCCTGCCAGCTCCCTGCTTCAGACCCTCTACTCCTCCAGCAGCCCCTTTCTCAGTTGCAGCCTGGAAGCCCTAAAGTAAGCTTGTGTTCCTGCTGTGAATGCAGCCTGCACGTCCAGCAGCACTCTGGCTTGCTTGAAGCCAGGGCCCACAATTTTGGTGGTGGCTGTAGCGTTAGCAGCAACACTAATGCTAACACTGGTGGTGGCCTTCCTGCACTTTTTTCCACTGCACAGCTGCAGACCCCGCAGAGTTTTGGGTTCCGGGTGGCCTCAGTAGCCACGTCTCAACCCACGGCAGCTCACACACACCCATCCTGCTGTGGGCACCTCCACACTTGTTCCTCTGTTGGGTGTCTCCAGCCAAAACACGTGTCTGGGTCTGCACCCGTCCACGGGCCCTGTGTGGCCTTATCCGGGCACTGCCACTGTAGTGAGGAGCCTCGGGTGGAGCAGCACTACCATTCGCTCGGTGATGCACCCTCCTCTACTCACCTCTGCACTAACCCTTTGTACCTCGAGCACAACTCAGGCTGCCAGAAGGGAGCACACTACTGCCATCAGTGTTTAAGAAAGGTTGGTCTTTCGCCAGCGGCACAGCTTAACATATTTTAAAGGGCTAGTTGAGTTGGTGCGGTCCTTTTGGGAGGTTTAGAGCTGATCTATACTATGTCGAGCCTTGCGTATGTGGGCACTCGGTGTAGATGTCTGCCTTCCTACTTGCACGTAACAAGCCAAAAACAAAATGATTCGTGTTTCATCGTAGGAATAAATAGACAACAAAAAGACATCATGGACGTAACTATTTTGAAATTTGCTATGAACCTATATTTAAATGCATTATTCTTCACCATTTTCTAGTATAATTAGTGTGATTAATGTGAAAAACACCTTAAAGTGCACTTTAAGTTCCCGGATGGTGCGCTCATTCACCCGAAAAACAAAGTGTGGAATGATTGGCACTTGACACGCTCGATGGTTGCAGCTTTCCTTATGTAGCACATGGGGAGGGGCTACATCAGGGTCAGATGCTGAACGAAAAAAAAAAATGTTCACATTGCCAACAACCACAAGTTGATTTTAAATTGTGCGATTTATATTCACCTGCGGAGACGATTACGCCTCCGTCTGACTGTGACTGAGGTCTCGTCGGGCATAAAAGGAAACGTTAACATAAACTGTAAAATCTACCAATTTGTTTTTGTTATGTTTGGCTATTTCGCTAATGCTTGCGCCATCGCATTACGTGCGTTTGACATAATTTGCCCTCGATCGGGAAACGGCATATACTTCCGGTTAGTACTATACTGGAAAGCGCGCCATTTGAGACAATAAAACCCTTCTAAAGTTCATACACTAGACGACAGTGTGTAGTTTATAGTAAGTCATTTGGTACAAGACTCTAGTAAGGTCTCACTGAACGATAGCATTTCACAAGTATTTTCACTTCAGCTAGGGTTTAAATTCACAATTATAACAATCAACGATAGAAGGTTTAAATTTTTGTGAATTGCGTCACTACGGTTTTCATCACTTGCATGCTGTCTTTATAAGGAGTATGTTAGAAAACAGGAAGATGGGAAACTCTGTGATCTTGCAGGACGATTAAATGGGAGATAAACCCTAGATATTTCCCAGCTTGTTTGACTTGTTTTGTAACTGTGTGTTCAATAATCTGTAGATATGAGGTTGATGTTGATCTGAGCAAATGTTTTAGTCCACGCAGGGTTTGGGTGCTGCTGACTCTGAGAAGGTTTGGCCAAACATCCCGCCTCCTCAGCCTTGCTCTGCAACTCTACCTATATGTAATGGCTGCAGAGTTCCTGGAACCTCCAACGATGGCATTTTGCACCCCACCAGCGTAGGCAAAATCAACCAGAAACATGGTCAGTGCACGCATGCATTTAGTCTGCTCTGAGGCATTAGGTAGACATTAGACAAAGGTTACACTTTGAAAGGCGGACACATTTAGCTACATGAGCAACGTGCCTTTTGGAAGCACACAGTGGAGACGCTGAATTAAAGCAGGATAGTTCTATAGGGATCTTCTGTACTTGCTTTTCTGTGAACATGATTTGAAACGCCTCGGAAGGTGACCATGTGCATCATCATACTGTAGCAGGTTCTGATACTCAGAAGTGGCTTCCTTGTATAGCGGTTCTAATACGATATATATATATGTGTGTATATATAAATAATGTATATGTATATGTACGTGTGTGTGTGTGTATATGTATGTTAGGGTCGACTGAGGGCGGTGGGCAGGAGTCTCTACCCCCAGTGGGTGTGTTTTGGGACATTGAGAACTGCGCTGTACCCAGCGGGCGTTCAGCTGCCACAGTGGTCCAGAGACTCCGTGAGCGCTTCTTCCAGGGACACCGCGAAGCCGAGTTCATCTGCGTGTGTGACATCAGCAAGGAGAACAAGGCTGTCATTCAGGAGCTCAACAACTGCCAGGTACACATGGACGTGTACGCAAACAAGCTCATTAAACATTTGCAAACCCTTCCGATTTGAGCAAATCATCTTCTGTCCAACTTATTTTGTAAGTAATACCGTGCATGTCCCCCCTTTTTTTTTGTGCAAGACATCCGGTTAAATGAAGGAGACCTGTGCTGGGGGAAGGCCTGAACAGCTAATTATCAGTACTTTATTTTTGGATATCCAAGTACATTTACAAGTAGTTTGCTTGGTTTGTTTGTTTGTTTACTTACTTACTTACTTACTTAAACTGTAACTCAAGTAGTAATATAAATCAGACACCTACTTTTATTCAGGTGCAAGATTTGTTTGCGTTTTTGTCAGCTGCTGTTTCTGAATTATGAGCATAGCGTAAGGTACTCTTACAAAAAGACACAGCTTTTCTCAGACGTAGTATGTGCTCTCCCATATGAAAATGTGATCTTTTTAAACTCCTGTTTTGTTTTTTTTTTGTTTGTTTTCTGTGCTCACCCTCTTTCAGTTCAGGTGTTGCATGTTATATTCTCTCTAGGTATTGTCAGTTTTGTGTTTGTTTTTTTGGGTATTATATATAAAATATAAATTGCTTGCAAAAAGTGCGCTTTTTAAAAAAAATAAAAATTTATGCATATTGATTTCTGTCTAACCTTCTCAACAGGTCACTGTTGCTCACATAAACGCCACAGCCAAAAACGCTGCTGATGACAAACTCCGACAGAGTCTGAGGCGCTTTGCTGAAACACACACCGCTCCTGCAACAGTCATTGTAGTTTCTTGTGAGTCCATAACATTTGAAAATGGAAGTATGATAGTCTATATTGGGGATCTCTGGGGATTTCGGCTCTGTTGCTTTCCTGAAGATGTTGAGTACTAGGGGTGTGCAGCCAGTAATCGAATACCCTTGTTTGTGGTACCACTATTTTCTAATAATGAGGTCACTGCAGGTATTCATTATGTCCATGTAAAATTTGAAAACAGGAATGGCACATCTGGTAATATTTAGATTTAGAGAATAGCGTTGACTTGATTGACATCTTGGGAGCTGGCAGCCAGATATGAAGTTCACGGGCGATATAATAAAACATATATTTCTCATAACATCCAGTGCAACTTTATTAAATGTATTAACTGACCATGAACACAAATCAGGTACCTCAGGTTTGTAAATCAAGCCCATTTATTTAAAGAAAAAAAAAAAGTTTGTGTTTCACTTGTTCAGTAAGTCTGTATGGACATTAAGATGATTATAAACATGCCTTGCCACTGTGATCACATTATCATACAAACTTCATTAATCCAATCCAATTTTCAAACCTGCTTCATGCGCACAAATATAATGGTGATTTATTGTCTTGTAAACTCTGTTAAAGCTGGAACTGCGTGAAAGTTTTGAAAGTGGTTAACCGAATGTCTGTCCAATAACTGTTATCGATATCTATATAATAAAATTAGGCGAAAGGAACGTCCCTAGTTGAAACTCTAGGCCACGGCTTAATTAATAAATTGTCCTTGCGAGTCACGTACACTTGGCTAATACCCTGGTGCATTTCATTAGATAAAGAAACAGAGTGCCCGTCAGCTACTGTCATTTGATTTCCCCCTTTTTCACCTCCACCCTTGTCGATTTGTAGCTGATGTAAACTTTGCCAGCGAACTGAGTGATCTACGTCATCGCCATGGCTTCAAGGTCATTCTGGTGCACAAGACTCAAGCCTCACCTGCTCTGCTGCAGCACGCACACCTGCACGTCCTGTTTGAGGACTTTGTCTCGGAATTGCCTCCCAGGATGCTAATCAAATCACAGGTATTTATCTTCTCATCTCAAACCTGGGGCAGAAATGTTTAGTTAGCTATAAACCTTTGCAAGATGCATATTTTTCTTTTTATTCAGTGGCCCGATGTTACTAGAGCTACAATATGGATTATATTTTATGAACTCTAGCCTACTCTGGCCTTTGTTAAACCTATGGCCCTTTGTACAGGAGTGCAGCCTTGCCTCAAGCTACTGCCATGACGTACTACTCCTGACAATGTATTGGAATAATTACAGGCTGTAGGTTGTGTACAATTATTTGCCTTTTTTTTTTTTTTTTTTTTTTTTAATGTAAAATTGGTGTAGATAAAGGAATCAAACTGAAAACTCCTTATAAATCTGAAAACCAGTAACTACCCCAGTAGAACAGTCCCAGAAAACCCAGAGTGCTCCCTCTTTCTTTGCTCCTCCAGCCCTGTTTCAACCTCCTCTTTGTGCACAACCTTCCCACGCACCGCGACGCCAAGTCCGTCAGTAGCAGGCTTCAGCGCCTGTCCAATAACTGTGGTGGGAAAGTGCTGGGAGTGTCTGGTGGCACCGCGGTGCTCAGATTTGCCAGTGCAGAGGCAGCTGAGCGTGCCCGCAAGCGCATGGAGAATGAGGACGTCCTAGGGAACCGCATCTCTGTGTCATTTTCCCCTGACGGGTTACAGGAGGCGGAGCGTTCTCGGCCTGTTGCCTCTTCCTCCTTTTCTAGTGCCCTGTTCCTCCCCGTGGAGAAGCCGCGGTCACCACGCCGCCCCAGGCGGGCATTGCGAGCCTCTCAGAGTGGCAAAGATGCTGGGGTAAATGTTCCAGAAAGACCCTACAGCCCTAGGAAAGTGGGGCATGCTTCTTCCTGCAGCCCAGTATTGAAGTCCCTTTCCCAGGTCAGCGGTGTAACCGTGCCTTCTGCCTCCATTCTCCCTTCATCCTTCAGCCATTAAGATGCTTACATCAAGCCTGCTTTCCAGCTTCATAAAATTCTGAGCTCACGAGTCCAAGATTCTCCAATAAACAAAAGATTCCCACAGAGAATGTTCCTCCTAATTTGGCTCGTCAGTTCTTACTCATCAGGCGAAAGCCAAGCTCCGACAGTCAGCTTGCAAGTTATCAGGCCTGTGTTTTGTTGGAGAATGTTGAGACAGTGTGCCAGGGTTTAACAAGTCTGCACTTCCACTATTTGCTCATAAACCCAATCCTACCTGCAGCTCCCAGAAGACTCTTCTTTCCCTGCTGTTGCCTTGCATCAAAAACCATAACATGGAGGACTGATTTATGTTCAAGTGACCATATCATGGATTAAACATTAGGTTTGCATGAGTCTGCTTTTTGTCCTTTCCATTATCATCCATCTCTTTGTTCTTTTACTCAAATTGAATTGCCTCTTTTGCTTTGCAGCTCTGTGTATTTCCATCCATTTTGCAGAGCACACTGTTGCAGGAAATTCTAACTCCAGTTTTAACTGATTACTGCATTTCCTTTATGTACATTCTGCATTTTATACATTTTTGGAGCTTAAAATTGTCTCTAAACGCCAGTGGGGTTTTTAACGATTAAAAAAAAAAAAAAAAAAGTTCTTTATTAAAAATGTTTTTTTTTTTGTTTTTTGTTTTTTTATTGATTGGGACCAAACTTTCATAGCATTTGTTAAACTTTTGGAGTTCGACTTCCTTGCAACAGGACTGAAACGTGGCTGTTACTTCCTTTCTTTTTTCTTTTTTTTCTTCCCCCTTCATCATTAATATTTATGGTTTTGTGAGAGATTAACGTTTTACTTTACTTAAACCCAGGACACGAGTGGTATGGAGTCTAAGCCCAGGACAGGTTTCCCGCTGGAGAAGGTCCGTGCTGCATCTGCGTCTCCTCAGAGTAACGGCCTCACCTCTCAGCTGCAGCCTGCTAAACCAGCCTTCCCTGCAGAGCTCCTGCAACGGGGCCGCAGGTACTGCTCCTACCCCTACCTCTTAGGTTAAAAATGGCACATTTGACTTTGGTCTCTGTTGGAAGCTGTTTTTCTCTATGAACACTGCACCATGTGCTCTGCTGCCCTTCTGAGTTTAGCACCAGCCCTGATCCTGAACTCATAGTAAATGTGTTTTAAGGGCATTTAGATGACGAGTTTTTGCAACATTTAATATATATAAAAATAGATTTTCCATTTTAGATCTCCAGCAAGATTTATCCCTAAAGTGTTCAAATAAAAAGTTTATATTTTAAGGTGTGTGTCTAAGATGATTCAGTTAAAATAATAAAGAATGAAGAGGCTGAACATTAGCATTCATTACCTGTCATTCCTACGATGAGTTCAGTTGTTCAAAATCAGGAAGTGTGAGAAGGGTCCCTTGAACATCCCTGTAGCTTGGATATTGCAGCATGTAAATGTGCTCGGAGGGTTGTGGATGTTCTGGTGTTTCCTGGAAAGGTCTTTGATGTAAAAGGCAGGTTTTGTGTGCATAGGAGAGACACATGCAGCATGCGCAGCGCTGCAGATTCTCCAGCCGAGTCATTTCAGGTGAGCACTCCATCAGCTTTCAGCAAACTCAACCTGCACACTTCCTTCAGCCCGCTGATGTTCTCCCAGGGATCCTGGTCCTCAAGGTTTGTGTCTTTTACCAAAACATGCACAGTGAGTTCAACTCTCCAGATAGTTTTCAGCATGCAGCTAACCTGCGCTGCTACACATCTGTCTTCCAGGAGTGTGTCTCCATGTCTGTCTAATCGTTCGTCGCCGCTCAGTGTTCCTTCTCGTAGCCCATGTCCTGACTCTCAGCCTGAGCCCTTCTCAGACGGTGCAGATATTCAGGTAGCCAACCTCGACTACAGGATGTCCAGGAAAGAGCTGCAGCAGATCCTGCTCGACACCTTCGCCAAGCACGGCAGAGTGAGAGAACCTGTGACTCCATATCTATCCTCCTAGAGCATATTTCAAACTTAATCAAATACTGCTTGGGTTTCTATAACATTTACATATTCAAAGGTTTTAAAAACGTTTACATTTATCACCATGTATTTGCAGGTGAAAAGTGTTGAGCTCAGTCCTCACACAGACTACCAGCTGAAAGCTAAGGTACAGATGGGTTCTCTGCAGCAGGCTATTGGAGCCGTCAGCATTCTTCACCGCTACAAGATCGGCAGTAAGCGCGTTCATGTCTCCCTCATCACCGGCGCAAATAACAAGTCCCTAACCTGCCTGAGGTACTGACCTCTGACACGTAGCAAGCGTTAATCATTAGAGTGGAGTGTTTTTATATTTCCTCTGCTTTCATTCGTAGTGACGACACGGGACCTTTTCGAAATTATTCTCTGTTTCTCTTTCGTACAGCACGGAGATCATCAGTATTCTTCAGGATTCTCCAGCGAACTGTCTTCCACTTTTCAAATTCACTGAAATTTACGAGAAAAAGTGAGTCACTTTTCTACAGACTGGGTTTCTCTGGGGTTTTTTGAGGTGCTTGTAGACAAAATCGTTAAATGTTTCAAACACGTTGGTATTAGAATGCTAAATATCCATTTACAGTTAGTTAATTACTTTTTGTCTTCTAATTGTTTTCCCGTATTGGCTGTATTATCAGTCTCCACAATTAATGGCTCCCTTGGTAAAGATGGGTTCAAAGGCTTATCCAAAAATTGCTCTGTGGTTAATTCGTTTAATCTCTCAAGGTAAATCTGAAAGAATTCAAACTATTCACTGAAGTATTCTTATTCTAAAGAATTTAGTACATTTGTGTGTACGTGTGTGTGTGTGTGTGTGTGTGTGTGTGTGTGTGTATATATGATTCGATATGATTATATATAAAATATTACAAACCCATGTCAGTTATTGGCCCCTTTGCGTTTACTATTCAGCACATCACTCTTGTAATATTCCAGAGTCCGCTGCTAGATCATTTTAACATTGCTCAGGAAAAAGAGGGTTTCAACATGAAGCTTTAAAAGCATTCTTCAGTTTTCCAGCAGACTGCATAATTGATCATATTTATTGTGGTTATGTGATTTTTCTGATTTTGCTCATACTTGATTGACTCTGCTTTTGGTAACTATAATTAACTAATGGGTGTGTAGTTGAATTTCAACAGTCGAATCATTCGTGGTGCGGGTGTGTTAACCTGGTCTGCAGGTTTGGCCGTAAACTGGTGACGAGCGACCTTTACAGATTGCCGGAGGTAGTGGCTGTGCGCGAACAAGGTGCTGGACGTTTGGTGTGTCTTCTCTCCAACAGCCTAGTCAGACATAGTCCCCTGGGCTCCTCCCAGTCCCATGACAGCTCCTCCACTAGCGGCAGTCCTGTGGTGTTCGAGGAGCTCGAGTATCACGAGCCTGTCTGCAAACGTCACTACACACAGCGAGATTTCAGGTAGGACCGTAAAGACGCGAGTACGTGTTTGCAGCATGGATAGTGGTAATAAAATGCATGGCATGTTTTCTGGAAGTCAGTCCTACCTATCGTTTATCTTTATTCTTTGTGTGCAGTGAGGCAGATTATGATCCTGACACATACAAGATCCCGTTTGTTGTGGTGTCTCTGAAAGCCTTGTCTGCTCATGTGCACAGTCTACTGCAGTCTCATGAGGGTACCATCCCCTTGCTCAGGTAACACTCCTGCCCTTATTCACATGCTAGCAACAGGTGCAAAGTCAATTATTGTTATCGGTGAGGCCATGTGAATAATTTATTTTTATTTATTCTTCAAATCAGCTTCCCAGAATGCTATGCCTCAGAGTTCAGTCCGTTGACCATGGAAGAAGAAGGGAAATTGGAGGGTAGTGTTCCACTGGAACACCTCATTACCTGTATACCAGGCATCACCATTGTAACTGCACAGAACGGCTTCAAGGTCATCAAATGGATCCACAACAAACCTCCGCCACCTAATGCAGGTACACACGTATACATGAGTGAGTGACCCGAGAAAGTAGCATCTGTCTGAATCGTATTGCATTACTATTGAGTCAGAACGTTAACCGAGGTATTTGTGCCCTTTCAGGTAATGTGCTCTTTGATGTAATGGTTTTAAGTGATTGTTGTTTAGTAACGTTTAAATGACTACTGATGGTGCTTTTTGAGAATGATCGAATAGGCTGCCTCTGGCAGACCACAGTAGGCTGATACTGTAGCTTTATATTCGCTGAAAAATTGTAAGAATATGTGCACACCTCATGCAGCGTGTAGATCACCGTCTTCTCCTAGTTCCTTCAACTAGCCGCTTGACACAAATACAGCCCGCAGTGCTTCCTAGGTAAGGGGTGTGTGTCTCCAACAAGGATTACAGGTGAAATGTTTAATCTTTAAATTATGGTCAAGGGAACACACAGCAAACACATTATTTAGAATGCAGCTTGCCAAGAGCACAGGTAGTTATGGGGTAACCTGCCAGTGCAAGCTCGCCTTCTACGGGTTCTCCAAGCTCGTGAAGCTGTTTGAAGCCATTCCTGATGTCCTTCAGGTACCTTTTTATTTTTTAATTTCTTTCTTTATTTATTTTTTATTTTATTTTTTTTTTCACCTTTCCAGTCATGCAGATTGGGGTCATGCATTATAAATAACTTCTCATGTATGTGTTTTTGGGAGGAACATATGGCAGATGGAAATATCTACATAGACCATCACTCGCAGCTGGGCAACATCACCACCTTTCTTGATAGTTCTGCTTTTTCATGAAGCTGAATCCAGCTCAACTTCTCAACACTCTCTTGCATGTTTTTGTTGAATATTGGAGAACGTGTCTGAATAAAAAAAAAAAATATAATAATAATAAAAAAAAGCTCTCCCCATTCCACACACAAACTGCCCATTTCAGTTCAAACCACTTCTACAAATTGTTTAAATCGGCATATTACTTCAGAGATTCCTGAACAAGTACAATGAAAGAAGCGAGACCGTTCTGTAAAATAACAGGAGTTACCCAAATGGATCGAGCAGGTTATTAACTAACCGTTCGTTGCATGTGAAACCCTGTGTGTTCTTGTGAGCAGCATTCCACTAGGAGTGTAAACAAAAGATAAGAGATACTTTTATTGTCCCTGGAGGGAAATTAGTTTTGGACTCTGTCTGTTCTGCAGTTTTACTAAACAACATAACAGCACAAAATAACATGTACTCTCATGCAACACAACACGCTCTACATATGTAGATACACCCATTCACTCCTTCACGTCTACTCACAATGGTGGAGTCTAATGACTGATAAAGCCTGCATTGCTCATAAATATAAAATATTGCCCAGCCCGTGTAGCCTACGTTGCACAAATAACATTGCATAACCCAAGTAGCCTAACCCTTATGGCCAACACCTATGTTACATGCATACTAGCGTTGAGAAGCTTAACGAACATGGGCACAAATGAATGTTTATAATCAGGCAATCTGTGATTTGGACTGCACCATCAGGTTACCATTCCAGGCTGTTATACCTTATTTTAAAATGCTCTCTAATATTGCAAGGTAAACGTAAGCATATCCATTAAGTTTTGGCTGTATGAAAACAAAAGCCAACAAGTGTGGAAAATTTCCTCTTTCCTGGTCGTGACATAGAAACACTTTAGTTGGTTAAAAGCACATTTTTTACAATTCTGGGTAAGGTGCTCCGTCATGAAGTAAAGCTGGCTTTTAAACAGTCAGCGATTTATAAGTAAGTTCCATTCCAGTTTTTACTGGTCCACAGGAGTTTTCTCAAAGTAGACTTAAAAAAATGACCACCTTCGACCCCCCCAATTATTCTCCTGAAAGTTAAAAGGACCTATGCAACGACCATTTCCATATAACGTTTACCTTTATTGTTTTTTTTTTCCGGGCATCGATTTGCACAGACCCGTGGCTTCAGCGCTGTAAGAGCCCAGTAGGAAATCCACAATTGATCCAGTTCAGTCGAGAAATCATAGACCTGATGAAAAACCAGCCCTGCTGCCTGATGCCTATTACTAAATTCGTCCCAGCCTACCATCATCACTTTGCCAAACAGTGCCGAGTCTCTGATTACGGTTACTCCAAACTGCTGGAGCTGCTGGAGGCTGTACCACACGTACTGCAGGTTGGAGTTTCACAATACTGTAGTTTTGTGTGTTTTGGGTTATTAGTCCTTTTTCACTTATGCAGGAAATTTTTTTTTTTTTATTCATATTGGTATATAGCTATAGAACTCTTTTTCTGGACTTATCTATCTATCTATCTATCAATAAATTTAATTTGCAAAAATTGAGCAAAATATATATCATGTAGTATCATGGAATGAAAAGCACCTGCTTCAATAACCATCACCCAGCTTTAGCCTAATGGAAAATACTTGGTGCTGTTTTAGGTAGTGATTGTGTAACACACAGCTACACTTCAGGTATCTTCTAAATAAAAATACCTGGTGCTTTTTAGTTTTTAATAACTTCAGCAATGCTGTGTGTGTGTTTTGGATGGATGGAATATTGAGTGATTGCCTGGACCATAAGCATTGTTTCTTCTACTGCAGATCCTGGGCCTCGGCTCTAAGCGGTTGCTGACCCTCACGCACAGGGCACAGGTGAAGCGTTTCACTCAGGACCTGCTCAAACTGCTGAAGTTTCAGGCGAGCAAGCAGGTCATCATCAGGGACTTCATGCAGGCCTACCACTGGTCAGTCACCTGCACTATTCTCTAGTCTCTTTTCTGTCTTTAGAGTAAACGGTATACACCTTGAGATACACCAGGGCTACTTATGTTGGTCTGATACTGCACTGTAACTTATTACTCCTGCTTCATGATTTATCAGCATCATAATTTAATGCATGCCGGTAAGAGTGTGCTGATTTAATCAGGTGGCTCGGGATTTCTGTAATATAGCATTCCTATTCTGTTGCCACTGTTACATGTGACCTGAGCGGATAGTTTGGGAATTAATTCCTCTCTGTGAGAACATTGTGAAAAGTTTGAACACAACTACTCTGGTTTGCTTTACTTTTAGTATTTCCTGCTAGAATAGTTAAAACGTTAGCATTATGATCTAACGCACAGTTTGTCTGCTTATTAAAAATGATGTGTTTGTCTGTGGGGACAGGTGTTTCTCCCGAGACTGGCACGTTGTTGAGTACGGAATGTGTGACTTGATGGATCTGCTGACTGAGATTCCTGACTCGACCATCACCATCACACAGCAGGATTCTGACACGGTCATATCCGTACCTAAGCGAGGTGATGATTCTCAGAGTTTTTAAAATGTGTTACAAAACTTCAACTAAAAACTTATTAAGAGGGACCTGTACACACTTCAATTCTTTTTAATATTAAAGACTTCTGCAAGAGTTGTATAACCTTTTTTCTTTCTTTTTTTTTATAATACAATGTTTTTTTTTTTTAATAAATTATGATAATTGGATTGTGCAATAGACAGGTTTTTTTTTTTCTTCCTCCTTTTCTCCCCTCTCCCCTTCCTTCCCCCCATGGTTTGGTTTTCAGAGCGGACCACCGAGGAGATGGAGCGCACCAGACAGTTTGGGAAGGAGGTGGTGGATCTGCTGCGGCACCAACCACACTTCCGCATGCCCTTCAGCAAGTTCATCCCCACGTATCACCACCACTTTGGCCGCCAGTGCAAGCTCACCTACTACGGGTTCTCCAAGCTTGTGGAGCTGTTTGAAGCCATTCCCGATGTCCTTCAGGTAAGCGCTGATCAACCTGCTGTCATGGCTCAACATCTCTGCTCTACATCCGTTAGCCATCTGCATTGTTCAGAATGTTGCTCAGACTTGGTTGTTTATTAGTTAGATTATTTTTGCCTGGCTTGGTTTACATTCAAATATCAACATTTTTAGTAAGTTATTTCAGAGATTGTAGAGAAGAACAGATTAAAAAGTGATATGTACTGTTATATGTAATTAATGAGAGTCAGTGATTGGTGAGCAAAGTGCTGTAACATTCTGTTATTTTAAACCAGCATACCTACAGTTACAATTCTTCTGATCTCTGGACCTGTGCGCAGGTGCTAGAATGTGGTGAGGAGAAGGTACTAGCTCTGACTGAGGTGGAACGGGTAAAGGCTCTGGCAGCTCAGCTGGTGAAGCTCTTGCGTGCTCAGAGAGACAGCGCCCTACCTGTTAGTCAGCTGCTGGCTGAGTACAGCAAGACCTTCGGTTACAGTCTCCGCCTGCAGGATTACGATGCCAGTACGCTGCCTGCCCTTCTCGCCAAACTCTGCCATGTGGTCAAGGTAAGCAACGTCGGCAGCAGGTGATATTTCAAGGCAGCATTAATAATGGAGGAGTCCTATATTAGTTTCTAGAGTAATATAGACCTTCATTTTCTAAAAATATTCGTAGTTGCCCATGGTTCAAGGTGGGAAAAAAATAATCTAAAGTATGAACCTGGGCAGTAAACTGCAGCGATCACTTGCCCAATTTATGAATTTTCCAGCCTGATCTTAATATTCAGAATATGCATTATTTATTTATTTATTTATACATACATGTTAAATATGTTATGCTTCACTTTTCCTACTTGTTCATCATATACTTTATTTTTTATCCTTTAACAAAGGTAGTGGATGGTGCTGAAGAAAAAGTGGTCCAACTTATCAACAGAAAATCACTACGTGCTCTTACGTCCCAGTTGCTGGCTGTAATGATGTCACTTCCTGATGCACACAACTGGCTGGGAGTGGAGGCGCTGCAGAAGCAGTACGAGTCGATGTACGACCAGCAACTCAACCCCTGCGAGTACGGCTTCGTCTCGCTTACCGAGCTGCTCAAGAGCCTGCCTTACCTAATGGAGGTGTGTAGGTGTGCGAGTGTGTTGGAGTGTTAACATTTTCAACATGAAATATACTATTAAAATCATTTTGCTGCATTTATAGATCATCTCTTCTATTTGTGTGATTGAAGCAATTCATCTTGATAGAAAAAAACTGAGGATGTCTAGTACATAAAATTGATCGTTTCATCACTCTCTGTACAGTTGTTTGAGCAGGAGGAGGATGATGAGGCCAAAGATCAAGTAAGGTTAACTCGGCTGTACCAGTTTGCCCGAAAAGTTCGAGCCCTCCTGCATACCTACCACTATAACCAGATCTTCCTGACCGAGTTTCGGGGTGCCTTCAGCAAGTACACTGGCCACGAGTTCCAGCCTCGTGACTATGGATACAGCAGTCTGGATGAACTCCTGGCTGCCATACCACAAGTCAGTGTTCAAATGTTTCTTTCCGTTTTTAATAAAATCCGAACGTGTTTTAATACAGAATTGTCTCCCCTGGAGAGAAGTAGGAAAGGAAGGGCAATGAGAGTTTCCTGTTCAGAGTTTCCGTTGAACTCAAAAAGCTCATTTTAAATGTTTTTTTTATTTTTTCTTATTTTACTATGGCTTTGAGAAGGCTGCTGCTTTGATGCTGCAGATTTAATGCATCACATTACAGCTTGTACTTCTAACTAGTAGCCAGTATGTTTGGGCACAAAGCTGACCTGCAGGCTGTTATGGTTGCTGCGTGTTCACCCATCCACCCCCGCCTCAAATATCGACACAAAAGCACTCAGTGCGGCACCTTTTCCTACTCGAAATGTGCTCTGTTTAAACTAATGGCTACGTAGCTGGAAGCAACTTTGATGGGAAATCACTTATCTGTCGTTCATTACGGGCGGCTCATGTTAACACCCAGCGTACTTCATGGTAGGGGAGTGTGTGTGTTTATCTTTGGAATGATTTAGATAGCACTGTTTAGATTTTCCAAAAATGTATTTGTGTTTATTGTTTTGTTTACTTGTTTTAAACAGGTAGTCTGGATCAAAGGCCATGGGCACAAGAAGATTATAGTCCTGAGGAATGATATGAAAGGTGAGAGAACATCGTTGTACTCGAGGCCTTATTAATGGCTGTGTTACCTATTGGCACAGCATGCTTGAGATTCTGTAAAGATTGCCCAGCTGATGATAGATTTTTGATGTGTTGATTTATTGATGGCTCCATGGAGGCATCATTGTGCAAACATCTTAACGAGTGAAGCATCAAGAAAGATGTGTGAAAAGATCACAGAATCCCAGGCACGGATTCCCACACGATTGTACGTGCTAAAGTAACTTTTACGGTTAAGTTGAAACCTGCTTTATCAATATCGAATGGCTTGGCTGTCGATTACCCAGCATGCACACTGACCGACCGTTCGAGTTTCAGCTTTTCCTCTGTTAGAATAGTGTTCACCTGGATTCAAGTATTGAGCGTGTTGCTGCTATTTCTGCCTTTCATTAATGTGTGTGCGTCATCAGCCCGCGGCAGCCCTGCCAACACAGAGAGCCCTCAGCTTGAGGAGGCCCGAGAGAGCCAGAGCCCTGCCAGCACACACAGCCCAGGTAAACACACACACACACACGGACTAGAAAGTGCTGCATCAGTAAATTGTACATAACTGATTGAGGATTCATGTGTGTGTCAGCATCTTGCTCAGGATCAGGTGATTATGGAGACACTGGTGTTCCTGTATTCTTCATAACAATAAAAAAAAAAAAAACAGTTGCACAGAAAATGTGTGTTCTAAATTGCTGTTAAATAGTACAGCTATAACTACACCATTATCGGTCTCTATAGTGGCATGCTATTTAGTCTGGGAGTATAGCAGTTGAGAAGACTCTTACTACTAGCTTCTATTTAGCAAGCTCAGTTGCTCAAGTGCTGACTAATCCCAAAAAGGCAAATAGAAACAATGTTGGATTGCTCAACAGCGACTGCTAGCTTGCTGTGTCGGGACCCTTAGAAATAAAATGAAGGGAAAATTCTGTTAAAGGACAATTCAAGCTGTCTTTTGCCTTCCTAGATTCAGGTGGCAGTACTGGTGAGGCAGAGCTGCTGTGTATGAGCTCCGGTTCTCCCGTGGACCTGCTATGCGGGCCGGTTCCCTCCTGCCTGCCTTCCCCTCAGCTACATCCCGACCCAGTTCTGCTCCAGCACAGAGACCTCATCCTCTTCGACGAGCACTCGCACAGCCAGCCCACAGGAGGCACCAGAGAGGATCAGCCTGTCCATGACCGCCAGCCTCGAGCAGCTCTGACGGCCACTGAGCGCTGCACAGCTTCAAATGAAGAGAACGAAACTGAGGAAACCTCCGTGTCCGTTGTAGGTGAAGATCCCACCAACAGTGATGAAAAGAACTCAGAATGTCAGAGTGGGAATACTAAATCTAGTGATACACCCTCGCAACCTCCCAACCTCAAACCCTCGGCCACGGAAAGCCCCAGCAAAAGAACCTTCCGGAATAAAATAAAACTCGCAGCTAATTTTTCCTTCTCCACAAACCCCTCAGTCTAAACTTACTTGTTGATCAGATCAAGCTCTTGTGAAGTCAGTGTTTTATTTTTTTTTATTTTTTTGCTTGCTCAAAAAAAACCCCCAAAAAAACAACAACCTTGAAAAGGGCTTCATAATCATCCAGTGAAGTAACTCCGTGTCACTCTGCGGAGCTGTGGCCGTGAAGGATTTGATCTGACTAACAGTAGCCTGAAGGTTTCATGCCTCTCCCTGTGCTCCTTCTGCTTCTGTCTCTTAAAATGTTCAACGCACTTGCTCATCATTAGTTGGCTTTTTTTTCATGTTTGCAGACTTCTGTTTAGCTTATGACCCCGTTTTCCATGTGTGTTTCAGTTCTGACTATTTCAGTATTCTGAGTTTCAGCAGAACATCGAAGTCATGTCTTGTAGAATATGTTTAAGGAAACATGAGTTTATATGAAACGAAACCGTGCCTCCGAGTTGGCTGTAACTACGGCAGCTTCCGTCCTTTCACGATCTTATTTCCTCTCGTTCGATGCTGTTTTGGGAATCATGGTTTTTGCCTAACGAAATTAGTAGTCGCGTTTGAAGTCCTGTGACCGAGCCTGCTCTTTCTGCACACCGTGTTATAACAAACACAAAGGAGACGTCTTCTCCTATTTACAGACAGGATCATTTAAAAAAATATATATATATAAAGTTATTGAAGCAGGGGATTGATTATGTTAATTGTAGTAATCTTGAGCCCAAATTCCTTTGTATTGATGGGATTTCTGTAGTTATTCTTGTGCTCCAGAACTTTTTAGAGTTTAAGATCTAAAGTTGTTGTGGGTTGTTTTTGTTTTTTGGGTTTTTTTTTTTTTTCTTCTCTCTCTAAGGTTTTGAGGAGATTTCTGGTCTGTGCTTTAGTGCACACGTTTAATAGAACGAGTTGTAACGGCAATTTTGTTTAACATCTTAACGGTGCTGTCGGTTTCACTTCTTCGAAGGAGATCAGAAGACGAGCAGGTGGCCGTTTGGACGTTTGAGTCGAGAACCCAGACACGCACGCCAGGATAAAGTCGAGGTTGTGTTACGGAGCCCTTCGCTGCCTTGAAGCGCGCCATTCGACAGCTTAATGTCGACAGTGAAAGTTGAGTTGGCGCATGGAAAAACTCCGCCGTCCTGCTGCTGGAGTTCAAGCAAAAGCTCCATTTCGGTTTTAGCCATGTACGCAGCTTGTGTTTTTATTTCGATTGTTTTTGTTTTTCTGTGTGTATGTGTAATGGAATTTTATATGCACATAGTGCATAGATAATTTCCTGTGTGATTACGATGTTTATCGAAGCAGTAGAGTCTTAATCCGTCTGCTTACTGCATTTTCACGGCGATTCATGATGGCAAGAGCCAAGGTTGTTTTCTTTAACCTTGATCAGTTTCTTGGGATCTGTTGATAGTCTGCTTATTCTTAATGCAAGACTTCAGCATGTCTACTTTATAGATGGGTTTTAAGGCACCGGAGTATGTCAAGGATGGGGAACTGCTGTGAGTGAAACATCGTGGTATCAGGGGGACGCACACACGCCCTCTGATTTGTTTCTTGTATTTTTATTTTTTCTCTCTGTGGACCAAGCCAGGCTTTTTACAATGGTTTGTATCAGCCTTGGCACCATGGGAGACCGAGAGAGAGAGAGGGAGCCACTAGAGCGTCCCCTCCTGCACTCCCTTAACATGTTGTTGTTGTTCTTGTTGTTGTTTGTAGATGTATTTTCTGTTGTCTTGTTTAGTGGGTTTTTTGGGACCGACGACTTATCCTGCATCCGTTTGTGCTGTCTGGGGTATTCCAGGACCAAAAAAAAACCCTAGACCGATCACCTGACAAGCTGCCATTAGGATCTGTGTTTGCACCACGTTTTGGGAGAATCTCCCTGTAAAATGGCTTCCTGTTTTTATTGTGAATCTATGAGAATGTGACTATTTCTGGACTCTGGCCTTAAACCTGTTGGTCATCAAAATGGCTGCCGTTTTAGCTTAATTAAGTCCTGCAGTAAGTCGAATGCAGTCTAGTCCAGTTTTAGTCAAGTTTACAGCTCATGTTCCTAATTTCTTGACCTGACTCGCCACAACAGAGTGGCTGCGTTACGTCCCAAATGATTTGCTTTCATCCCAGATTAAAGGAGCTGGGTTTATTTTTTTGTTTTTGTTTTTTTTTCCTTCTTCCCCAAGATTATCAAAGGCCTGATATTTATTTCATGGAGGGAACTGAGTCACACTGGCCGTAACGAGTCCTAATTTTGCTGCTACGCTTTCAGTTTGCTGTTTTGGGGAGGTCATTTAGTTACAGCTAACTCGGAGGACAGATCTCGAACACCTTGTTTGTTGCGCCACGATGACGAGCTAATCTTGTTTGTCTATGCACGTTTGCATAGTTTTGATTTATTAAAGATCATCCTGCTGGGGGGGTGTAATGTTAACGAAGTCGACCGTACATCGCAGTTACAAGCATTTAGTTGAGCAGCGGCTCTTTTCCAGCATGGAGTGTGTTTGGTTTACGTGGTTTGGGGTCAGTTATGTGTTCTCTACATATTGACTTGGAGCAAGTGCAGTTGGAACAAAAGGTATTCGACATGCTGGGTTTATCCATAATAGAGCTAACCGGTTTTTGTTAAACGTTCTTGTTTAAGCTGGAACACGCTCTCGGGTGAAACGACGCGCAGATTCAAGACGCCAGCGCAGTTATTCTCTCATCAGAAGCAGAACGTTGTCACAAATGTTAACCTGAAACTCTGTCGTGCCTTGTTTTGGTTCTTGCTGATGTTGCATGTTCTTTAAAGTATTGTGCCTTCTGCCTCTGCTCGCTCGGTCATGCTCACCCCAATCATTCAGCCATCATAACATTTCACTTTTTTGTGAAGTACCCAAAATATTTCTGTTTAATAAATTTCACAAGCATCACTTTCGACTCTGACGTGTTTTTACTTTTATTAAACCTGGAGGATGTGAGAGATTCCCACCCAGTGTTACGGTTTTAGACGTATAACTGCGTTAACACTCCTTTACAACCCCATTCGAACATCAAAAACTCCGATAACTAACTCACTTGTCAGTTAAATTAGCAGATGTGGTTATGTGGATACATCAAATCCGAACTTTCTTTAGAATTCGTTTTGTTTTATGCTAGCTAGCTTTTTAGATATATTCTTCAACGTTCGCTAGAAATAGAAAGATAGATATTGTATATATCAGTATGGGCCACTGTTTACATGCTAAGTTATTTGTCACAGTACTAGCAGGTTTTATGGGATGTGAACGCATAATGAATGTTTATAATAAATATAGTAACATGCTCCATTTCTATTGGTACACCAAAATGCTTATTCCAAACGCAACAAGACTCCAATAATATCCAGAAAGATGCTTTTATTGGAACACGTATTTACAAATCATGTTTAAGCGCTTGTGTTTATTCACGCTTTACATGAAGACCTTCAAAATGAAGCACTGCAAATTTCAGGAGTGTTTTTTTCTTGTAACGTTCCTAAAATCTGCGGTTTTTGATCTTTTGTGATGGGGGGGGGGAGGGTTGGGGAAGCTCACAACACTACATGTGTACGATGAGTACAGTAACAACAACATAAAGATCTCACAGGCAAGAAAATAACACGAACACTCTGTTCACATGAAAGTGTTGTGTTCACAGGCGAGGAACCGAAATCGGACATGGTTGTTCCTTGGGTCCACTCGAGTTTCAACATTTTGTAAAGAATCACAGCAATTACAGGAGACAAAATGGAAGAGTTGCAGTGGAGAGTTTTTCGGGTCCTGCTTGAAAGCATGCGGCTCGTTTTTAGCAGTAAAAAAAGTAGTACAATGAGTGTGTTTAATCTTTTCAGATCATTTTTGATGTTTGATTGTGATTTCAAATGCACAGGTGTGTGTGTGTGTGTGTGTGTGTGTGTGTGTACCCGTTATTAACTTTTAAAACAAGTAATGTCCTGTCTCAGAACCGATATATATTGTGCTTGTAGAGGTTTTTCTAGGCAAACATGCAGATTAACACAAATCTTGGTACTGGGGCAGTTGATTAAAACATTGGACTAAATTATAGCATCATTAAGGATTCCCTATAAGAACATCCTTCATAGTCTGCGCTCTCTCTCTCTCTCTCTCTCTCTCTCTCTCTCTCTCTCTCTCTCTCTCTCTCGTTTGCTTCACTGCATCGCACTCATGAATACCTTTCGGGTGCATACCATTTTTATGACCGTGAGCACATGCACAGCTGCTGCTTGAGATTTTCTCAGCACAGGTGCTTTGTTCATTAATCGTGAAATGCATCCAGATACCGAAGTTGGTATCTGGGCAATGTGTAAACGTCCAAAACACATTTCATGTATACGTACGCTGTCTGTGAAGAATGTGGAGTGCGATTCGGTGTAATGCTACGAGACTGAGTAAAGAGATCTGTTCTGGCGTGTATGAGCAGGTGGTTCGTTCACTTCATCAAGTTTAAATACTTGCATAAAAGGGCGGCTTTTTCCAGCCTTCGCGTACAAACTGTATACGTGTGGACAAAGCCAAAGAATGCTCCACTGGTTTCAGAGCTAAACCGCTGTGTAATCACGTGTGGACGTCTCCTATTGCACGGCATAAAAATCACCACTGAAGTTTGTATGGTCAAATATTTTCTCGTCTTAAGACGCAGCACAGAGTTAGCAAATGTATTGTCGAAAAAAAATGACTGGCAAGACGATCGACGCATGATTTAGTCATGAGAGAAATTCCCTCCACTGAATCATGGTTGTGTGATTTTTCTTCAACCGTAACCTTTTAAAAGCTCCACATTGTTCAGATCTGTTCTCTTGTGATGGCCATACATATAACTTGAGTTGTTGCCATGGCAATGAAAAGTCCCCTTCCCCAGAGCTCTGATGCAGAAGATACTGTAACTCTGTTCCAGTCCACCAGCTCTTTAGAGATGAAATGGAGCAGACAGTTTTGTGGTGAAAAAGGCCGGTTACGCACCGTATCCAGCTCTGCGTCTGTGGAACACGCGCTAATGAATGCAACAGATCCTTGCTGGAGCTGATTTCTAGAATTCTCTACAGTTCTACGAGTCGTTCCAGAATGCAACGGAGCCTCAGATCCTTACTAAAGTTGATTCTGGGACTCGCTTGGATTCTAGAATTCTAAAAGGAGTTCAAGAACTCGCCAGTGCTTCAAATCCTTACTGAAGAGGATTCTAGAACCCTAGAAGGAGTTCGAGAACGCTCCAGGGCTTCTAGAACTTTGTGTGACTGGGACATCTCATAAGATTTCGACCAACATCGCTTTTTCAAACTGGAGACAAATTCCATCATCTCAGATTTATATACAGCAATAAAAATGCTTTGATGCAGAGAAAATAATTTATTAGATGATTCCTGGCACTTTTCAAATGAACAATGGCATCACATCTGCTATGTAAAGACCCAAAAAAAAAAAAATCTATAGCAACCTGATCAACCCCAAATCAGATGACGTCTTCCTGAAACATACTAACTGTAGCATGGAGAGGTTTTACATGACCGCACACTGCGTGGCTCCACAGCAGTCCTTTAGGACGGCTACGCTGCTCTTTGTAATGGATGGTTTGTTCAACGGAGGTTCCGGGGTCCACTTTTTCGCTTTTGGAGGACCTGGGAAGGTTCAAGGATGAGAATTATTCATCAGTAGCAGATCATCAGTTTTATTGTAAATACAAGTGAACCATAACTCCACTAGCGTCTGCTTATCGTCTCTATATGCCTTTTGTTTCATTTTACATTCAACTTTAATTTACATTTGTTTTTAACACCTTCAACATTCAAGCATTTAACACGGTGGCACTCGGTGAAGCAAACGGTTAACTCCTTGGACAATATGCAGCATGGCTATATATAGATTTCACATTCATTTATCATTTATCAAGCTCCACTAGCGGCTAACGTGCACTTCTGCAGCCCGCTGTGCATGAAATCATCACATCAACAATGATCCTTTTTTATTTTTATTCGGGGTATATGCAGTGCAAGCCCCCTGTGTAGGTCCTCATTCGCTGTACAGGACATGTTTCGACACCTTCTGTCCCGTCCGAGTAAAGAATTGTACAACGGGAAATGAGCATAAGAATAAAGGAACCTCGTTCAAGATGCATTGAGCGCGTTCTACCTACGGAACGAAATGATTGTACCCAACTGATCATTTATAAAAAGAAAAATACCACACATTTTTCAGTTGTGAAGTCTGTTTTGAAAATTGCTCATTAGAATCCGGAAGACGCATGTGAGCGTTCCACCGGAAAGCATAAATTCACCTGCAAATTGTTCCTGTGTTGTCGAGTGCAATTGTCCTCTCAATTTTGAAGCCTCTATTACAGGGGTGTCCGATCCTTTTTGGATACAGGTTTTCATTCCAATCAAGCAGGAGCCACACCAGATTCCACGTGTTTAATCGGTTGATCTTGGCTTTCACTAGACTCGGGTGTAGCTCCCGCTCGGTCGGAATGAAAACCTGCACCCACGCCGGCCCTTTCCGGATAAGATTAGACACCCCTGCTCTATAATGTCATGCTTTGCTGGATAGCGCATGAGGAGACCATGTTAATCTCTGTAGAGTGCTTTTCTCTGTATGATTGAACACACTTAATTGCTCATTATACCAGGAGTGGTGTGTGAGGCGCAGCATGGCTGTAACCAACCGCTGACTCGTTGCAGACCGTAGTGATCGCTAAAGCATCGCTGACCTTTTATAGGAATTTGTTAACTTGCTGTGTGGCTTGTAAGAGTCTGAAATGCAGTATATGTCACTTGTAAACGTAAACCCTTACTACCAAGAGAGCCCACAGTGTATGATAAGATATTCACTGAATGTTTAAGAGATACACCCATTAGAGACCTGGATGGGCAGCATACTCTGCTGAAATATTTTTTTTGGGGGGGGGGGGTCATTTAACATAGTTTGGTCGTTAGTTGGTCACATGACCATAACTTGTATGTTGGCTCTACCTGTGCGAGGAATTCAAGAACCTACATAAAGCCCCCTGAAGCATCGCGTCCTCTGAAACATCGTCTGTATTTTATTGTATTGTAAGTTTTAACCTTGGCCAGCACTTTGATTCAGTGAGAGATGATTCGTGGAGTGCCTTTTATATTGACCAAAAAAAAAAAAAAAACACGCATCCCCTTTTCCCCACCGGATAGAACGGAATCTTTTTCAACATGTCAGTTTGGACATTAATAGGAAAACCTGTAGCCCTGCTCATTCGTGCGTTTATCGTTTATCTAACCAGCCCAATATGTGGCAGCGCTGCAGTGCATCACGTCATGCAGGTGGTTTTGTAGACCTCGCCTGGTCCAGTTTGGGTGATCTTGTGCTCGCTGACTCCTCAGCCCACAGTTCCCTGTTCTTGGCTGACAGGAGTGGAACCTGATCTGGTCTTCTACTTTTGTAGCCCATCTCTCTCGAGGTTCAACATATGGTGTCCTGATTATGCTTTTCTGCTCACCACGGTTGTAAAGCGTGGCTATTTGACTAGTTTTCCTGCTAGCTCAGACCAGTCTGGACATTCTCCTCTGACCTCTCTCATCAACAAAGCTTTTCTTCCCACAGAACTGCTGCTCACTGGATGCTTTTTTGCACCATTCTCTGTAAACTGTTGTGCATGAAAATCCTAGATAATCAGCAGTTTCTGGAATATTCGCACCACCGACCGTGCTATGGTCAAAGTAAGTCAGATCATGTTTTTCCCCTGTTCTGATGTTTGATATGAACATTAACTGAAGCTCTTGACCTGTATCTGCATGTGTATGCGTTGTGCTGCTGCCACATGATTAGCTGATTGGATGGATAATTGCATGAAAGTGCAGGTACACTGGAGATGTGTGCGTGTATATAACCTGGTGGTAATTCTTCTATTGAAATGAAAAAAGGACATAATCTTTCAAGATGCACGCATTGTGTAAAAAGGGCAGACGTGACCGATTCAGGTTATGCCACCTCCCCACGTAAAGCTAGTCCCAATCTGAATAGGGCTTCAGCTAATGATTGTTCAAATTGTGCTAGACAACATCAGTTACGTTTCCAGCTCTTCAAGGTATAAAATGAACTTTTACATGGATGCCCCGCCACGAAAAACCTGCCATCTTTACAGAATGGTCATGTCCGCTATCTAGGTCTCTACAGTATCTATAGGTAGAACCCCAAACCTTCTCTAAAGGTCTGTGTCCATCTTGCCTTATAAAAAAGTGTCTGTGAGCTCCAGTTAAATATGAGTAAATGTGTCATTGAATCAGGGCCACTCACTCTGTGTGACTCTGGTCAGTTTGTCCAGTGGCATGAGCTTGAGTCTGAGGAACTCGGCCATCTCTTTGTCCTCTTCCTGCTCCCTGTGGAGATGGACAGCAGGTTTGTGAGTCACAAATAACGAGTGGAAAGCCGGGGCCGAAGGAGAGTGTCAGGAGATGGTAAATAAAACGGGGATGAGACACAAAGAGGGAGGGGAGGGGAGGAAAGAAAATGAGTGAAAGAGCAGCAGGAATGAGTCATAAAGCTGCGAGAGCTGTGGCTGGGTCGCAGAGGTGTTGATGAGCTCTCACTCTGAGGAACACTAATGAGTGTCAGAATTCTCACCGAGACTGAAAAACATTTTCTGTGATTCACTAATTAAATAGGACGCATTAAAAAAAAAACGTTGATGATGATGGACAGTCTGCTTATTCAGAGCTGTGTTGTAGTTTTCCTGCCTCATGCGCTGTGATGGAGACTTGGTTTTAAAAATGCACTTTGCTTCATTTTTTCCTGTATCACTTTGTGCTCCTATTAGGTCATTTTATTTATATATATATATATATATATATATATATATATATATATATATATATATATATATATATATATATATATATATATATATATATATAAAAAATAAAAACAGATGCAGTTCATTTTATTTTTGTTGTTGATGATTAGCGCATATAATGTTTAAGGTTTTTTGTGGGATTTTCACTTCTTATTTATTCTTTCCTCATTTTCTTTCCTTACCTATACGTAAATATACGTATATACCTATACGTAATTTTAATGGTCAGAAAAGCCAAAATCCACAATAACCTTTACTGCATCTTTATTTTAACCTCCTTTTGCTGTGAATAATTAATGAGCTAGGCAGCGAGCCGTTGTGCCTATGACATTTGATTGAATGGAAGTATATCGTTTTCAGATGTCAGAAAGTCGTTGGGTTTAGCCGAGTGTATGGAGGTCTGGCATGTCCTGTGGTTTAATTAGCGTTCAAATGTAGTTCATTATTGAACCAAGGAGACATTCCTTCTCTGCAGGGAACTCTGGGTTTCATCTAGTTCTTTATTTAACTAAATAAAACTTTAAGTTCTTCGTTATATAAGTCCCAATTAGCAAGGTTTGGTGAATAATCTGTGAGCTTTCAGTCTCATAAATATACCCGTCTGGGTATGTCGCTACAGACTGGATGCCAGATGGGATCACACACTTGTTCATTTCGTTTCACTGCATGCTCATTCTCTCACACGTGTAATCAGCTTTGCTGAGAACTTCGCAAGAGCTTCTTAACTGCTAAAAACAAAGAGCTGGGGCTCCCAAGTTGTGCACAGGTATTCAACGAAAAATATATTTACATTTACGGCATTTGGCAGACACTCTTATCCAGAGAGACTTAATTTTATCTCGTTAAAAAAATATGAGCACTTGAGGGTTAAGGGCCTTGCTCAAGGGCCCAACAGAAGCAATTTGGGTGTGCTGAGGTTTGAACTCAACCTTCTGAGCAGGAGTCCAACACCTTAACCACTGAGCTACCACATCCCATATAAATGTTTCTAACATGACTGAATGGCAGTGAGTTTTTAAAAAAAAAATGTGTTTTGAATGTGCTATGGGGAGAATAAGCATGCACAGAACTTTTTTCTGTTTTTTTTTTTAAACAAGCCATGTCATCAGTTCACTAATCAGGCAAGGGAAGGTAAACTGTCTATGAAATTTTGTGAAACGCCTTTGATTTCCTAGACTACGAGTTGCCTTGTACCTATGTGGAAATCCCACCTCCGCCCTGTGTATGGAGTTTGCAGGTTCTCCCCATGCTTTGGGGGTTTCCTCTGTGTACTCCGGTTTCCGCCCCCAGTTCAAAGACATGCGTTGTAAGCTGATTGGCATGTCCAAATTGTCATGTGTGAGAAAGAGCGGGAGAGATTGTGCCCTGCCATGGGTAGGCTCCATGCTCCCTGCAACCCTGTGTAGGATAAGTGGTACGGAAATGGATGGATGTAACTGGATATGAAAAGAGTTGCTGAACTACGCCGGAGTACTTGGTTCAGTCCTCTGAAACACACTGTTCCGTCTCCATCCGGATCAAGGTCTGCCAGTTGGCGACCGCTGATCTTTCACCGTATTGTTTTCTCTACTGTTGATCAGAGTAATGCTAGCTAATCATGCCAAAGCTCATCCCACCCCCAACCCCCACAAAACTCGCCTCAGAAAACATAGAGGACATATAGGAATCTCTAAATGTGGAGAGTTCCAAAGAAGCCATGATTCAGTGTTAAAAATCATGATAAAATATTGCCCTTAATGTCATTGGCCTAGAAAATCTTGTCAGTTTGGCAATAGGTAGCATATCCGTTGCCACGTCTAAACAAATGAAGACACCGATTGTCACAAGATCTGTTTAACATAATGTCTGATTATCTGACTAGCTAGCTAGTTTACCTGTTGGCGGTAACTATGTATACAAATGCACACAAAGCAATACCCATGATCCAGCAGCAGTAGAGTGTGCTCCATGAATCTTTTAAAGCTTTCTTCTCACTTCTCTCTAAAGACGATGACTATTCTGGTCTTCCATCTTAATCATTCTGGCTCATTTGAATGATTTCTCTCCTTCCTCAATTGTTATTGTCTTGTACAATTTGACTATTTTTCACATTAGCATACACCGGTCATCTTCTGGGATGTTTGAATCTCACAACGAGTGCTGTGAATGCACAAATATATCCATATGCATGCAGTGCCTGTGTGCTATCAGTTAATAGATTTGGGTTTTTTCTGATAATTGTGCCTGGCTCCGTCATAGAAAGCAGATTATTTCTTATCAGAATTTAAAACAAGCTTAAACTAAATTAGGGGTATGTGATCTTATCCACAAAGGATCATTGTGGCTCCTGCTTGGTTAAAATATAACCCTGCAATCACGCAATGCAGCTTTTTTACAATGCTAACTGTCAACAGACCCAGGTTTTTCCAGACCTGGTCTGACTTGCAGACTAAGTGGGGGTTGAATCCTCTTTGAAGCCGCCAAATACTTATTATCATCATCTCTGGAACACAATGTGTAGGAGTAGAAGATAGTGTTGTGACAGTTCAGCACTTCCAGACACCACTTTTCTCTGCCTTTACTTTTCTTTCACGCACCTCAATCTCTCCACCTCTGCGTCATCCACTAGGAAATCCCTCTTTTCCACCAGCTTATGGATCTTCTGAATCAGCTCTTCCTCCTTCTGCTGGTTCTTCTTGCTCCTTTCTTTTTCTGAGAAAGTGGAGAACAAAACAAATTGAATCAGTGAATGTAACATGAAGTTCATTTTGTATTTAGATGATCATGGGTACTCTGACATTATTATTATTATTATTATTATTATTATTATTATTATTTATTTGTAGATTTTCTATTCACAGATTTTCTATTATTGTAGTTATTGGATTATCATACCTATACTATTCTCATAGCTCTTTTTGGAGGGGTTTCCTGATTTTCTCCCTAATTTAGTGGTTGATAAAGAGAGTGTGTAAACCACACATCCAACCCTCAGAGCATGGCCAATGTTGCTCTCTTGGACTCCCGGACACAGATGGCTGTGTGTTATCGTACCTGTTCTTTTCTTGTAGCTGTCCTATTCTCATAGCTATTGTATTAATATACCTAACCTATCCTGCATGTCCAATCAGTTTGTGTTATTGGTTTTGCCTTTAGAAATAGTTTCAGCATTTCCATTTATCCATCTTCCTTTTTGTTTATTTTTTTTCATACCTGATATGCGCTCACACACACACACACACACACACACACACACATATTGATGGTAGGTGAAGGGCAGAGCGTGTGGAGGACAGGAAGTGCCAGCTCAGCACATTTTCACATGGAGAGAACATAATCCTGAAAGCATCTTTGAAAATGATGTTCACACAGATGCTTCTGTCTTTCTCCTACTCCCTCTCCCTCTTAGACAAATGCACAATGAGACAACACATGTCATCCTTATTGATCGCCAAATAAAACTTTGTGCTACAGAAGCCATAAAGCGCACCAGCTGTTCTTGAGAAATGCACCATTCAAACCTGCTCCAGTTTCATGTTTCAATCAGTTTTCAAGACTAAACCTTTTGTGAATGCGCCATAATAAAAATGGTGCTCCCTAACCCCATGCCCAGCATCAATCCAAACAATGAAATATCAATGAGAAGCAACTATCCATGATTTAAAATGTGTTCTTGATGGCGACGGTACAAACCTGGCACGGACACAATTTTACGCAGCTCCTGCTTCAAGGCCATGATGTCTTTGCACAGTTGAATATCGTCCATCCTGAAGAAAGAAAAGAGGATTTTCTGAGGAAGAGGTAGGGCTGTGATTATTGTGATTATTAGTTGCAATACAGTACATCATGTGAGACATGATGCTCAGTCTCAGCAAGAGTAATGTAAATTTTGTGTCGGTCCTTTTTATTAATTGTTTGTTTTTGTTTGTTTGTTTGTTTTTTTTAAGTGAGTAGGATTGTTGTATAGTGGCAGCCTGTTGTTGCTTGTGGTTGCTAATTATTCCTAAAATGTTAAATCATTTCATCATTTGTATTGCAAATTGTAGGCTCAGCCTGGTTTAAAAATGAGAGATTAATGATATAACCTAGCTATTATGGTACATTCACACATACAGGGGCTCGCAGGGACAAAGCGACTGGAGAGCATTTTCAATAAGAGATGGTGACTTACGATGACATGAGCAACAGAGACTGTTGACAACTATATGTGGGCGTGTCCAGCGACAAAGTTGAGAAAAGTTTACCTTTATGCAAATTTCGAGTGATTTAGCGCAGCGACTACCAATGGGAGTGAAGACAGTAGCGCGCACGTGACCCGTGATTCGCCATGCTGCCTGCGAGTCCGAATTGTGTCGAGGAACCAGAAAGTCCTGCACTTGCACTTTCGCTGCAGATAGATGGCCGCAGTGGCGACGAGCACACGCTGCTTCTCCTTCATCTGGTAGGATATGATGCATATGTAGACTGGTGAATTTTATATACAAACGCTGCCCCTGCAGAAAGTTTCATTTTAGCGGCAACAAAACTTGATTTGTTCTCAATAGTGGCATGTTGGTTGCGCCACCCACTGATGCATCTTACTATGGCAACCAGTAATAGGAACGCCTACTGGCAACTTCATAGTATAGCGACTGGTGACTTGCGTGTTAAGAGTGATAAAATCTCTGTATGTGTGAACGTACCTTTAAACTTGCTAGTTATGAACGTACCTTTAAACTTGCTAGTTATGGCTCATGAACTATCCAGTATAGCATAAAGTGGCTGTATGAGAATGATGGTAATCAAATTGTATTGTCTTTTTTTTTTTTTTACTATTATTTTAATCTATGCACCCTCAAAGTCTGCTCACTATATGTGCTCACTTTGATAATGTCAGCAAACTACAAGTGTTTAGGAGGACCTCGAGATAGATTGGGACCGGTCCAGGTCAGTTCCGCTGTCATGTAGCCAAGATAAATATTTTAATCTGTCCCTATTAAATTTAGCATTTTTGTGATCACAGAAATTAACGCAAAATGAAGAAAACTCCACAATATTCGCAGGAGCTTGCAATTTTTCAATATTACTGCAGATTGTCCACAGATTTGGACCAAAACGTTCCATGTGACATCACAATGCACATTCAGCTAAAGCCCTCTTCTATTCATGTGAGTCGAGCATGCAAAACTGCAAAAGACACAATTTTGCCACTTCAAGTAGATTTTTCCGCAGCAAAATCAAGAATTTTTGGCTGCGATAATCAACAAAATGCTCCAGAAGATCCTGTATGGACTCTATAATATTGTATTTGTTGTCCGTGATTGGTTGTTGTCCAGATTTATTGGATTATGTAACTTGTTTTTGAGCTATTCTACTTTGCTTCCTCTCAGACATGATTCTGAGAACTCACTGGTTTACTGGTAACACATTGGTTAGAATAACATTAAGGCAGTTAAACATAGCCAGATTAAATAAACCTATTAGCCAGACTCACAATGTTTCACTTGCGAGGACAGAACACTGCATCTCCTAGCTGAGATGTTCACCAACAACTTGGTGATGCTTTGTCGAGCCTGCAAACACGATGTGCTATGTGGAAAAACACAATCCGGAGATGAGGACTACGGCACAGTAGTCCCATCTTCGGGACTTTTCAGTGAGTCTATTAATATTGCAATTCACTATCTAACTAGCTCTCCTTACATTATTACATTATGGTAGCTACCAATTTTTAACCTTTAGATTTCTCTGAATCATAGAAGTCTGTCTGGTGTGATCATCTGAACTCAATGTCTTGGTCGCTATGTCAAAACCTTTACTACTGCTGTTTACATTTATTCATTTAGCAGACGCTTTTATCCAAAGAGACTTACAAATGAGAAAATACAAGCAAAGTGCAGAGAACAATACAAGTCGTGTTACCATACAAGATTCATAACTGAGTTCTAGAAAAGCAAAGTGCGCAGAGTAGAGGTGTAGGAGGCAGTGTAGGGTGGGTTTTTTTTAACGGATAATGTGGGGTTGGTGTTTTAGGGGTTAGTTTGGTGTTCACGGACGAGGTGGTTCTTTAGCTGTTTCTTGAGGATGGTGACCGATCCTGCGGTCTGGATTGATAATAAGGCACTACTAAGCGTCGGTCACTAACCAATCACAGATTGCGTGAGGGAACGTAGGCCATAAGGAGAGAATTGAGGTAGGAGGGTGCTGTTCCAGACGAGGTCTTGTACATGAGCATCAAGGCCTTGAATTTGATGACATGGGTTCTCTTGGGCTGGTTGAAGGTGAGATGTGCTGCTGCAGTCTGAATCATCTGAAGGGGTTTGATTGAGCTGGCTGGGAGACCCGAGAGTAGTGCATTGCAGTAGTCCAGTTTTGATATGATAAGAGCCTGGACTAGTAGTTGATGTTGTACAGAATGAACCTACAGGACCGTGCAGTTACTGAAATGTGGTCTGGAAAGGTCAACCCCAAGGTTCCTGGCTGTCCTGGTTGGCTTGAGTGTGGTTGAGCCGAGCTGTACATTGAGGTTGTAGTTGATTGAGGGGCAGGCTGGGATGACGAGAAGCTCAGATTTTGCCAAGTTCATCTTAAGGTGGTGTTCCCTCAACCAGACCGAGATGTCCGACAAGCAAGCAGAGATTCAGGCAGAGACAGATGGATCATTAGGCTAGAAAGACAAATAGAGCTGGGTGTCATCAGCATAGCAATGATATGAGAATCCATGAGACTCAGTCACCTGCCCTAAAGATGTAGTATAAATCGAAAAGTGCAGTGGACCCAGAACTGACCCCTGAGGAACCGTAGTTGTGAGTTGCCGACTTTCAGAAATACCTCCCCTCCACAATACCTTTATAGGATTCCACCCAGCTCAGAACTGTTTCGGTTAGGGTCTTGCACAAATGAGTCTTGCACAAAGTGAACTCCAACCATCAGAATTCTCCGAGCTCTTTTCTTCATTCACTCCTCAAACCACAACTAATAATATCCGCACTCACACAAATCTGTACAATTGATCAGTAAGCGGAAAGTATAGATTATGTAGCAATAATCTCACCATGACCAACATGATCCTAAATCAAAATTCCACTACGAGTATAATACATAACATGCTTCCAGCTTCTCTGCTGTTATGTAATGCTGTTTGTCAGCCATGGCTGAGGTCGTGGGTGGACATCAGAGCCGTGACTCACCACCCAGCCTTATTTCTTATTTAACCTCTGTATTAACAAAAGCAATCACACTGGGATTGTTGCTTCTTTTTTTCACTGTTTGACACTTTTTCCTTATTTTCCCTCCGTCCTTCCTTTTCTCCATTCTCCTCACCTCATCCTGCACCGCAGTGACGGCTACCAGGCGCTTTAATCCACAGCAGTAGATGACTCATCCACTTGCTCTTTCTCCACATAGTTCTCTCTATTTCTCTCGGTCTCTTTTTCATGACATTGAGTCTTGACTTCTATCACTCTGTCTTGCTTTTTGTCTTGACATTTTTTTTCTACCTTTCATTATATGTCTCTTTGCTCCATCTCTTTTGTTCTGGTCCTCCATCTCCAGCATTTCTCATGCGAATGTGTGTGTGTGTGTGGGTGTGTCTGTGTTCGAGCTTTGCAGTGTTTTGTGACGCACTACTGCACTGCCTGCCAAGAAACATTTACTTTGTATCCTCAGGAGTCCCTTAGACACAGAGACCACACCGAAACCCTTCATGTCCCCATAACCCACAGCAGAGACACATTAAACCCAATCGTATTAAACTGATGCAATTTAGCCTTGTTCTCTGCTCCAGAGAAAGAAACGATTAATTGAAGCAGAATCTCAGACAATTCGTGACCTCGGCATTATAAAGTTTTGGGTTAATTAAGAACAAATTAGAAGATTGGTGAGCAGTTTCACAAAAATATCACAATACTTGCACTTTTTTTTTTTTTATTAATTTTTTTTTACAATGCGCAATATGTATAACAGTTAAAAAAAAACGATACATTTTTTTGTTAAAATTAGATTAGCACCCGCTATCCACATCACACAATACAGTACATGACTACAGACTCATGATCCTTTAAACCAGTGGTCCCCAACCTTTTTATCACCGGACCGGTCAACGCTCGACAATTTTACTGCGGCCCGGGGGGGTTGAACCGTCCGATAAGGCTTCTGCATGTTGGTGTGCCCACTAAGACTCACAAGCTCTACTCCTCTCCTCTCAACGACTGCCCTAACGCTCTCTGACTCTGGTCGCTATGGTAATGTTTAAACATCCCTTCAAAATAACATATAGATACGCCACAAAAACGAATACAAAGAACATTTTATTTTCATGAAAATTTTAACTCACGATAACGCGATCTTTTTAACAACAGCCTCTCCTAGAAGTTCAGGGCAAATGTCTTCAGTAGAGGGCAAGATCAGTTCTTCACCAATAGTGAATGGCTTTTTAGCCTTAACAATACGGTTAGCCACCAAGTACGATGCTCTCAGTGCATTCGCATTTACTGACGTGGTGTCCCTCAGTCATTTCTTCTGTCTGTCGTGTTCCTGTTTTTTTTCTTTCAAAGTACTTCAGGGGCTTGTCTTTTAATCCAGGGTGCTTGGTCTCCAGGTGGCGAAGCAGTTTTGAAGGCTTCATTGCCTCATTAGCGAGCCGGTCGCGCGCATATTATGCAGAGCGGGCTTGGTATGTGGGAATCACCTACTGGGATAAATCCATATTTCAAGTAGGACTCCTGGTATTGTCTGTTAAAAGCTTTCTTTTTCTTGGAAGTGGACTTTTCTCCTGTCTCTTCACTGGGCCTTTTCCCCTTCACAAAGAAACTTTCCAAAAACATCTGTTTCTTACTTATCTTATCTGTTTCATTGTTGGCGCGCAAGACATAACTGAGAGAATCCGGTCATTTTTCAAAATAAAAGGTGTATCGTTCAGACTCAGATAATACATAAAACGGAAATATTTAATTATATCTTGTGCGGCCCGGTACCAATTGATCCATGTACCGTTGTTTTTGATCCATGTACCGTTGTTTTTTCCATTCAGCCTACGTTGCTCTGCTTGACTGACTGACTGCTTGTTTTAAAAAATCAATTTTGGATTTGGACTAAACTTTTTTTTTTCTGTTGTTGTGGTTTGTCTTGTTTTTGTTCTGTGGACTTAAACCCCTGCATTTGCATTCAACTCTGTGCATGATTAGTTCCATGCGGTCTGTTTGGAGTTCATGATTTTCCTCCAGGTTTCGAGAATTAAATTTGTGCCAAAAGTATAACATACTGTAACTTTTCAAGAAACAAACAAGACCACGATTTATGTTTTGCCACGAGTTCACTGTTTTCGTTTTCCTTTATTCTCGTTGTATATTTTTTTTGTTCGTTTCATGAAAGTTACATTCGATACTTTTGGCACAAATTTCATTCCATACAGGTTCTGTGCTTTCCTCCTGTCTCCTAAGAACATGCCAGTGAGTGCTATAATAACAAAAAGAATAAACAAAAAAAATAAACAAAAAAAAATAATAACAAAAAAAATAAACAAAAAGGAAGATGGATAAATGGAAATGCTGAAACTATTTCTAAAGGCAAAACCAATAACACAAACTGATTGGACATGCAGGATAGGTTAGGTATATTAATACAATAGCAATGGAATACAATAGCTACGAGAATAGGACAGCTACAAGAAAAGAAGTGCCCTGAAGTCCCATCCAGGGTGTGTTCCACCGTGACCCTGACCAGGAAAAGGGCTTACTAAAGACTGAATGAATGAAAGAGGATCTACAAAAAGAAATTAAATAACCCAGAAAAACTGGAAAATTAAATAAGTGGCACTAAAATTGAGTTTGACATCCAGTCAGCTTTTATATTTATATCATATTGTCCAGTCTTAGTCTAAACTAAAAGAAGGGAACTAAATAAATGCGGCAGACATAAAACAATTAAGTGTCATGGAAGTGTCATTAAGTGTCTTGAAGGAAAACGCCAGCATTTTTAATCCAATTTTTATCCACCACATCTGTAGCATGTGTGCAGTTATCACAGGCAATCGTTTTTGCACATCTGTTTGTATTGAGAAAACACAGAAAACTCATAATGAAAGCCTTGAGGCAGATGTTCAATTATGTTTAACTGTTTACAATTTTAACAATTTCATATAATGTGAATTAAAAACTACAGCTGTTCCACTTTAAGAATATGCGACTTGGTATAAGACCGACTTAACAAAGTCTTATCAAAGCAGTTCCTTTGAACGTTTATAAAAAAATCTCCAACACGCCCGGAAACTTTGGGAGCAAAATGTAAGTCCCAAACATTGTCACACACTACTACAAATTGTTCCTTCTGGAAAAAGTAGTCCCTTTTCTGGAAGGATGAAGTAAACATACAGGTTATGTGCTTGATGTACAAATACCTCTACGTGAAGAATTTGTAAAAGTGTTCTACTTAAAATATGTTTTGGTTTTATGATTTTTGACTCAAAATTCTTGCTCATGGGACTCGTGATACTGTGGATAGAGAATTTATTTTAATAAATGTAAGGCGATGCCTTTTCGCCTAGTGTCAGCCTTTACAGGCAGTCTTTTTCTGTCATGCTCAAATTAAACCCTAACACACTCAGTCTCTTCACATAACTACAGTCACGATCTTGCCCTATTTGCTCCTGACTCGGCTTCCGCAGCAACAGTGCTGTGTTTTTTATTTTAGTTCTAGTTTTGGTTCCTCTCTCTGTCTTCTCACTCCGTCTTTCAAACATATCAAGCTTTGTGAACGTTCAACTTGAAATAATAACAGCATGTTGGAATAACATTTGTGTAAACAAAGCATTTTCTAAACAAGTTCTCTCTCTCTCTCTCTCTCTCTCTCACATATATATATATATATATATATATATATATATATTATTATATATATATATATATATATATATACATATCTATATCTCTCTATATATATATCTCTCTCTATATATATATATATATATATATATATATATATATATATATATATATATATATATATATATATATATATATATATATATATATATATATAATAATAATAATAATAATGTGTGTCCTTTGTGCTTGTCCATTCATTGTTCCCAAAATTCAATCGGTGAAATTTGTAAGTCGCATACCTTTTAACAGACAATATAAGAAGCACCTGTTTACCTGCTCTTTTATCTAGTTATCCAATCAGCCAATCATGTGGCAGCAGCGCAATGCAAAAAATCTGAGAGAATTCACAGGAGAATCGCCAGATTGTGTCAAGCTGACAGGAATATTGCAGTAACTCAAATAGCCATGCTACAGCTGTGGTGAGCAGAAAAGCACATCAGAACACAACACCTCAAACCCTGAGGCGGATGGGCTTCAACAGCAGAACATCAGACCCATGTCAGATTCCATTCCTGTCAGCCAATAACAGGAATCTGATGCTGTAGTAGGCTCAGGCTCACCTAAACTCGAAAGTTGAGGACTGGAAAAAGACCAGGTGTTGTTTTTCCACTTGAATATTGCCATTCTTCTCTGACCTCTCTCATCAACAAGGCATTTCCACCAACAGAACTGCTTCTTACTGGATATGAGTTTTTTCCTTATTTTTTCCTCCTCACCATGCTGTGTAAACTCTAGATTTGTGTGTGTGTGTGTGTGTGTGTGTGTGTGAGAGAGAGAAAATCCCAGGAGAGCAGCAGCTCCTGGAATACTCAAAACAGGCTATCTTGCATGGTCCAAGTCACTGAGATTACTTTTTTTTTTTTCCATTCTGATGATTGATGTGAAATAGCAGTCCCTCCAGGATTTCACAGTTTTGCGATTGCAGACATGAATGCAAAATGAAGCAAACTCCGCAATATTTGGAGGAACTTGTGATTTATTTTTTTATTTTCAAAATTACCGCAGATTTGGGCAAAGGGTCATCACAACGTGCATTCGGCCAAACCGCTCTTTGATTCACTTTGATTCAAGACAATGAGTACAGCTAAAAGGTCTCATTTACCAACAAACATCACTGCGAAAGACCGCACAAACAACTCGGTGCGATAGCAATTTTTTCTGATTCAAGGAAAAAAAAAAGAAGCATAATTATATTATTTTTTTGGCTTTTTATTAAAGGAATATTAACTAAAGCTCTTGATCTGTATTTGCATGTTTTATGCATTGCGCTGCTGCTACATTATTGGCTGACTGAACTGTGAGTACCGGCAATTGCAATCAATTCCAATGAGCAATAAACCCCCCCTTTTCTTGGGTTTTTTTTTTTTTCGAGAGCGCTGGGTTTTGTTTAGGTCTCTCTTTGATGCACATTCCTGTGTGGGCTTCAACTGGCAATTATCAGGTTTGGTGAAGGAACATTCACGATCATAAATATGCTAATGGAGTTGAACATTTGTTCATTTCATTTCACAGCACACACTCTCACACATGCATATATACATGTAATCAGCTTTGCAGTGCAAACTCGATCGGTATTGTGCTGTATAATTAATTCTCACAGAGATTAAGTGTGCTTCTGGGCTAAATTACGCTGTAAATGGGAATAAATAAATATTTATTTACCTCCCTAATGTGTAAATAACGAATACATCAAATAGGAGTGGCATTAAAACTGCATTAAAACCAAAATATAAATGTCTAATCTTAAACTTAATCTGTGTCTGGAACTAAGCACCAGTAGTTTTTCCATCATGGAGTGAGTTATGTTTGAGGGAAATGACAAATAACACATCCGTATTAAATCCTCCGTTAAATTGTTTAGTGCACACTGAAGATAAAGATCCACACACTCAAGTCTCTCTCTCTCACACACACACACGTCTGAGCTAGCAAGCAGCCAGTGATTTGTGTTTCTCACATAAAACGGAGCTCGGACTCCCTTCTAACGAGCACCTCCCTGAGCCTCTGGATCCTGGCCATCTCCGTCTCGATCTCATCCGGAGACATGGAGCTCTCAGCCATGGACACGTCCATCTGACCTGCAGGAGAACAGAAACACTCTTTGTATCTGTGTGAGAAATTGTGTACACACAACAGGGTGTGTATATTCTACATCTTCGTTGATAAAGGAATAAAACAGGAATGTGATGTTACAGGAGAATAATTAACAACAGAGTGGTGTGATGCGCACACAACATGGAGTTGCTGTTACCGCTCTCAAGATGATCGTTTTCCAAGAACATGTCTTGAAATGTTTTATTTCTCTTATCCTACATTGTTTTGCCAATTATTACAATCATATACTAATTAAAGAATTGCACGTCATACTTTATTTTTATCCATTTATAGTTATGTTTAATGGTGTGGAGCGTCTGCGAAACAAGTGAGTTCCTTTCTCACTCTGTTTATTCTTTAAACTGTTGTTCCCTCATCTGTTACACTTTTTTCTCTCTCTCATGAAGATCATAATACAAAAAGAATTTTAAGATTACCCTGGCTGGTGCAAAGTGCTAACACTGTAGACTCCTTCCAAAATTGTGAAATAAATGAAAACTTCACCCTATCAACAAATACTTTTTTCCACCGTACACAGCCCTTTTTAAATGATTACTAGAGAAATGACAGTATTAGAAAAAGTGCATTAATATAAACCTGTGATTTGGCTTGTATCTGGAACTACTCTCCGAGCCCCCGTTATAGAAAACTCAACAACACCTTCTAACTGATCAGAATCAAATTCGTGTTATAAGTGTAATCAGTTATTTGATCAGAGTAAGGAACAGCAAATGGAGAAACTCCAAACACCCAGAGAGCAAGATTACAGAGAATTACAGTGTGTGTGGGCGTAGTGCGACATGCTGGCAGATCAACTTTCAAACTTCATCATGAATCAGCATGAGCACATCAGAGATTTTCATCCTACTGTTTACAAATAATGATGATATCATCACTTTTCCCATCACTACTAGGGCCATATGGTCACTGCTCTTATTAAAGCGTACGAGAGGTTCAGTTATCTCGCACAATAGTAAGACGAGATCTTATTAGAGTTCGTTCGAGTCTATCGCTGTCCACCGTTCGAGCAGTTGTTCACATCACCGTAGCAACGAGTGACGCACTGACACACAGATATCAAGGCTGATACTGATAGCTCAGTGCATCAAACTCCATCATTTGTGGCTCCGCTTACAGCAGGGTTCAACACACGTATACACACATATACACAGGGCTATGCAATCATTTGTATGACTTTCCTCACACTCCTGTGGCAGAAATAGATCATTTAGTATATGAATAATGGAAATGAATACTTATAATACCATAATTTGAAAAATGGATGCTGAAAAAAAATAACCATCAGCTTAAACTGAATTTTTAAACATTTTAAAATCTGAGAACTGTATTCTGTGCATTCTAAAGTTCAAAAACATTTTTTCAAATGTAAATCATTGAAAACTTGGGTTCCCAAACCTTTCAGATCAGATCGCAGCTATATATTTTACAGTCTAGTGCTTAGAGGAAGTACAGGCAGATTTTTTTCATCCTACACATTCTGCGATAGGTTTGGAGAACTCCTGTCCTTAAAGACTGTATGGCTTTCCAAAGCTCTCTGAAGCAGTTCTAATGAAGCATAAGCCCGGCTTTAAATCCGTCCTTCAGAACATGAAGCATCTTGAAAATATCTACAGTCGTCCCTGTGGTTGCTACTTCAGCAAAAAAAACAAAACAAAACAAAAAACAGCCATTTTTTCAGCCATTTAATGCATTTAAAATTTACTGCAGCACCACAAATCCCTTACAAAGTCTTTTTTGGGGGGGTTTAATGAGCAGCAATCTTTTCATTATGGTCAGGGAGACCATAATGATTCCCCTTTCACACCAACACTTCCAGCAATGCCAATATTACAGACAATTATCCAAACCTTGAAAGAATGTGGTATAATTTGATGTTGTTCTTGGCCTTTGCTGTCAGATCAGAAACCTCTTTACAGCTACAGTTATCTTGTCTCTCAAGGTACTGGAGCAGAACCTTTGTAATTGGCCATAGGGGAGGTGTGCGATGGAGGAATGGTCCTGTATAACTGAAGCTCATGGGAGGAGTAAATTACAGGGAGAGCATGAGAAACCCAGCCAGCTAGCAGCTTTTACAATGGCTGATTGCTTTAGGAGCCAGCAGGCTTGGGCGGCGGAGAGTATCGGTATTATAAGATGCCATCTTTGATAAGAAAGGTCTTTCCTGCTGCCTTCATTGCTATGAACTGGTGGGAAGGGACATGCTTTTCCAAACTGAATACAAATCAGATGACCTCTGGCATGATGTAAACATCTCCCTGGACTGTTGCATGAATATTTAACCACTAGCAATCACTCGCATCAACCGTCGCTGACTCACAGCGCGTCAACAATCTCAAGCTGCCAGAAGGTGGGGGCTTCTTCTCTCAGACTAAATCATCTGACAACTGGCTATGTTCTGTAGCAGGGAGACTTCTCTCTCTCTCACACACAGACACATACACACACGTATTGGTAGAGAAAGCAGCAAGAAACCTTTATGTAAGATAATACCTCAGCTAATTTTGAGATACTATAGCACACTGGCATGCATGCCAAATGTAGCGTAGCAACCTTTTGCTTTGCTATATTAGATATCTTGAATATAAGTAATATAACTGAGATATTTATCTTCTGAAAAAAAAACAAATACACAGCCTTCATCTCACAGTGAACACTGACTGATCAGACGTTCCATGATGTCCATTAAATGACTCTCTTGGCCTGACTTTTAATTTGGACCGTAAAAAGACTGTTATCGGTCCATTTTAAATTGGTCCTGCACTACAGCTTGAAATGAATTTCGTAACTCGCCAGTCACTATGGCTATATAATATATATTAGTCTGTTTTGCCCACCTCGTTTGGTAAACTTGCTCCTTACCTAACATGATCTTTGCAGGAAGGTAGCCAAGGTGTGCTCACTGCCTCATTTAGCTCCATAGAATATTTATATTCTATTATATATTGAGTGGTCCAAAATGGGAACTTCACCAAGCACTAATAGAGGCCCATTGGGGCAGGAATTAAGATGCTCTTTGTTTAATTTTAGAACATTTCTAGTAGAGAAACTTAGTAGAGAATACTTCTTGGCCAGGGGTACAGTGGCTTAGTGATTAGCACATTTGTCTCATAACTCCGGGGTTGAGGCTTCGATTCCTGCCTCGGCCCTATGTGCGTGGTTCCCCCCCGTCCATGCACTGTTGGCTGATCTCTAAATTGTCCGTAGTCTGTGAATGGGTATGTGAATGGGTGTGTGATTGCGCCATACAATGGGTTGGCACCCCGTCCAGGGTGTCCCCCGCCTTGTGCCCTGAGTCCCCTGGGATAGGCTCCAGGCTCCTCAGAACCCTGTGTAGGATAAGCGGTACAGAAAATGGATGGATAGATGGATGGACTGCTTGGCTGCCAAATTCCACAAACGGAGGGAAGTTAAAATGCAGACAGTGTGTCTATGATCTGCAGAAGCATTTCTATTGCAAGATATATTGTAAAGATTAGGAGAAGGAAAGGAAGATTATAGAGTGGATAATGTCTGTATATCTGTAATGCATGCGCACCATGGTGACATCGTTTCCCAAGTAAAGGCAGAGGGGAAAAAAAGAAAGAAAAATTCATCTACCATTTTCCAATACGTGAATATTTTGGGATAGTTTTAGGTCTTTTGTGTGTGTGTGTGTGTTTTTTAGAATGTAGTTGGGCTGGAAATTTGGTTGAGGTCATGTTATTATTTATGTCCTCCCACACTAAAATCTATGGTTACGAGCCATTGATGAGTAATTCATCTGTAAGGCAGCCGACAATGAAAGCTCCGACAAGCCTTCCCCTTTTGTGTTGTTGGAAGAAGTGCACAACAATTCATTACTGTACAAGAGCGTGCAATTTTATAATAGCTGATTTGCATCCAAGCCACTCACAGTCTATCCACCACTTCTTTCCTTTTTGTAATCTCTTCGTCATGCTGTTTTCAATTACTGCATGCTCTCTGTTCCTTTACGAACTAAATGTCTTCCTTGACCAACTCCACATTCAGCCTGGCTAAGCTTTTGCAAGGTGACAATAGATAAATCATATAGAAATCACAATTTACATATCTAGCCAGGGGATATACCGGGATAAACCAGTCATGCTGAATGAAGAAACAAATATGTACATACATATGAGTACATAATGCACATAACACACACTTTTCCTCTTAAGCAGCGAACACTGAGTAGGACGGTGTTCATTACAAGCCAGGACCCTAAATATATATCCTGTTTCGGTTGATGTTATCCGAGTCTATACTGCACAGTGAAGACATTTTTAGATGCTATTTACTTTTAATAGATTACAATCAGAAAAATTGTATTTTATATTGCTTCCTTATGCAAAGTACTGAAAGCTACAGGCGATCTGAAGCAGATTACCTTACCTAATCATTTCTTCTGTGGTAATCTCATTGAAATTATATGCAGATACTAGGATGTATTATTATCACACTGGGAGTTTTTCATAACTGAGACACCACAACTGTACATACACACATACTCTGTCAGGTTTTTTTCTCTCTTTTTCCATCTGTTGCTCGCTGATTCAATGAAGCCACAGTGAGTTTCTGGGGAAACAGTTGTTAGGGGCTTACCACTCCCACTCCTCCTTTTTTAATGAAATCCCACACAAAAGCCTGGGAATGTGCCAGCTGCTCTCAGCCGAGCACACCTTTCCCACAGAGGACAGTTAACAATCTCGCTAGACATGCATGACTGGTGCCAATCTGCCAACGTGCAGCTGAGGCTGTTCACATGCGCCACATGTTAGATCCATTTCCTGTACCTGAGTGATCTGATGAAGCTCGTTCACATTCATGTGCATCGTGTACCGTAATGAAGGCCCGAGCTTCGGTTTGAAGTGGCTGAAGTGCTGATCTCAAGAGCAGCATTCAGGCTCTTTCACTAAGCAATTTGCAGTCACTCATTAAATGGGAATTACGGCATAAAAGTAGTGTTTAATATGTTATTATGTTAGCACAGTAATAGGGTACTTTAGTCATTTGTCTAGATTAAGTCTAATAATGCATTAATTCTGGGTTTGTTTGTTTTTTTTGCCTCAGCTTGCACTTCTAACTGCCGCAGTTCTTCTTTATACTTTGGATTGATTGTAAATGGCTGGATGTCACTTTGCAAAAGAAAAGAAAAAACATTATTTAAAAAAAAATTGCTGTGGGTTCCTTTAACGTACAGCTCTTTTCACTGTTTTAATTCCTCAACGGGAACCTTACTTAGCTGATCAAATTGGTTCTGATATCCAACTATGAATTAATGACATCTCACACCAGTAAAAAATAAACCTCGTTACAGTGTTTGGTTAAATTTCAGCTGTACATTGATCATGCAAGCAACAAGGAACACAGACTTCCTTCAGTTTTTTTTTTTTTTTTTAGATTAGCAGCACTGCTTTTTAATGTTTTCACAGCTCTAACACTCTGGATTCAGTTTTCAGGGAGTGCTTTTTAATTAGCGGTTCAGACGTCAGCGATGACGGCCTCGGATGTAAACCGGGTCATAAGAGGATAATCTTCTCTCTTTTAATTAAACTTCAAACACTAAACAAATTGCGTTACAGACACTTCTGTCTATCTTATAAGTGATACCTAATCCTGTCCAAGCACAGAGATTAGCTGTTAGAGTTTAAGGGCCTTGCTAAAGGGCTTGCACCACAGTCATGGGATTTGAACCTACACCCGTTTGGTCAACAAGCACTTCCCTTCTGAGCTGTTGCTGTCAAATCAAATCCAGATGCTCAGTGCTATTACCGTCACTGTGGATTTTGATCAGTGAGATGATAAGCTGTGCTGCTGCGGCACTAATACTGAACATGGCCAGAGCTAAAAATAGACACCGTTTCTTCTAGTTTCATACCGATGGACTTAACTCCCTTCAACAATCTTATAGTCTTCCATGCCGCGTGCACCTACTCAAAAACAAAACGAGCTTTAGTACCACAGTAGAGAAAACATTTTGCTCTCAGCCAGGAGAGCAGATTACATACATTTATATACACTTTGAGTTTTGCTGAGTGTTTCTCCTGATTGATGTCAGAGTTTGGAGTGTGGAGTGTGATATTGTCACTCATTGTTCATGAGGGGTATGAATTGGTGTGCTGTGGCTCCTCGTGCATAATCAGCTGAATAAATCTGAAATTTAAAGCTTAAAACTTGATTATATCTTATTAAACTGGACTGTTGGACACTTGTCCTGAAGTGCTTTTATTTCACTTACACCACAGCCAGCTCACATCAATCAAAACTTTTCCATTTATTAAAGAAACACACGATACTTGTTATCCATTTATAGTTACATCTAATGTTGTGGAATGTGCACAAAACAAGTCTTTTCCCTTTAGCAGCTTCTTCTAATGTTAATAAGACTAAAGAAATGTAGCATGCCATGTTACTAATTAAGTCCTCGGCCACAGCTTTATAAAGATATGCTTACATTTCAAAACTGTTCAATCTATTTTTTGTTCAACAGAATTTGCAGGACAATATATACGCCAATCAGCCATAACATTAAAACCAGTGACTGGTGAAGAGAACAGCATTGATTATCTGGTTACAGTGGCACCTGTCAAGGGGTGGGATATATTAGGCAGCAAGTGAACAGTCAGTTCTCGAAGTCGATGTGTTGGAAGCAGGAATAAATGGACAAGCATAAGAATCTGAGCGACTCTGACAAGTGCCAAATTGTGATGACTAGACGACTGGGTCAGAGCATCTCCAAAACAGCAGGTCTCGTGGGGTGTTCCTGGTATGCAGTGGTTAATACCTAACAAAGGTGTTTCAAGAATGGACAACCGGTGACCCGGCAACAGGGTCAGGGCCGCTCAAGGCTCATTGATCAAGCCTGTCTGGGCCAATCCCACAGAAGAACTTCTGTAGAACAAATTGCTGAAAAAGTTCATGTTGGCTATGATTGAAAGGTGTCAGAACACACAGTGCATTATAACTTGCTGCGTACAGGGCTGCGTAGCCACAGACCGGTCAGAGTGTCCATGCTGACCCCTGTCCACCTGAGCATCAGACCTGGACCATGGAGCAACCGAAGAAGGTGGCCTACTCTGATGAAAGGTGGTTTATTTTACATCATGTGGACGGCTGGTTGCATGTGAGTCACTTACCTGGGGAAGAGATGGTGCCAGGATGCACTATGGGAAGAAGGCAAGCCAGCGGAGGAAGTGTGATGCTCAGGGCAAATGTTCTGCTGGGAAACCTTGTGTCCTGGCATTCATGTGGATGTTACGTTGACACATACCACCTACCTAAACACTGCTGCACACCAAGTTCTCTTTCAGCAGGATAATGCACCCTTCCACACTGCAAAAAAATGTCAGGAATGGTTTGAGAAACATGACAGAGTTCTAGGTGTTGACTTGACCTCCAGATCTCAATCTGATCGGGTATCTGTGGGATATGCTGGACAAACAAGTCCGATCCATGGAGGCCCCACCTCGCAACTTACAGGAATTAAAGGAACTGCTGTTAACATCATGGTGCCAGATACAACAGCAAACCTTCAGAGGTCCTGTGGAGTCCATGCGTCGATGGCTCAGAGCTGTTATGGTGGCATAAGGAGGACCTACACAATATTACGTGGTTTTAATGTTATGGCTAATCAGTGTATATTTCAGTATTAAGACATAATGTGTTCATTTTGCTCATTCAGTGGATTTATCATATCCTGTATCTTTCTCGAAAAGAATTAGGTTTGTGTTGCCAGTTTGTTTTTTTTGTTTTTTTCAATCTGATTTATTCCCAAACATAACCTCTGTGAAATGAATATGAAGGTGGGTCTATCAGATACACCAAAAGTGTGTGTGTGTGTGTATATATATATATATATATATATATATATATATATATATATATATATATATATATATATATATATATATATATATATATATTTCCTTTTTCATGAGCCAAGTAAATAAAGTTAAAGTTGCACTTTGAGTAAAAAAAATAATAAAAATCTAAAAGGGGTCATTTTGAGCCAAACAGCCCTAAAGGAATATGCAGATAGTCTGTCTAGGCCTATATATTGGTTATGGTTATTAAAATGTTATTTATTAGAGAACTGTTTTTGTTCTTTTTTTTTTTTTACGTTAAGCCAGTTACTCTGTAAAACAGTCTGTGTATACATATGTGTGTGTGTGTGTGCGTGTGTGTGTCTGTGTGTGTGTGTGTGTGTGCTTCATATGTATATAATATGCATGGCTGCTTTCCAAAAATAAATAAATAAATAAATAAATAAATAAATAAAGGGTGGTTATTGTTCAGCCTGTAAACGGAATGTTTAGATGAAAGCGTGCTAACGCTGTCCTGTGTGTAAACAGAGTAACAAAAGCGGTTGTTGGAGGAAGTAGACTATTATATTCATTTCCACAAACTCTTCTGAGGACATTCTTTGGCAAAATAAACCCCTAATTGACGAGTAAAGCATTGTCCTCCAGCTATACACTGCCCATACCTTCGTCTTTGCTCCACTTGGTCTCGCGCACGGCGCCGTAGCTCCTCTCGTTGTCCGCGATGGACTTCTTTAATTCCATGACGGCTGCTGAATTATTCGTTTTATTGTCTTGTATTGTTTACGGTGTAAATCTGTGATGTGTGTGTGTGTGGTGTAATTTATTTCTGGTTCAATCTTCCGCTGTTCCGTTCAAACCGAGTAGGTTCCGCCGAGCCGCGGTGCTGCGCATCCTCTTTCACATCGAGACTGAGCACAACGCTCCTGACTGGGCTGCTGAGGGAAGAGCGCGCGAGGGATGCAGGGCGCATGCGCAGTGAGACGAACGCGAGAGGGACGCACAGACGCATGCGCAGTAGGAAGAACGCGTAAGGGGTTGGACGGCGCATGCACGGTATTGACAGCAAAAGGAGCCACGTAACAGGAAAAGTATGGCTGTGATAGGCTATATCAAAATGTTATTATATGATATAAATATAGGAATGTAGAAACGTTAGTTCGGAATGCTACATAATTAAAAACTTAATTGTAGATTTTGAGCCTAATATGAAAATATTATTATTATTGTTGTTGTTGTTATTGTTGTTGTTGCTCAGTTATATGTCCTATTTAGACTATACACCATGATAAAATGTATCTGGTGTTTTTTAATATTTGACAAGCAAGCCCCCTGTTGCTTGCTAAGTGAATTGCAATACAAGCAATTATTTTCCCTAAGTTGTCTTTAAAAAGAGACAATTATCACAAGTCTAAAAACATTACAAACCACACCATTACTCTTGATGTTATCAGAAGTTTATCAGTTTATCTCCAGACACAAACACAGTTTGAATGACAGTCATGTCCCTTTATTATGATGTAGACTCAACGCAACTCCTCAGTATCCATTTAGCAGAAATAGTCAGCAAATGCAAACAGCACATGATTCAGAATGAATTGTTTGTTTAAATACAAGTTTTGCTCTAAACATAACATATATGTAATATTAATACAGATACATTGTCCTTTTCATATTTAGCAGTTATTATAGGCCTGGCACATTTGACATACAATCAGTAGTAACATACAACATAGTATATAGTAGTAGTAGTAATAGTAGTCTCCTGCCTGATAGGTAAAATAATAAAAATTGAATAGATATTCACATTAGAAAACATTTGATACATGCTAATTGCTGGTGTATCCATTAGAAAAACCTACAAGCAAAAGACTATTGTACCATTTGAGAACTATTGTAACATTTGAACTCTTCACTGTTTGTTACAGATATCCGGTATTTTATATATATATAAAATACAATATTTATTACAAAGCCTTCTTTATGTGCTAAAACGATAACTTCAGATTTAAATTCTGACCCAGTGATGTTTCTATGGAGGATGCTGTTAGTAACAGAATAAACTCTTAAACCCTGCTCAGAAAACGTGTTTCCATGCCAACAAAACTGCACCATATAACGATGTAAGTAGCTCCTCAAACATTATACCTTATCACATAGTTATACATATATCAGATTCTTTTTTTTATAAAGTGAACATTTTTTTAAATTAAGGTTGAAAATAACAATCCACTAACAATAATACATATGTGGATAACAAGAAGAAATCTCTTTTTGGTTACATGCAGAAAAAGTGCTCCCTGTGAAGAATACTTTAAAAAATTTTAATCAAATTCTATTGTTAATGAGCAATTTCAATTAAATATTTTTTTTTTGCTAAGGGCAGAAATAAACATTACTCTTCAGTGACATGACTCATGTAATGAATTAATCGAAAACTAATGTAACTGCATTAGACAATTATGTAATTCAAAAAACTCTATGAATATGTTACTGTTGTGTAATGGATTTTACTTCTGGAGCTTGCACACTAAAGTAGGACTTGGTGATATGAAGCTATAATATCAATATTGTGATCAATTTTATGTCACAATACACTTTTCAGAGACATTGTGGATATCATATCTTTAAATTTTTTTTATTTCATTTCAAACTGACTAGAAGCACTTAATCCTAAGACGTATATAATAATATATACATATATATATATATTATATATATATATATATATATATATATATATATATATAGAGAGAGAGAGAGAGAGAGAGAGAGAGATATTGATATATAATATAGATATATATTATCTGTATATATCTATCTATCTATATATGTCTTAGGATTAAATGCTTCTAGTCAGTTTGAAATTAAATTGATTTTTCATGTACAATGTACTAAATATATATATATATATATATATATATATATATATATATATATATATTTCCTTTGCAGCATTAACAAATGGATTCTTTGGACTAAAAATCATTTTGAATGAAAACAGGCATATTTCTTTCAAGGTTAAAATACATGTGAAGCTGCTGCGCTTCTCTCTCATGTTCTCTCTCATGTAAAAAGTAAGATGAATATGACAATACTTTGATTTAGTGAAAATAAAGAGAGCAAACTTTCACTTAATAGCAGCGTTACAGATCTCCGTATGTAGGTCCATAATGGGCAAGCCAGTGGCAAGAGTGGCAAGGAAACACATCATTACTCTTCTTCTGTTGCTGTATTTTTGACCAGTGAATGAATGTGTTTTATGGGTAGGTTTTTCAGTGGTATAACCAGGAAATAATTTCAAAGGATGATGAGGTAATATGGTAAATAAAATCACTATGTAATCCGTACAACTGCTCTTGTCATATATATAATACTTTTATGACAATTCCTCTGAAAATTAACATTAAGAAAACAGACAATTAAAATAACATGCTAGTAATATGGAGGAAATGGCATCTTCCTTTAGAGTGTAGCTCAATCATTAGATCATTAACAAAAACAGGGATAATGCATGATCCTGATTGGTTTCTCACTCACCATAGCAGCTTGTAGTTAACAAAATGTTATTAAACAAACTACGGGACATGTGTGTTTGATGTCTGGGGAAGTTAAATATGAGAAAATCTTAATGACAGCATTGTTGACCTTTTATGAATCTTATTATAATGCATTTACTGCAAAAAAAACAACAACAACAATGTTTCTTGACATGCATATAATGTTATTTTAACCACATATGAATAAGGATTTGAAACGGTCATAGAATAATTCAAGAGGGGTCCCTTCATGATCTCTAAGCCATTTCTTCTTTTTTTTTTTCATTTCTTTTATGTGCAATGTGAAATAAAACCAAACTAACAACAACAAAAAAAAAGTTTCGGTCCGAACTCAAACAAACCGAACTGACTAATCATTATGAAAGCAAGCTAACATTCCTGCGCTGTTATTAACAACTTGTATTACTACCTGCCTTGTTAGTGACTGCATAAGTCAAATTACAACGTGACTGTGCGTCTATGACCATATAAGAAATGAAGAACCTTTCTTGCAGTGCGTTCACAGAATTATTTGCTCTTACTAGATTCCTGAACCTTCACCTTCACCTCGCTGTTCAGCTGGCGTATCCAGTTCAGAGCTGCCTTCAGGGTCCCGTCTCCACACTGGCGTGAGAAGCAGAGGAATGTAGCCCAGACAAAAGCACAGCAGCCGGTGAAGGTAGTTCGCAGGTACAAGGGCACCAGGGCAAAGTTCAGGCACTGGGAATAAGAGTGGACAATATATATATATTTTTTAATAACCATTCTGTACACAAGTATATTTCCTGTTAATTCAACATTCAGTGCTGCATTTTGTGTTTATACATCACGTCATCCTTGAACCGCTGAATGATTTTTTCAATCTAAATACATCTTCCAAAAAAAAAAAAAAAAAAAAAATAAAAAAAAAAAAAAAAAAAAAAAAAAAAAAAAAAAAAAATTTAAAAAAAAAAAAAAAAAAAAAAAAAAAAAAAAAAAAAAAAAAAAAAAAAAAAAAAAAAAAAAAAAAAAAAAAAAAAAAAAAAAAAAAAAAAAAATAAAAAAAAAAAAAAAAATACTAGTCATACCGTAAAAAAAAAAAAAAAAAAAAAAAAAAAAAAAAAAAAAAAAAAAAAAAAAAAAAAAAAAGAAGGCAAAATGTAAACAGATTTGGGATATTGACCACGTTAATTGAACCAAAGGTCAGATTTTCCTTGAGTCTTATCTCTTCCATTGAAGATTGTATTCAGGTGACACTCCAATGGATTTGATGTATCATGGATTTTCAGGTTTTATACAAACTTGTGGCTCAAGTGCACACTGTCATTAAAGCAGAAGGGGGGCATACCAAAGAGTTCTACTTTTCACTCAAGTTATTGCTGATAATATAATTTGTAATGAAAATGAAAAGTATTAAATAAAAAAAGAATGCAAAATAGAAGTGTATTGTGGACATCACTATATAGTTTTATATAGAAACTTACACATGAATAGTAGAAACTTATAGTAGAAACGTACACATGAATAGTAGAAACTTATAGTAGAAACTTACACATGAATAGTAGAAACTTATAGTAGAAACTTACACAAGAAGCTACACTGATTTGTGTCAAACCAACAACTAAAGTGTGCGTAAACCTACAGAGAAGGTGGTTATGTACAAAACGCCTGCTTTTGTTAAATCAGAGGAGTGGCTGTGTAGTACAGAGTCTTTAGAAATGTCAAAGAAATCAAACAAAAGCACAACAATATCTGTAGACTCTGTGGCTAAGTAAAGAAGAAAACATGACAGGACATGAGGTTATAGGAAAATAATCAACAATGGAGTGGTGTGATGCAGCCCAACAGGAAGCAGAGTAACTGTTACCAGTCCGAAGTTGATCCTTTTAAAATAACAGCTCAGTACTGAAGTGTTTTATTCCTCTTACACCACAGGATTTAACCAATGGGTTAAAAATGTATTTATTAAAGATGACACGTAATTTCTATCCGTTTATAATTATGTTTAACATTAATGATATTATGACTTAGCAGCTCATGTTACTGAGAAACCAGAAAGCAGAAGGCCCTTTTCTCTGAAATGTTACTAACCGTTAAAAATTACTTTAAATAAATGGTAAATAAACACCACCTCACGGAATTCTGCACCATATTGGTGATTATGTCCTATTCTTTGTTAAATAACAACACATATTTAACCACTTGTTATTAGCCCTAGATTATATAGCACACCTGCCATACACCTCCTTGTGAATTTGCTGTTAGTATAGAAATAATTACTTAAGATTTAATTATGTTATGGCATGTTAACTAAGCTATTATATTATTAAGATAGCTAAGTCACTGTCTTATATGGATTTTTGTGGTGTGATATATTTTAGATAGTTTTTTCTGATGTAAAACTTTAGCGTCTGTCTTTATTTATAATTTAACCATAATTTATTTATAATTTTACAATCTATTTCTCACACATAGATATAGCCCAACTTCTAATGTAATATATTTTTGAAATATTAAGACTTTTTTTGGCCCTTTCTTATATTCATAAGCAAATGACTTCATATTGCGACACCTAGTAGGCAAATTCATTTCAAGACTTCCTCTGACTCCCAAAAGGTCATATAAGAAACTTAATTTGAGCTAATAAATTACAGCAACAGATCTTCAATTGAAATTGGTCAATTGCTTATGGGAATCTATAAAACAGTATTGAATACAAAATTAGTTTTGTGTTCATCTGCCACTAACAAACATCACTTCAAGCCAAAAAGGCTTAAAGGTTTGGGGACAGAGAAGGGAAATTCTAACACTGAACAGGAATACTACTGAATTTGACATGCTGATGTAATAAAAGCCCTAAGGCAACGTTAAAGGGCAAACGGTGCTTTGTATCTAAACGAGCCATTTTTCAAAACAGATAGAAATAATGACAGGGTGTTGTTTTTTTAGAGAAATGATTAAGATCAAACGTTACCTGTGCAAATGGCCAGAACATAAGTCCTGTCTGCAAGAAATCATGACATGAGGTGTTAAACAGCATGGAATTCAAAATGTCAGTGTTCACTGTTTACATATTGCACTTCTTTAAATTGTATCAGTCAGTTAAATGTACTTACTGTGTATGTATTTAGAAACTTGTTTCTCCAGTCCTCCAGTATGTCATCTTTACCCTCTAAAAGGCTCAAACCTGAAATTATCAGTAATATTTTTTTCAACTCAACAACACTGTTTTATATGAAACGTTCTAGAAAACATATTATTATGTTGAGATGCTGAAATCCTGGTGTGAACTGGTTTTCAACACACACTCTACATAGTGTTTAGAGTTGACAGCCAACACTCAGAATACCAGGTACAATAAACACTATTACTTTAGAATTAAATGACACACATTTTCATCTTTTTAGACTTGTGCATTTACTTTTGTAGTTCATATTAAGTGGATTAATATGATGCTGAAACATGTTGCAGACAAACTATTTTTTAGAATTTGGATCGAGGTCATCTAAAGTCTGAATGCAGTAACTGTGTGTATTGAAACATGTGGACTATAGTCAATAACAACTGTACACCAACAATATACAACTATAGTGTGAGTCTGATAAAAGTGGCTAGTAGGTATATACTACTACTACTACTACTAATAATAATAATAATAATGCCACTTCCACTTCACAACTCCAGGGTGCCTGGTTCAATCCTGATCTCAGGTTTCTGTCTAACTGGATTTTCTCACGTTCTCTATGTTCTCCCTGTGTTTGTAGTGTGGGATTCTCTGATTTCCTCACATCTTCCAAAACCATGCTGGGATGTGGACTGGCTACTCTAACTTGCCCCAAGTGTGAATAAGTGTCTATGATGCCTAGTGATGGACTGGCATCCCATTCAGGTGGTAGTATTAATAGTAGTACCAGTAGAAGTAGTAGTATTTATTACTAGTATTAATAGTAGTAGTATTATTGTTTTGACAATTTCTATCATTTCAATTATTTCTATTGTATAGGAATTTATAGAATTTCTTTTCTCTTACTTGTGCTGCTATGTCAACTGAATTTCCCTCACGAGGGACCAATAAAGGCACATCTTGTCTTACCTTATCTTACCAGTAGCAGTATGTGTGTATATATATATATATATATATATATATATATATATATATATATATATATATATATATATACACATATACATATATAAATATGAAATATTCATAGAAATGCAGGAAGGTAAGGCAAGGAACCAGCTGAAATCCGTAAGTAATTATACCCCCTATCAGTGCAAATTAATACCAGCTGGGTTAATAAATTGATGTCAATATCAATAAATTTATATAAAAAGGCTTTTCGTTACCAAGGTGTCACACAAGAAGCAGCTCATGATGGGTAAAAGCAAAGAGCTCTCCCAAGACCTTCGCAACCGTATTGTTGCAAAACATATTGATGGAATCGTATACAGACATATTTCAAATCTTCGGAATCTTCCAGTAAGCACCATTGGGCCCATTATCCGCAAGTGGAAGCAACATCACTCCGTCATCAACCGGCCACGCATAGGAGCTCCTCGTAAGATTTCTGACCAGGGAGTCAGAAGAATAGACAGAAGAGTAGCCCAAGAGCCAACACTAATATGTAGACAGACAGCAAAAACCATGCCAAAAGTATGTGGACACATGAGTACTGTACATCCCATTCCCATTAAATCAACATTGGGGATTTTATCTATCTATCTATCTATCCATCCATCCATCCATCCATCCATCCATCTATCTATCTATCTATCTATCTATCTATCTATCTATCTATCTATCTATCTATCTATCTATCTATCTATCTATCTATCTATCAAGTAGCAGTAGTAGTACTAGTAAAAGTGGTAGTAGAGGTAGAAGTAGTGAAATTGATCTAACCTGTGTAGAAGGCGCTTATGGCCAGGGGTAAGGATATGGTCTGGTCCATGGCGAGTTTGCGCAACACGGTGCTCACGGAACTTCCGGGAAGTCTGCGCTCCAAGAAGCGCATCCAGAAGAAGTTGAAGTTGCCGTTAAAGCAGAAAGCGACGACCGCGACGTTTCTCGTGCGCCTCCAGTCGATCTTGCCATCTTTCTTGTTAGATAAATACTGCTGCATCAAGTCCCCGCCGGCGTACAGCCCCGAGTACAGAGTCACGTTCGTCAGCCACGGATACCTCCTGATGGGGTTCCGCATTCTTACCCCGACGGAAAGCGCTGTTTTCACTGATCAACACCTGCTCCTAAGGATCATTCACACTGAGTTCACACTGACAGAAGAACCCACATTCCTAATCCCGTGATTACGTTCTCTGAATCAACACAAGGAGCCTTAACAAGGATTAAAGGGAGTTAAACAGCTCCGTGAGACAGAGCTGAACTTCAAAAGCCGGTTTCACTACCTGTTCCACTGCGATTCACAGCGCGCATGCGCACCACGCTCCTGGAGACTAAAAAGTTCATGAAGAATGAATGAGATGTTGTAAGGAGTGGAAAAAGTCCGAAAAAGTGAAACTATGAATCATGTGGCAAGCTGCACAGTTAAAAGAGGAAATGTAACCATGTGATAGTAAAACAAAAAATATATATAATTTTTAAAGCACTCAAGAACCTATGAATGGTAAATGTTTTCTGTGATGTTTTCATGGGAAAATTAACTGTTATTACTAATTAAATAAATAAAAAAACAACAACAACAACAACACACACCACAATTCAGTCTCTGTATGGATGTAGGCTGGTAATGAATTAATCAGAAATCGAATATCCTGTAAATAACTAATATTTAACAATAGCATGAATTTGTATGCTGCCTCAGTTATAAAGTCAATACCAGTCTACTCTGGCATTAGAAAAGAAACAAGCCAACTAGCCAGTATAATATTAAAAATGTTATAATGTTTGTTTGTTTGTTTGTTTAAATTAGAAGGAGTTATGACATTGTGTACGATATTTGCTTGCTCCAGCAAATTGAAACCTTTTACTGAGGAAGGACCAGGGCACCAACCTTCAAGGCCAACACTGCAGTCTTATCCATCCTCAAACACACATGGATAGTGCTATAGTGCTAACAACATTGTGTAGCATGGGATGGTCACTGCAGTTTTTTCAGCATTGATGAACTTGATCAAATGCTAATCTGAATTGATTGAATGCTAAATTGAGCCCATTTGATTGATACACACACACACACACACACACACACACACACACACACACACACACACACACACAAGATATTAGAAATGTTACAATAATTTACAGGCAATAGCATTAGTAAACACAAGTAAAACTCTGCTGTAAAAGGTTTTACATTTGTTTACTGTCCATTTTTACAAAGTGTTATAATATCTTGCATAGTATAAAATATTGATTCAATTCAGTGTGAGTTAATTCATTGGTAGACGTGGATGAATCAGTGCAAGCTAGTCGAGCTAGTTGTGGTAATTCAGTGGTTAAGGCTTTGAGTCACACATCAGAAGATTGTAGATTTGAATCCCAGCCCTGCCAAACTGCCATGGTAGGGTCATGAGCAAGATCCTTAACCTTCAGCTCGGATGTATCCTGCATCAGTTGTAAGTCTCTGTCTTTTAAAAGCATCAGCCAGATAGATAGATAGATAGATAGATAGAAAGAAAGATAGATAGATAGATAGATAGATAGATAGATCGAAATATAGATAGATCGATACTTTATTGATCCCCAAGGGGAAATTCAAGGTCCCAGTAGCTCAAAACATCACACACAATACAACATACAATAAAATAAAATATAAGCAGATTGAAGAAATGCACAGGATTATGTGTTATTTTATACTATTTTATATTAGATATTACAGTACTTTAATGTTTTACAGTTGTTTACTGTACATTTTGAAGGATCTTATTTTATATTTATACTTTAAATATGATTTAAATGCCCACTTATTTGCTCAGGAATTTAATGCAGTGTATGCACTATCAGTTTGTGCAGCTCCCAAATCTGTCCCCTAGATGTCACTGGTGAAGTTGTCGAGAGAGACTCTGTGAACTTCACTACTCCTTACAAGCCATTATAACTCTATGTAGTATTGAATACAGCACATTTGTTTAATACATGTTCAAAATCAATTGCAAGTGAATAGTGCAAAAAAATGTATAGGTATCTCTGCTGTGGAAATGTTTGCAATGTTTAAAATAATTGATTTGAGGGTTCACAAATGTGCAACTCCTGTGATGCAACTGCATACTTTTTTCCATGTGAATTTCTTTTTGTTTTAATTTTAGTGACAAATAAATAGTTATTAAAATTGTAATGATAAATATAGACATTTACATTTTGTGACATACTTTGAAACCTTTCTTTTTTTCCCTTTCCTTTTTTTTGTTTTTTTGTTTACATATTGGTAGACTAATAAGAAACAAATGCAGATGTGAACAAGAGGTGCACAGTTAAAAAAAAATTATGTATTGTTTTGTTTTAGGTTTATTTTTATTTTTAATATTATTCTAGAAATCTTGCCAGAAAGGTTAACAGGGCATGTAGTAGTTTTGAAAAGAGAGAGCAAAAAAGTTAAAGCAACTACGTGAAAAACGCGGCATAAATATGTCTTAACAAAGTTTGTTGTATGAAAACAAATATAAATACTAAAAACAGAGTGAATGAGTCATCAAAATGAGTCATGAAAAATTACGGGTGCATAAATATCTGTACATGCTATTCATTATATACAAGTTTATATATAAAAATATATACATATATTTATATACCTCCAAGAAAGACAAAAGGACAAGAAGAAAACTTATCAGTGAGGATGCCATGAGACCTATAGCAACATTAACGGAGCTGCAGGAATATCTGACAAGTGCTGGTCGCTCCCTGCATGTGACATGTGACTATCTCCACATGTAATTCTCCACATGTCAAATGTGACTATAAATGGATAAGCAAGTATGATGTCCTTTGATAATTACAATTTAAAGGACTTTAGAGTCATAACAGGAACTGTGCTTCGCATTGGGCTGCTTCACACCACATCATTGATTTTATTTTTTCTACAAATGCCCCTTATGTTTTATTCCCTCTTTTGGGCGCCTCTATTTTGTCCTAATGGTATACAGTTTTTGCACAAAATGTTATATCTCACAGTTGAAGGGGTTAATCAGTGTGTTCAGATTTTTTTTCTTCCAGAAGAGTTGAACTCTCTCGTGCTATGCTTGCAGCATTTATCAGCCATAAAGCCAGTGGAACTGTTACTATGATTCCAATGACGATCCCGACACCAGCGCCCACCACTCCATAATTAGATCCAACCACTGATCCGATAAGAGCGCCAATCACAGCCAACACCAGCAGGCACATAGGTTTGAAGTAATGTTTTGCAAGTGCTTGAAGCTCATCCCGATACTTGCTCTTGATGGCATCAATATCCACTGGATGGTTTTCGTCTTCATTGACTGCAAAAATGTAAACAGACAAGAAAATCAGCTGAATTAGACCAGTGAAATACAGGGAAAATATTAAGTATATAAAACACAATATAATGGTCTTGCATTGACAGAATTATACTTACAAGATGGACGAGTTCCCTGGATACTTCCACGTCTCTGCTTAAGCGAAGTTTCTTCCTCAACTTGTTTTTGATACACAATAAATCTTTTCTTGTATCCTGCTTTCAGCTTTTCCTCTCTGTCCTCATACTGTTTTTTCAACTCAATGACATCCTGTGTCAGTTTGCTCTGTATCACTTCATAGTAAACCTGTGGCAGGAAGAAATCACCCAGATTTTCTTGCACCATGCTGTCTATCTCATTAAGGAGTCCATGGACCTGGGTTTCAGATTCACTGTGCCGCATAACATAATGTCTGCCTCTGCACTTTTCCAGTAGTTTTTCTGCTTTGTGAATGTGTTCTGTGATTGTGGATCCCTCCACATCTCCATCACACAAGAAAAGCAGTATAGTGTGATTCCAGACTCTCTCAGAGAGCAGCTCCATGTGATGACTTGCTGATTTAAACTCATTTACAGATGGAACATCACCAGTGTTTACAGGGAACACCAGAATCAGAGCATGGGGACCTGGAGCACAGAGTGTCACACTTCGGGTGATTTCATTTTTAATTTTCGTTGTAGTGCACTCCGTAGAAACTCGGTCCCATCCTGGTGTGTTCACTATGCAGGTCCTCCTTCCTGCCTGTTCACCTTCATATAAAAAGCACTCTTCACTCTTTTCATTCAGCTTGATGTCTCCCAGGATGACTCTGGCTACTTTGTTCTTTCCAGCTCCAGCTTTTCCCAGCAGTACAATCCTGCGGTCTGAAAGAGTAGATGGACCTCCTTCAGTAAGACAAAAATCAACAGATGTTATGTATGATATACTTTGTCTTGATGTGCAAATATCATTATGGACAAGAGAAACAAAATATTTTGATAGATATCTAACCTGGAGATGTTGGTGAGAATCCACTTGCCATGGCTGTATTAAAGCTGTTGAAATTTATCCAGCTGCCATGAACCTTTCACTTTGAATTTCTGTCAGAAATATTATTATTTGAGAATTGTTGAAGGAATTGTTGAATAGAAATAAAACACAGCAAGTCAGCTCAAATTTAACTAGGACACCTGTGAAGAATTCCAACATATACAAATTAGCTGACAGAACAACTGTTCACCCTGTTTATCTTTTCCACGTATTGTAGTGTTACAACCTGGAGCTGAAATAAACTTGACTGGGGCTTCATATCATGACTTAACACCCAAAGCCCATAATATTGAACTGTGTGAGTGTGGGGGTTTGGGGGTTGGAGTGGGAGCTTGGGGGAGTTTGCCATCCAAAGTCACATAATGAGTTGAATGGAGTTGACCTGTGTGCACTTAAAGTGTCACATGATCGCAATGTAACTTCACCAGTTCCTGGAAGGCCCCAGAATTTTTTAGAGAACATCCCTCAAACATCATCATGAAGATTAAGGAGCTAAAAAAAAAAAAACATAACCAGGACAAAGTTTTGGAAAAGTACCAGTCGAGGTTTGCTTAGAAAAAATATCCAAAACATCTGACAGAACACTATTACATTCATTATTATTTAATAATGGGAATCATATGGTACTACCATGACTGCCTAGACCAGACTGTCAGCCAAAAATCAGTGACCATGTAAGGAGGACATTAGTCAGAGAATCAGCCAAGAGTAATGTTTAACACGATGCTACTAACACCATGCTTCACTGTGGAAACGATGTTCTCAACATCGTTGAACTAACAGTGCGACTTCAGATATCCACTGGTTGCACCAGGACTAGTATATTGGTTTCCACAGCGATGGGGCGAATGCTTGCATTTTTATTTGTAAATAATTTTTCAACTATATTTTGGTCATGATTTAGCAAACTATATTATGTCAATATTTTGGGGTTATTGTTTATATTGTCATAATATAACAACCAAATTAAGTCAATTTCATCCAGTTTCAGGTTGTAGTACTATAAAAATGGAAAGAGTTCAAGGGTGGTGAATAATAGTCACTGTACACGCTACACTTACACACAAGTGTACAGAGTACACAGTATAAGTATTAGTAGTATTAGTAGACAGAGTATAATGTAAAGAGCTACAGCATAAAATGGATTTCTGGCTGTCATTTGTCAAGGAATGCTACTTAATAGCTACATAATAGTTTAATTGTTTAAACTCCTACTATATTTGTTTTAAAAACAACAACAAATAGGCACTGTTGTTCACATTAATACACAAAGAAATGTTATTCCATCATATGTGCCTACAGGTAACGTGAGGCCTTTTTATAACAGCAGTGCGCCACCATGTTTTGTCCCTCGTTGTTCCTTAGTGTTCCTTATTTTACTGCATTTCCCCCACATTTTAGATCAGTAGTAAACACATTAAAACTATGAACCTGTCTAATATTCTTGCACACTTGAGAATCTCTCAGTAACCTGGGCTGTTTTTCCAGCAGTCTAATAGAAGTTTTTCTGTTCTTAAGTTTTAAACATAACTTGTTTTAGTTTGAAGTATTTGTTTTGTAACTTCTAGCATAACTACGCAAAGAAATGCTTTTGCATCATACATGCAAACTGAAATTAGAAACGTGATTCATGAACCGTGTACCTTGATATTTAATCAAGAAATAACTATATTGTGTTACATAAGTAAAAGAGAAGAGAAGAGAAGAAATGACTTACATTATTTTTATGATCTGTTGTCACGTAGGTTATTATTGACTGTACAGTTGATTTGTGCAGCTTCAGGTAAGACTGGTTCTCTATCAGGCCACTAAGGGTGTATACTTTTCACTAACATACCAGTGTGACTATTGCACAAAATGATGACGTTTGATCATACGACTTTATAGCAGTGTGAAGTTTACCTTAGTTCACACAGTGACTGATCACCTGTCTAGACCTTTGGACTGGATTATAATACTTCTTAAAATAAGCTATATTATCATAATCCGTATGAAATATTGTATACACTATATATTTGTCCAACAAAATACTGTATACACGTCCTTATATAAGAATATTATTATTATTGTTTTGTTTTGTTTAAAATTATCACAGTGCTATTGATAGGTCAGACAGTGATTAATTTCCTATAACAGCAGCTCTAACTACAAAGTAATTCCCAGGTTTCTGTTAATATGTTCAGTCTAATATTTTACTGTTTGTACAGTTGTTTATAGCAACCTAAGCTAAAGATTTTCAACTCCACATACATTTCTTTTGAGACTGATTCACTCAGCAGCAAGAGAAGCAGCAATATAAAACTGTAAATAATTGATTGTCGGTAACCGTTTATAATCATGTTTCATAGTTAATCAGTAATGATGCAGAGACTAAGCAGAAAGTTGTCTGAATGTAAGTTTTACATGGTTTTCACAGCTTTTTCATCAGCACTGTGACTGTTTTTCATCAGCACTGTGACAGCTCAAATTATATACATAATAAATAATGAATGAATATTGAATGTTGCTTCACATGTCACCTTAATATATAGGCAATAAATGTGTTATGAGCATCATTTAGCTCTCATGATGACAACTTTGTAATAAAGTGAAACATTAATAATGGTTGAGGCGTTACTGTGTAAACTGAAACACATTGTAACTTATTACTAATGAATTAAGTGTTACTTTGTTTTTACTTGAAAGTTAAATAAGGAATAAAACACAGAGTGTGTTTTTATTGTGGATTCTGACTTTTCCATGTGCAGTCAGCTTCAAAAGTGATGAGCAGGAAGCAAGCTGATGTGCATGTAAATCTCATACTGTACTTTGCAATAGTCTTAGGCACATGCAGATAAATGCCGTAGAGCAAAGATGCCTCAAAAATAATGACATTTTAAAAGAAATACTTTAAAGAGCAGTAAACAGTAATAAATGAAACAAAGACGATATTTGTTGTGACGACCATTTGCTTCAAAAAATTTTATTATTAGTCTCTGGTACAATTTGTGTAGTCATATAAGCAAATGAGCTGTAAGTTTTACTGAGCATCTTGCAGAACCCGTTTTGCTGGAGATGATTACTTTTGCACATGCTTCTTATTTTAGCACCAACACCCAGCAGCCTTCATTGTGTTTTTTGTGTGAAAAGTGTTTGTAATATATTGCTTTCTTTACTGACATACAAATGCATTTTAATGAGGGAAATAAGTATTTGACCCCTCTCAATCAGAAAGATTTCTGGCTCCCAGGTATCTTTTATACAGGTAATGAGCTGAGATTAGGAGCACACTCTTAAAGGGAGTGCTCCTAATCTCAGCTTGTTACCTGTATAAAAGACACCTGTATACAGAAGCAATCAATCAATCAGATTCCAAACTCTCCACCATGGCCAAGACCAAAGAGCTCTCCAAGGATGTCAGGGACAAGATTGTAGACCTACACAAGTCTGGAATGGGCTACAAGACCATTGCCAAGCAGCTTGGTGAGAAGGTGACAACAGTTGGTGCAAGGGTTTTGCCACCAAGTACTAAGTCATGTTTTGCAGAGGGGTCAAATACTTATTTCCCTCATTAAAATTAAAATCAATTTATAAAATTTTTTACATGCGTTTTTCTGGGGGTTTTTTTTGTTGTTATTCTGTCTCTCACTGTTCAAATAAACCTACCATTAAAATTATAGACTGATCATTTCTTTGTCAGTGGGCAAATGTACAAAATCAGCAGGGGATCAAATACTTCTTTCCCCCTCACTGTAGGTAAACATTCTGCACATTTACATACAGTAACCACTAACTTTTTATGTGCAAATGTGAAATGTAGATAAACAGAGGCTAAACACCAAACTCTGTTCTAAAAAAAATAAGAAGAAAGAAAATAATAAACTTACCGAGTTCCCCTACCCACCCAATTAATGCATACAAAACTGTATTATGCACTATAAGAAATAAAATTGCCTTTGAATATTAATAACAGTAATATGCTTAATATATATATTAAGCATATTGCACCATTTCTAAAGCCAGGTTTGTATCAAAGAAAGAACGGATAATCTTACATGAAAAGATCAGATATCAATAGATCAGCAGCAGTTAATATAAACTATAAAAGATATAACTTTTATATTGTTTTATAGTGCAAAACAATAGCAGCTTATTGAGCAGCATATTCAAATAGCAGAATACTCTGATAGCAGCAAAACATATGGGGGAATACTTGCAGTGACCAGATTAAATCATTTGTATTACTGGGATTCAAAACACTTATGTGTTTAGGAAAGCCTAGCTTATCTAACTTTATAAATATTTTATCATTTTTGTGTGATTTGTTTTGTTTTCAATCTTTTACACAAATGCAGCTATAAATGATTGTTTTTATCCATTCAGTAAAATGTCCTGATGTGTCTGAGTCTCTGCATCCTTCAAGTCCGCATCCCTGCTTTCTTTTTTCACTGGAAATATGAAGACACATTTAAAACACAGCGGTTATAAAATTGGAAAATGTATACACTTCGGTACACTCGGAATTGAATTTATATATCTAACATACCTACGCTTCACCATTTAACATACCTACGCTTCACCTCTTATACTATACATTTGTACAGTAAAATTCCACTTACTATTAGGACGTTTTCTATGGAAACTTTCAGTTCTGTGCCTGAACACGTCTTCATCTTCTTTGACCTTCTGAACTGATTCATTCCCACTTTTATGAAGTAGCTGTTTATCCTGCTCCTGCACATCTGCACGCGTTTTCCCACCTGCGGCTGGGTTCTGCTCCGGAACGTGTGCAGTGAGACCAGAAATTGGTCTGATCTTGTGTAAAATGAGAGAAAGATAAAAACACACTAAGGACTGGGGATATTAATGAACAAGCGCATGGACCTGCATAACAGAAATGCTTTGAAAGCCATTAAAGTCAGTGTGACTGATATTTTCACCACCCACTAAGAGCAGATCACTGTAGTTCCCTCACTGTAGTTGATTTGGGGGTGAGGAGGGAAAAGTAGGAAACAGTGATTTTGCGCAGTGTCTAACTTGGAAATAATGAAAATATGGGATGGTGGAAGCTGAAATTCACTCGACAGATCTGCAAAGCTACGAAAAGTCCCGTCCTTATAGAGATCTTTGAAGGTTTTGAGACCTTTGTCATACCAGATAGCAAATGTGGGGTCAGATGATGCAGGTTGGAATGAATGATTTTTCAGTAACGGAGCTAAGGCAGATGCGGAAATGAATTTTAAATTCTTCCTGAACTTTTACCAGATTTTTAGAGTTGAGCTAACCACAGGGTTATCTGTAAAGCCAGAGAAGTTGGTAGAACTAGATGAGGTAAACAGAGCCATTGGAGAGGATGAGCCACATGAATGTACCTCTAATGTACACCATGAGGAATGTGCTGGTCTCAACCAAAATAAGATTTTATGAATATATGATGCCCAGTAATACAGCTGGAAATTGACCTACTTATTCTGGGTATCTTTTCACACCAAAAAAAATGTCCTGATCAATAGTCTTAAAAATCGCTTTGATAAGAATAGAGGGAGACATTGGAATAAAAAGAGGAACTTAGGCAGGATATTCATTTTTACCGTGTTAATCCTTCCTATAAGCAACAGAGGAAAGACCTCCATCGCTGAAGGTCAGATTTGATTTTAGACAGTTAGCAGAGAAAAGTGAGGTCAGAGTTCTGGTTATAAATTCATTCATCTTAAAAGCAATGCTACAGTACTTTCTGTCATAATTTTTTGGAAAACAGCTCAGAGAAAAAGCAGTAGAGATTAGTTTAAAACTGTTTATGCCCTTCTGTAGGTGGAGCTCAGGTTCTGAAATGCTCCATTTCTAAAAAAGTCAGGGTTTTGAATTGAATTTTTTTTTTTTTTTTTTACATTTTTGTAAAAGTGTTTTTATGATTTTCACCTATTAAAGCATTATAAGAAATTTCAACGCCAAACACACACACACACACACACACACACACACACACACACATAAGAAACCCAATTCAGCATAAGCTGAAACTTTCATGGTTGTAGCTTGAAAGCAGTAGGAGGAGATACAGTTATTTCACACACAAGGCTAATAATAATAAGAAGAAGAGGAAGAAGAAAAAGAAGATGAAGAAGAAGAAGAAGATGATGAAGAAGAACAAGAAGAGGAAGAGGAAGAAGAACAAGAAAAGAAAAAGCAGTGAAGCACTTTAATATGCATATTTCCGTGCGTGTTGAAACACTACCTGCAACTTCCTTTCTTAACAAAAAACATGCTGAGTCATAAAGCGTTGCTGCTCAAAATAATCAACTCAACCAGTGCAAACTGTACCTCAAATTATAATCAGGTTTGGGTTTCTAATGCATACTGATTCAGTGTGTATTTGAAGAAGAAAGTATACCTTGCAATGCCTTGAAATCCTCTCAGTCTATATGTAGGTTATTGGTACTTACAGTGGTGTGAAAAAGTGTTTGCCCCCTTCATCATTTCCTGTTCCTTTGCATGTTTGTCACACTTAAGTGTTTCGGAACATCAAACCAATTTAAACAATAGTCAAGGACAACACAAGTAAACACAAAATGCAATTTGTAAATGAAGGTGTTTATTATTAAAGGTGAAAAAAAATCCAAACCATCATGGCCCTGTGTGAAAAAGTGATTGCCCCCTAAACCTAATAACTGGTTGGGCCACCCTTAGCAGCAACAACTGCAACCAAGCGTTTGCGATAACGTGCAATGAGGCTTTTACAGCGTCCTGGAGGAATTTTGGCCCACTCATCTTTGCAGAATTGTCCTAATTCAGTTACATTAGAGGGTTTTCGAGCATGAACGGCCTTTTTAAGGTCATACCACAACATCTCAATAGGATTCAGGTCAGGACTTTGGCTAGGCCACTCCAAAGTCTTCATTTTGTTTTTCTTCAGCCATTCGGTGGTGGACTTGCTGGTGTGTTTAGGATCATTGTCCTGCTGCAGAACATAAGTTCGCTTCAGCTTCAGTACACGAACAGATGGTCGGACATTCTCCTTCAGGATCTCTTGGTAGACAGCAGAATTCATAGTTCCTTTTATCACGGCAAGTCTTCCAGGTCCTGAAGCAGCAAAACAGCCCCAGACCATCACAATACCACCACCATGTTTTAATGTTGGTATAATGTTCTTTTTATGAAATGCAGTGTTCCTTCTTACGCCAGATATACTTGGACACACACCTTCCAAAGAGTTCCACTTTTGTCTCATCGGTCCACAGAATGTTGTCCCAAAAGTCTTGGGGATCATCAAGATGTGTTGTGGAGAAAAGATGAGCTTTGATGTTCTTTTTGCTCAGCAGTGGTTTTCTCCTTGGAACTCTGCCATGCAGGCCATTTTTTGCCCAGTCTTTTCCTGATGGTGGAGGTATGAACGCTGACCTTAACTGAGGCAAGTGAGGCCTGCAGTTCTTTGGACATTGTTGTGGGGTCTTTTGTGACCTCTTGGATGAGTCGTCGCTGCGCTCTTGGGGTAATTTTGGGCGGCCGGCCACTCCTGGGAAGGTTCACCACTGTTCCATGTCTTCACCATTTGTGGATAATGGCTCTCACTGTGGTTCGCTGGATTCCCAAAGCTTTGGAAATGGCTTTAAAAACTTTTCCAGACTGATAGATCTCAATTACTTTCTTTCTCAATTGTTCCTGAATTTCTTTGGGTCTCGGCATGATGTGTAGCTTTTAAGGATCTTCTGGTGGACCTTACTGTGTCAAGCAGCTCCTATTTAAGTGATGCCTTGATTGTGAACAGGTGTGGCAATAATCAGGCCTGGGTGTGGCTAGAGAAATTGAACTCAGGTGTGGACAACCACAGTTATAGTATGTTTTAACAAGGGGGCAATCACTTTTTCACACAGGGCCATGATGGTTTGGATTTTTTTTCACCTTTAATAATAAACACCTTCATTTACAAATTGCATTTTGTGTTTACTTGTGTTGTCCTTGACTATTGTTTAAATTGGTTTGATGTTCCGAAACACTTAAGTGTGACAAACATGCAAAGGAACAGGAAATGAGGAAGGGGGCAAACACTTTTTCACACCACTGTATATGTGTGTGCATAATAAGGTACAGACCACTTCCTTCTTGTGGCTTCTATGTTTTTCAGATCGAAATCAGGGGGACTTCCTCAATGTGTTGTTTCTTCTCCTTGATCTGAAGAGTGATAGACCTGGGGCCTATCCCAGGAAGCATCGGGCACAAGGCGTGGTACACCGACAGGGTGCCAGCCTATCGCAGGGGGCACCAGGGACACTTTAGTGTTTATTTTAAAAAGGATTTTGTATCGTAATCATTACACTCTAAAAACAGATGGGTTAAAAAAATGAAAGGAGTTTTCTGTGGTATTTGAGATAGGATGAACGTTTTGCTGAAAACTGTCAACCTTGCTTATTTATATTACCCTGAAAACAGTTTAAGATACGTCTAAATCGTCTGAAAGCAAACTCTTAGACTGTATGATGGATGACTGTATGGTGTTGACTCTCAGCTGACTATTACTGAGACTATTACTGTAAAAATTCACCAGATAGTAGACTATAGCTACATAAATCATGTGAAAGATGTCTTTATTAATGTTAAATTTCACGATTTCCCCTTGCGCTAGCACTGGAGCACGCGGCGTGCTCTGAAACCCGGCGTGTGAGCTCAAAGTGTGTGTGAGCGCGCTTCCGGGTTTCTCAGTCACACTCAGTCAGTGACTCTGACTTTTTGTTTACTTCTGACATGTGTGTTTTCTTGTGATTTTTGTCCTGTCTTTGCCCCAGTATTGTCATTGGTTGTTTCCTATATGTGACATCATTGTTCTCAGCTGTCTTGTGTTTCACCACTGATTACGTTTGTTGTTTAATTCCCTTGTGTATCTATGTACATCAGAAAGTATTGAGTGTATTCACCATGCCAAACCTTTGTTCATCGTGTTTTGTTTCATGATTTTTGATCTCGTGTCTAGTTTGTGTTTTGCCTTGCCTAGTTTATGCCCGTTTGCTGATCGCCTGACCTTTGCCTGTTTTTGGACCATGCTTTTGATTTATTTATTTGGATTTGTCTGCCTGCCTCTTTTTAATAAAGCTCTTACCTGCATTTGCATCCATTCTAACCTCCATGACCTTCCATGATGTGACAGTCAACCTGCCCCATATATATAAAATGATCTCATTTTATACTGTAATACAAATATGCCACAATGCAATCACAGTAAATAAGTGTGGACTTATTTTTTTAAATAAGTTGAAAGCTTTTTTTAATCCATCAATTCTAAATAATTTTTTTATTCATTCTACCTAAGAATGTAAAAACTTTTTATTTAGTTACATGTCACCACTCCCCTGCATTGTACTGATATACAGTGGCATTTGTTGATGGCATTTTCATTTTAATGATTTATTTTAATGTTTTGCTGAGTGCATTCACACTGCTTGGCTATTCAGTCCCTCCAGTATTCTGCGTTTTTACAATTGCAGAAATAAATGCAAAATCAAACCAATTCTGCAGCATTCAGAAGAGCTTGCGATTTTTCAAAATGACTGCAGATTTTCAACAGATTCAAGCCAAGACGCGTTATGAGATCATCACTTTCAGATTCACGTGAACTGAACATGAGTGTGGCTAAAAGGTCTCATTTACCAACAAGCATCACTGTGAAAGACCGTGCAAAACAATTTCATGGAATTACAGTTTCACCAATTCAAGTAGTTTTCCACAAAAAAAGTACAAAAAAATAAAAAATAAAAAAATAAATTAACTTCAAGAGAGAGAAAGAGAGAGAGAGAGAGAGAGATAATCAGTCAAGTGAGGGAATGACTGTTTTTAGTTGTTATAACATAAGTGACTGCAGGATGAAAACTGTCTTGAGGCTGTTCCACAACATTAAATGTGACTATAAACAATTAAAAAACATGAATTGTCATTCATAAATAAGACTGTTGCCAAATATATGTGATTTAAGAGGAAAAGACACTTCAAGGTGTGTTGTTATTGGGAAATAATTCACTTCAAGGTGGTAAGAGTAAATCAGTTTTTTATGTCAGGCTACATCACACCATCCTGTCGTTGATAATTTTTTTTTTTTTTTATATAACAGCACACCCAGATTTGTCTTATTCCTTACTTAGTTTAATATCTGTTATCATTTATAAGTAAGGCAAAATCTATTCAAATGAGTAAACAGAGAACTGAAATCAAATAATTTTATTCATAAACTTTGAAACAACCAAAAAGTGATCATTTCAAATCCAAGGCACAATACATGATAAACAGCTTCACTGAGGTCAACTAAGTCATTGTTCTAAAAACATTGTACTAAACATTAAAGAAATAGAAAATAACAAATTTTTCCCTGCTCCCCCACCCACTCAATAGCAGCACATACAACTTTACTATGCACCATATGGAATTCCAGAAATTACAAAATTTTCAATTCAAATTGAATTACAACCCCAATTCCGAAAACGTTGGGACAGTATGGAAAATGCTAATAAAAACAAAGAGGAGTGATGTGTGAATGTACTTTGACTTGTATTAAAAACAACAACAACAACCACAACAACAACATATAAAGACAAGGTATTTGATGTTGTAGTGACCTTTACTTCTATTCAAAAGTTCCTTAGTTGTTTTTTGGGTCCACTGGGGAAATTTTTGACACCTCTTTGTTGATTCCTAAATAGCTATTTAAATACAAGAAAATTAAGTTGATCACAGTTCGTTTATAAATCTTGAAAGTTTTCAATAATCAAAATAAACGCATGTAATTTAACGTTAAAATTAAAATACAAAACAATTCAAACTGTAAATTATGAATGCATCAAAAAACGTTGAAAGGGAGCACCTAATCAACTGCATAGTTCTTAACCAACTGGTGTTTTCAGTGCATAAACACTTAAAAAGTGTTATTAAAAGAAAAGGTGATGTTACATATTAGTAAACAGCTGACTGTCCCAATTTTTCAAAATGTTTCAAATCAGATCTGAAATAAATTCACAAAGTAAAACATTAAATAATGTGTTCATAATGTGTTTTCAATATGGTACAGGGTGAATTGAAATTTCAAAAAACTTTTTTTTTTTTTGCATTTTCCATACTGTCCCAACTTTTTTGGAATTGGTGTTGTATCTAAAAAATACCAGTGCATAATAAAATTGGAATGAATAAGAATGAACAACAGTAATATGCGTCAACTTGGGAACAGCTAGTAGCTCTGTTAGAGAACCAGAGTATACGTATATAGAGAGGTTTTTCTCTGAAATGTAAGAATTGTAATAAAGAAAAAACAAAACGGATGAAAAAACGGATCAGAATGGAGAAAATGTTATCAACAGAATTGACACAACTTTTATAGATTAAACAATAGCATCATACGCTGACAAAATGATATTGGGGAAAATACGGTGAAGTTATTCAACTGAAAGTGCACAGTTAAGAAAAGTGCTATGCAATATAGTGTGATATTTTTTTTTTTTGAGTTGTACAAATGCAATGCATTTGTTATAACCATTGCACAGGGGCTACAAAACTTTGAGTGTACTTTGTCTTTTTATCTGTTTCTTACACCCATTACAGTAAAAATTTATCAATTGTTTCCAATCTACTGCTTACTCTTTTCTCAGGGTCACGGGGAACCTGGAGCCTATCCCAGGAATCATCAGGCACAAGGCAGGGTACACCCTGGACAGGGTGCCAGTCATCATCACATACACACTCACACACCTATTCATAAACTATGGACACATTAAAAATGTGCTGGTTTGTCTGAGTCTCTGCATTCTTCAAGTCACCAGAATCCCTGATTTATTTTTTCACTGGAAATAAAAGGTTCAATTTAGTAAATTATATATATATATATATACACACACACACACATGTTGAACTATGAAAAAACTACATTTGTAGAGTGAATTGGCACTTACTATTGGGACGCTTCCCAGGGAGACTTTCAATTCTGTGCCTAAACATGTCTTCGTCTTCTTTCACTCTCTCCAGCAGTGATTTATTCCCTCTCTTCTGAAATATCAGTTTCTGCTGTTCTTCCGCTTCTGTCTGCATTTTTCCACATACAGCTGGGCTTTGCCTCAGAGTGTGTTTAATCACACCACAAAATATCATAATCTTGTCTAAAATGACGGGGAAAATAAAGCACAAATAGGACGGTGCATATTTTTTTAACTAGATCATGCACAGCAGTAAAAATGGTGAAACCTTCAAGCAGGTTGGAATTGTTTTGCAGAAAACCCAAACACAGTCAAGTGGTAACATTACAGGTATGGTAACATTACATTTCTAGCTTCTAGTGTATGCTGATTCAGTGTGTATTTTAAGGAAAACGAAAGAATACCTTACAATGCCGTGAAAATTCTTACTACTGTGAGTATAATGGAGTCAGAGAGCTTCCTGCTTTTCATCCAGAGGGACGTCCTCCAGAGGGGTTTTTTCCCTAAATAAGCACAGTCACCCTATATCAGCATAAAAGTCCTTGAAAATACAAGTTTAAAGTTTATTAAATTCATCCCACGCAGGCATGCAAATGTTTAAAACAATGCCTGGACAGAGCTGTGTTACTGTCATAGTAATGTGTCATAGTAGTCATAGTAACTATGACTATGACTATGAATATAACTATGACTATGACTATGAATATAACTATGACTATGACTATGACTATGACTATGACTATGGCTATGATTATGACTATGACTAAGACTAAGACTATAACTATGACTATGACTATGACTGTGACTATGACTAAGACTAAGACTAAGACTATAACAATAACTATGACAGACTATGACTATGACTATGACTATGACTATGACTAAGGCTAAGACTATGACTATAACTATGACTATGACTAAGACTAAGACTAAGACTATGACTATAACTATGACTATGACTAAGACTAAGACTATAACAATAACTATGACTAAGATTATGACTATGACTATGACTATAACTATGACTAAGACTATAACTATGACTATGACTATGACTATGACTATAACTATGACTATGACTAAGACTATGGCTATGATTATGACTATGACTATGACTATGACTAAGACTATGACTATGACTATGACTAAGACTATGACTATGACTATGATTATGACTATGACTATGACTATGACTATAACTATGACTATGACTATGACTATGACTGACTATGATTATGACTAAGACTAAGACTATGACTATGACTGTCTATGATTATGACTATGACTAAGACTATAACTATGACTATGACTATGACTATGACTATAACTATGACTATGACTAAGACTATGACTATGACTATGACTATCACTATGACTATGACTATGACTATGACTATGATTATGACTATGACTATGACTATAACTATGACTATCACTATGACTATGACTATGATTATGACTATGACTATGACTATGACTATGACTAAGGCTAAGACTATGGCTATGATTATGACTATGACTATGACTATGACTATGACTAAGACTATGACTATGGTTATGATTATGACTATGACTAAGACTATGACTATGACTATGACTATGACTATGACTATGACTATGATTATGACTATGACTATGACTAAGACTATGACTATGACTATGGCTATAACTATAACTATAACTATAACTATAACTATAACTATAACTATGACTATGACTATGATTATGACTAAGACTATGACTAAGACTATAACAATAACTATGACTATGACTATAACTATGACTATGACTATGACTATGACTATGACTAAGACTATGGCTATGATTATGACTATGACTAAGACTATGGCTATGATTATGACTATGACTATGACTATGACTAAGACTAAGACTATGACTATGACTATAACAATAACTATGACTAAGACTATGACTATGACTATAACTATGACTATGACTATGACTATGACTATGATTATGACTAAGACTAAGACTATAACTATGACTATGACTATAACTATGACTATGACTATGACTATGACTATAACTATGACTATGACTATGACTATGACTATAACTATGACTATGACTATGACTATGACTATGACTATGACTAAGACTATGGCTATGATTATGACTATGACTAAGACTATGACTATGACTATGACTATCGCATTTAATTATCTATGCCAATATTCACATACACATTGAGTGCTGGGAAGCACGCGGTATATATGCTGATATGATCAGCCTCTTAACCAGTAACAACTGAGGGCAATACAGACACACGTGACACCACAACCAATGACAGGACGGGGAGGAGACATAACAGAAACAGAAACAAATGCATCGATTTTTCAAAAAAATTCTTTATTTAAAAAAGGATTTGTAGCTTGACCATTACGTCATAATTTGGAAACCCAGTACTAGATCCAGTATGAACGAACCTACTATAGCAGTGGTTCCCAAACTTTTTACAGTGGCGTACCCCTCCGAATCATTTAATATCCTTTTGCGTACCCCCTTCTCTCAAACTATGTTTTCTGACGATGGCATCCTCTGTATTTTTATTATTATTTTTATTTTTGCCGTTTCCACAAGCATTACACCAGTTATATCAGCCGCAGCATTAAGAATGAAGTCCTCCACAATAGTATGGGGTTTGCCCGGCTTAGCCACTCTGCAACTCCCCATGTAGGATGCTTCCAGACCCTTCCTATTTAGGTTTTCCTTCACTGTTATAAGGGTCTTACTGCTCCTGAGTTGTCTTTAATGTCTTTCAAAAAAACTCTCGAGGTTTATTTAGCAAAAAGTAAGAAGCAGGTTTTGTTTCTAAATGTCTGCGCAGAAATGCTGGTTTCATGCATTTATGAAAGAGTACGTTTGTACATATACACACTGTGGCTGGGGGTTTTCTTCACTGGCAGTGTATATAAAGCCCAAAGAAATATATTTCTCATCATATTTGCACGTCTTTGATGTTTTTCTGGGAATTGCTGGTGAAGAAGAGGTGGCGTTTCGACTTCGGATACATCGCCGTCTGTGTCAGCGTGAACTGGGCTAGTAGTCGTGGGTACACTTACGCTTGCTACGGACGCGGTGTTCGAGGGTCCTGGACAACTGCTGTCAGAGGATTGTGGATCAGCAGTGCTTGCTGTAGTTGCGAGCCGTTATTTTTGTACTTCTCGCTTTTAATGTTAGGAGCTATTACTTAACTTCACATAGCTGTGTGCTGGCGATAAATGACATGCGGTAATATGCACACTGGCGCATGACTGTGAGGCACAAGTATATTTTTTTTGCCATGGGAAAAACATGAATTAGAATTTTAATGTTATTTCATGAGGCAGAATTAAATGAACAGTAAATCTCAGCATTTTGCTCCCGTACCATCCCAACCCCAGTTTGGGAACCACTGTTAGATTTTTTAAATGAAAACTGGGAACATAAGTGGCATCAATATTTCAAAAATATAGGTTTCGCCCCAACACTTTTTCCTAATCTCAAATTTTACTTTGCATTGTCTGTCTGTCTCTGAGGATTTGTGAGTTGAACAGTCGCCGCAACTTTTAGACACACAATTCAATTAAAAAAAGAAACTAACTTTCCCTATAATAAACTCAGGGGTCAGATTCGATTAGCTAGGCCTCGCTGAACCGTTTTGCCTGTTGCCAAGCTTGAGAGAGCTTGAGAGAGCTCTGAGTGACAGAGTGTCTGTCACTACAAAGTAACAAACAAAACCTTGTATGGATTTTCCAAGAAGTGACTACTCTTACGCAGTGAAAGCAGAATTGATTCATTTGGAGATGACTCAAATGTTCCGTGACCACACATGGAAAAAACACCCTCGCGTCCTGAGGTGACTGTTGTCAGCCGATTTTGAGCACACTGACGTATAGATGAAAGATTTACCACTTTGTATTTGAGGTAGGATATCATAGCTATATCAACCCATGAAATTCCTGATTGTTTGCTGGTTTTGATTGACAATTTCGATGTCAAAGTAATTATTTAGCCTATGAAACTGTCGAATATGCATAAGTTTGCAAGCTAGTTAGCACACCAAAATTGTGTGTATGTGCCATTACTAAGTGTCCATGAATGATTTAATGCTAATGTTGGTCAAAATGTTCACACAGAGATGAGCATCCAACAATATTTGAAGAGGAAGAGGACAGAGGAGGATGAACAGCAGGTCATAGGAGTAGAAAATACTGAGGCGGACTAGCTTGTAAGTTGTACGGATAGCTACTAGTTAGCCAGCTAGTTCATGTCACTCCGTGTTGGATGTTTGAGACGGGGCACTATCGTGTGAGGATCTGGTTTTGCTGTTGGTGAATTAGAGCTATGAGTTGGATAATGAATATGTGTTTTCATTTTCTGTCGGGATTCTGTAAAACATTGCTATGGTAGGGCAGTGCTGTTGCATCAACTACTTCCATATTACAGGTCACACTGTCATCCAGCGAGAAATCTGGACAATGGAGTGTTTTTTCTATAGCAAAATCACCTCCAGCTCATACTCATAGCTTCAACTCACCAACACAAACAGCCATCCTCACAGGATGGCACCCACGTCGGCAGCTGTTCTTAATGACTATAGTAGCTAGTGTTTTAAATGAACAATTCTCTGTTTGGAGTAATATTATTATATAAATGTAGCTTCATTCAGTGACATACAACAGAACTCCTATCTCCATATTTTTCATTTTTCATTTTGTTTCATAAATCAATGCTATTGGTCACCTTTTATGTCTGTCTATGCATTTCACTAATATTTAACCAATGAAATGTCATTAGAAATAAGCATTTAAGTGCTTTATTTTTTTTTTAAAAGTATTTTCAGGGGAGCATGCCCCCGAACCCCCCCAGCATTTCAGCATCCACCACAGGTTTGAATTTCTTCACATTGAATTTGCTTTTTGAAAAGGAGACATTGCAGGTCTTTGAGATCATGTGTGCTTGCCCCATGCATGTAGGTTACTGCAGTTGTGAAGAATGATGTAGATGTTTCAACTCCTCCATGACGACATCACAGAGCTGGTGGATGTTACAGATCTTGTGCTCCTCCACCTTCCGTTTGAGGATGCCCCACAGATGCTCCATAGGGTTTAGGTCTGGCGACATGCTTGGCCAGTCCATCACCTTCACCCTCAGCTTCTTTAGCAAGGCAGTGGTTGTCTTGGAGGTGTGTTTGGGGTCGTTATCATGCTGGAATACCGCCCTGCGGCTCAGTCTCTGAAGGGAGGGGATCATGCTCTGCTTCAGTATGTCACAGTACATTTTGGCATTCATGGTTCCCTCAATGAACTGTAGCTCCCCAGTGCCGGCAGCACTCATACAGCCCCAGACCATGACACTCCCACCACCATGCTCGACTGTAGGAAAGACACACTTGTCTTTGTACTCCTTACCTGGTTGCTGCCACACACACTTGACACCTTCTGAACCAAATACGTTTATCCTGGTCTCATCAGACCACAGGACACGGTTCCAGTAATCCATGTCCTTAGTCTGCTTGTCTTCAGCAAAGTGTTTGCGGGCTTTCTTGTGCATCATCTTTAGAAGAGGCTTCCTTCAGGGATGACAGCCATGCAGACCAATTTGATGCAATGTGCAGCGTATGGTCTGAGTACTGACAGGCTGACCCCCCACCCCCCAGGCTGACTTCAACCTCTGCAGCAATGCTGGCAGCACTCAGGTCTTTTTCCCCAAAACAACTTCTGGATATAACGCCGAGCACGTGCACCCAACTTGTTTAGTCGACCATGGCGAGGCCTGTTCTGAGTGGAATCTGTCCACTCAGTCAGTGTCAGTGTCAGTCTGTCAGTGTCAGGGTCTTGACAATCTTCTTTGTAGAGCAACAATTCTTTTTTTCAGATCCTCAGAGAGTTCTTTGCCATGAGGTGCCATGTTGAACTTCCAGTGACCAGTATGAGGGAGTGTGAGAGCGATGACACCAAATTTAACACACCTGCTCCCCATTCACACCTGAGACACTAACAAGTCACATGACACCGGTGAGGGAAAATGGCCAATTGGGCCCAATGTGGACATTTTCACTTAGGGGTGTACTCACTTATGTTGCCAGCGGTTTAGATATTAATGGCTGTGTGTTGAGTTATTTTGACCGGACAGCAAATTTACACTGTTACACAAGCTGTACACTCACTACTTTACATTGTAGCAAAGTGTCATTTCTTCAGTGTCGTCACATGAAAAGATATAATCAAATATTTACACAAATGTACTTTTGTGTACTCACTTTTGTGAGATACTGTAACTCCAGTGGTAACTGCCAATTTTAGATAATGTTACGAGCTAAGAGTAACAATAGCTCCTGCATGTAGCAGCCCAAAATTAAGTAACTTAACGTTAATGTAAACATAGTTATATAAGAATTTACTCAAATCTAAAATAATAAAAAATCTTACAAAATAAAAGGAAGATTCGTCATTTGTCATTTTTATAACAAGAAGCCAAATTTGGTCATATTTTCCCCCCAAACAGCGTTAGCTATCAAGGCAAACTACATGTTAAAAACACTACTATCTAATGCGAATAAAAAATTTTTTTGTAGTTGCAGATGATTTCTTTTAATTCCAACTTTTTCTGGTTGCATCTTAGAAGGAGCAGTGGAAAATCCCAGGAAAATCTGGACATGCATCAACATGCCAGATCCCTTTCAGGTCCACATTCCCAACCCATGTTAGGTTACCCATTATACCCAGGAACTGTTATGACCTGTGATAATCAGTTCAAAGTTGGTTTTGACTTCGATACAGATTTTATTAATTTTTTTTTTCAAGGCTGTATATCTGAAAGGCAGATTGTAAACAGGAAACATCAGATTCCTTTAAAAAATTAATGGATACCAGTTAAGAACCACTGTGATATCAGGTTAAATGTTACATTGAATGTGTAAAAACTCTTGCAGGATTTCTGAAGGATATGCAGCATTTTTTTTCTTCATAACTCAGGAAGGATACACACAACAGTCACACATTACGCCATATATATATATATATATATATATATATATATATATATATATATATATATATATATATATATATATATATATATATATATATATATATAATACATATCAGAGGAAATAAAGTCACAATAATTTTTTTCATCACTGTACAACACTGTACACTGTATAAAACAAGTCCGACTTCAGCTTTAGGAGTCCATAAAGGGGCATTCTATTTCTGTACAGTCTCTAAAACATCAACTGATAGTTAACTAAAGAAAATTCCATCTTTCCAACCCAAGTAGAAGTTTCTCTTTTATGCTAATCTGAGTCTCTGACAATCACCCCTAAAATAAATGGATTAGCATGAAAGAGCAACATGTACAGCCAGTAATCACTTTTTTGTAAAGGCTTTTGGTTGAGTCACAGTGTTGTTGATTGTTAAGGGCAGAGATCAGTGTTAAAGGCAGACTCTCTCCCACTCTCCCTGCTCCGATCGCTGGAAGAGCTGTGGCTGGCTTCCAGGAAACAGGGCGTCAGGGTTCGGGTGTTCCAGCAGGAAGCGGATTGTGGACTTGATGTGTTGGACGAAATGAGGTGGCTCAGCATAAGGAGATGTGGAAAGGCACTGTAAGATGGAGAGATCATCAAGCAAAATGTAAAATCAGATTTGTTTTTTTAAATATTCAGATAAGGAATAATAAATAAACGATATTTTGTAGTGACCTGTAAGATTGTTTCATCATCTTCGTCCAGCCAGAAGGCAATGTCCATGCTAGGTGGCCACCTGCATGGGCCGATCTTCAGCTGCTCTTTACTAGAGTCGTACACATTGGCTATCTGGTCAAATGAAATTCACAATATTTTACAAGTGTAATTTCTATACGTGACTAAAAAATTATATAAATTACAGTGATTTTAATAATATACACTACAGAATCAAAAGGAGTGTGAATCTTTGGGGAGCATTTCATGGGTTTCATGCTTGGTTTTTAATGGGCCTCATTTATCAGTCATTTAGTATATCCACCCATGCATTTTCCATACCTCAAGGGCATACCAAAATATGTTCAAAAGTATGTAAAAGACAGAAGCAGCCTCAGAAGGAAACATGATTGTGTTCATACCTGTCCACCTGTGAAGCTACGTGCAGACCTCAGGTCCGCAGCAGGTCCTCTGTGAGGAAACACGGCTGGGAAAACCTCGCCTGTTTTAACGTTCACACCTACAAAGCAAACATACAAACATTTATGTCAGTATCACCAGTGTAATTCGTTGTGTTGAGCTACTGCATTTTATACAGTGCATTACCAGATTATCAGGTTTACGCTAAAAACTGTGCATACAGTAAATGCAGATAAAGCTCTGGCAATGATACCATGCCCTTTGACCACATTGGTGTGTGACATTACAGTGCCGCTCATTCAAAAATGTCTAAATTGGCACCTTGGTGTCTATAAACAGTGTTTAGCTAGGTCAGAGAATATTCCACGTTACCTATTCCATAGATAATTGGTCTATGAATCCCATCTGTCACAACATCATTCATATCTATAAAACACAGAGTAACAATCAGTCAATAAGCATAAGTGTGATAAGGATACTGGTGATTAAAAAATAAAGGTAAGCAGGAATTTGCATATGCATCAAATTACCAGTAATGCAGCAAGTTTCTAGGTGAATTTCTTCCTTTTGTTTCTGAAATTCCGCTGCAAAACCCCCCCACACACAACCATGCATATTTAACAATTTGTCAAAATTTTAAATGCTGCAGGTAATCTCTGATTTGGTGCAAATTTCCATACCCAAAATTTCACGGCTGAGATTATGTGAAGTCTTGTTGTCATCCTCAAACCCCCCAACAAGATGAAGCTCTAACCTGAACAAAAAAAATTAAATATATTATAATTTTGTGTATATATATATATATATATACACACACACACACACACACAGTGCCCTCCACTAATATTTTGTCTTTATTGTTTAACCTTTTGATATCATGTTCAAAAAAATTCACAAAAATACTCTGCTCTCATGGATATCAAACAATTGCAAACAAAACACATTTTAAAATATATTAATAAAAACTTCGTTAAAATGTATTTAAAGTATATTCCCATTGATATTTTAAAAAAGATTTTTAGTACATGTGGGTGACTATGAACAGGAATTTGTTTAAGCATGAGTTCCTGTTTCACAGGGGTATAAATATGCGTAACCCAAGCTTATAAACTCAAGCGTCTTCAGTTTGCCAGACACTACTGGAATTTCAAATGGGATCGGGTTCTATGGTCAGATGAAACCAAAATAGAGCTTTTTGGCAAGAAACACCAGAGGAGGTTTTGGCGCACACAAAGATGTAGCCATATGGAAAAGTACCTCATGCCCACGATTAAATATGGTCGTGGCTCTTTAATGTTTTGGGACTGTTTTTCTACCAGAGGACCTGGACATTTTGTTAGGATACATGGCATCATTAACTATATTAAATATCCACAGATATTAAATGAAAACCTGACTGCCTCTGCTCGAAAGCTTAAAATGAGCTGTGGTTGGATCTTCCAGCAGGACAATGATCCAAAACATACATCAAAATCAACACAGAAATAGTTTACTGACCACAAAATCAAGGTCCTGCCATGACCATCCCAGTCCCCTGACTTAAAACCCATAGAAAACCTGCGGTGTGAACTGAAGAGGAGAGCCCACCAGCGTGGACCTCGAAATTTGAAGGAATGGAGAGATTCTGTATGGAGAAACGGCCTCAGATCAATTGCCATGAATTCTCAAACCTCATCAGGCATTATAGGAGAAGACTCAGAGCTGTTATCTTGGCAAAGGGAGGAAGCACAAAGTATTGAATAAAAGGGTGCCAATAATTGTTGCACACCTATATTTAACAAAGATATATTTTTTGGATAAACCTGTGTTGTGTTTGCACTTGTTTGATATCCATGAGATCAGAGAATTTTGGTAAAAAAAATTAACAAAATATCAAAAGGTTAAACAATAAAGATAAAGACAACAATAAAGGGTGCCAATATTAGTGGAGTACATATATTCCTTTAAAAATGAACAATGTCACTGAGTACAACAAACCAATATGTTGTAGTTTCAGAATGAGAAATCTACAAAAGTCTCACCTGCCTGGTTTGGCTGGGTTGCTTAATGCCGTGACAGCATTAATTAAGAGAAGAACTTCAGTCCATGTTTTCGAGCCATCCAGGTGAGCCAGACAAGTCGCTCCGCTTCCTTTAAATAGGGAATGAAAAAAATTAAACCGGCACAAAGACACAATGTTAAAAAACACAAACAAACACTCATTTGAAAGTGAGCACAAGTGTTACCTGTATGGCGCAGGACTACTAAGTGACATGTAGTTGCATCCTCAGAACCAATAATTGAAACGGAGCCTGCAAGAAAGACGCAGATTCAACGTTATACATTCAAATATCAGTATTTGAAGTTTGAGCATTTAAATATTACAGATCAACTGACGGGTGGGCAAAAAAATCTTACTTATACCTCCACTTCCACTGACACCAAATATAGTCAATCAGCCAAATCATGTTTGGTGTTCAACATTGGCTTTCTGGGGTTTTTGTTTTTTTTGTCTTTATTATAAACACTGACGCTACAGTCCTAACATAGCTATGAAGTAATGGAAGTCTGACACACAATCGTTTCTGCAAATATCTGCCTAAAACCACATTATTTTTTTTGCAGTAATGTCACAATGTTTAGGACTCTAACCTGTATGAATGAACCGTTCAAAGTGAGGTTTAACACAGTAATTTTAATGACAGCCATCCTAAACAACTAGAAACACTTCCTCCTTGGTGCTATTTATGGTCATCTCATCCACGAGGTATTCTACCAGAAAGTTAGTAGTGATGTGATGCAGATTAGAGGTTGATCGGTTTTGCAATTAATTGGCACCTATAACCGATTGCTGGAGCTATCGGTTATCTGCAAAAATCCACACCAATAGTTTTTCCGGTGAGCGGCTGAGAAGGGTCCTCTGTACGAGATACAGTATAGAGCACCGGTCCCCAAGCTTTTTTGCGCCACGGACCGGTTTAATATTTAGACAATATTTTCACGGACCGGCCTTTAAGGTGTGGCGGATAAATACAACAAAATAAAATGATAGGACCGGCATAAAAACACGGGTATTATAAAAATATATAATAATAAACGTGAATCCAATGTGAAATCGCAACTTAATTAGCAGCGTCCTCGTAACATCCTCTCTCCCCCCTAAACGCTCTCTGGTCTCTATGGTAAGGTTTCAACGTATCACGTGACCGAGACGTAGAAGGATGTAACGGAGAGAATCTGGTTATTTTTCAGATCCAGATAGTAAATAAAACGGAAATAATGTAAGTTATTTATTCTTTCTGTGCGGCCCGGTACCAAATGACCCACGGACCGGTAAAAAATATACCAGTCCGTGGGTCATTTGGGGGACTGGGGGTTGGGGACCGCTGGTATAAAGTACAGAGCTCTGTATACAGTACGAGAGCGGCCTCTAGAGGCAAAATAAAAACTAACACTGACAAATTTTGTTGTGTTATTTGAAGTGTTTTTCAATTCATGTTGGATGTCTCTATTTTTATTTGTTATTTGGAGTGTTATTTTTTGGTTAAGTTTTGATGCATATCTTTTATTTAATTCAATATTTATTAACAGTTAATATATATTAGGATTTATATGTTTAGTTCATTTAAAAAAAAAGCACAGTACGTTTTCATTATACAGTTTTTTCATAAATGGCATCCCTTTATTGTATACTTTATGGAGTTACAGACACTTCCCACTTAAATTTTAGTGCCTGTTGTTGGATTTTTACAATATCTTTATCACCAGCAACAGTCATTGGGTAGCCATGATGAGCCGGAGGGGTGAGTTTTGGGTTTTCGATATTTTTTAAATTTGTTTTCCTTTGTATAAAAAGAAAAAAAACCTTCAAATGTTTACTGCTGTTGCTCAATTTGTTTTTTTGCTTTCTTTTCAATGGAATATTTGGGAAAAGGAGGGGACGACAGAACAGAAAAGGCGATGTAGAAATACAGTCCGTCATTCAGTCAGTCATTGTACTATTTTCATAATAAAGTTCAGCAATATTTTTACTTTGAGTATTGTGTTTTCATTCAGTATCAATTTTAACCAGTTGATTGATCGGTTTTCGGCAGGTACTGCCCCGCTTAGTTATCAATCGGTATCTGTAAAACCAGTAGACCAGTTTGCATAAGGCGTGTACACCAAATCTACTGCAAAGCCTTCCCAGAAGTTTGGCTGTTACAACACGCACTTATGGCTGTGATGGGAAGGTGTATTTTCGATACATCATATCCATGTTCAGTCTTTCATCCACAGATTGCATTGGTTATATGGATCATTTGATCACTTGTTGTTTTGATTTATACTGTCAACTTTGACTCTTCTAGTAGAATAAATAAAGCAGAAGTAAGATCCATTAAGACTCACTGTCTGCCGGCGTTGTGGCCGCAAATTCCCTCTGCTGTACATAGAGCAGGCACTCTGGATCCACTGTCACGAGCGGTTTGGAGCGAAATGCTTTGGCATTTTCCTTCAGCAAACACAAACACGACCTCATATATCTCTGATACCGGTTAGAAACTGTGTAATGATCGCAGGCCTGGCCATCGCACTCACCTTTAAATGGGAATAATTCGAGAACAAGTCAGTCGTTGATATTACACGGTCGATTCGTTTGTTTTGAGTCAGGAGTGGCATTTTCGCCCTTCACTTACAAGTGTGAGGAAACGTCTCTAATATCAATGATTTATTTATTCTGTGATCATTAAACGCTCCCTCTGCCTGTCAGCACATGTACTTCCGGTTTCTCCCCCACCACCAAGCGTCACAGCGGCTGCGCTCCAATCCTAGCACGTGTATGCCAGATAGTGCTCTTAGCTCGTGCTGTAGATTCATGGAAAGTGTGCTCGGCCGCGGAAGTACGCGGATTGGGACATACCCCGTGCCCTGATGACGCCTGGATCAAACGTGTCTCTTCAAACATATGCAAATTTGAATTATACACGTTTACTGTAATTGGGTTCCTCCAGTGACAGTGTTTCTGCTCGTACAGTGGCCTATTAATAATAAAGTGAAAGAACTGTTTTCAGAACACTACACAGGATTTACTCATCGTTGAGACAGGTGTCATTTGAATTTGGGTGAGATTAAGAGTGAATTATGTGGGATAATGAAGGAATTCCTTGTTTATGTTTTCTTTTATTATATTTATACGAGAATGTTTTGGATTGCTGTTTCAAATTATTTAAGCAGAACAATATGGAGTTTCAGAATCAGAATTTCAGCTTTCATTTCCTGATATTTACATCTAGGTGTGTTACGCAACTTAGAACTTGCTTGCAATAAGTTCATCAAGCCGATGACCCACTGACATCACCAAGCTGTTGCATTTTTCTTTTGTGTTTCTTTTCCAGGCTTTTACCACAGCTTCTTTCAGTTTTTGTTTGTTTCAGGAGGTTTCTCTCTTCGATCTCCTCTTCAGGGGGTGAAATGCTGCTCATTTGGGTTAAGATCTGATCACTAAAACGTTTCACTTTTTCCTCTGATTAAGTCCCATTTTGAGTTTTCGGTGTGTTTTGGATTATTGTCTTACTGCTTGATAAAGTTCCGCCAGATACATTTGAATGTATTTCTCTGTAAATTGTAAGACAATTTTTGCTTTCGTAGACTTCATTCATTCATTTATTGTAAACAAATTAATTCTGCTACTACATCATTAATAAAGTTTAGTGAGCCTGTTCCAAAAGCAGCCATGTAAGCCCAAGCCATGACACTACCTCCACCATGCTTGACAGATGAGGTTGTTTGTTTTCCTTTCCATCACTTTGTTAGAGGTTAATCTTTGTTCCAGAACTGTTGTGGGTCTTCTCTGTGTAGTGGGGTGTGTGTTGTGGTTAAAACGTCACCCTTATTAACTACCTGGCCAATGGGCTCTCTCCCTACCACAGTATATAAGTGGTTGTTTATGCCTCCCAGAATGTGTCATGGTCGAAAACCCACCCCTTCCTTTTGTTGCTATGGATTACAGAAGTATGTGTTTTTAGCTTTGTTGTTTAGCTGTATGATGCTAGCGTTGTCCATTTTTCCATGAGATTTACTTGTTTAGTGTGACGTTGGGCTACTGAAACTGTGTGCAGGTGTGATGTGCTGCTGACTTTCAGTGCGGTGTGCCGTCAAGGCTCCCATCTGTGTAGCGTGGTAATTTAATGTAGCTCCGGTCGGAGCACCAGCCGTTGCCGTCACAACTATTAAAGACGTTATCATGATTTTCATATGTGCCATCGTGAGTACTATGTCATCGGATCGGTAAATCATTTAGTTCTATTACTGGAGCTAAATGATTTTGCATGCTTTCCAAATTGAGGTTGTAACACCTGTTCATTCTTAGGGTTCTTGATTTTGCATGCGTTAAGGCGGGCTGAGTGAGATGTGGTCATTTCAGTATTGGACACTCTGCTATCTGCATTCACGTTATATCATATGAAGACATGAATCTGGTAATTGTAATAAATGTGGTCTTCCAGACACTGTAAAGTTTATTCTGAGAAATTGTATGTCATATGAAAGATAATTAAAAACTTATATTTTAGTTAAATATGTTATATAATTAAAAACTCTCTGAATCAATTGTTTGACATTACATTGCCTTCAGAATAATTCTTCTAAAATATATAAAGTTCTTTTAAATAACTTCAAATAAATAAATGTGTATAATAGAATATATGTTAAATGAGGGTGTTGTTTTCTTCCCTTCTACAGTAAATCAATGCTTCACACTCCATCCCAGTAGGTGACGAAAATTCACCAGAAATTGGTTTGCCATAAAACCCAAAGAAAAAGATGACGCGGTACTTGTGCTAGACCTGGCAACCCTGCATATAGCGCTGATCAGTAGTGTGGAGATGGGGAAATTAAGCCTTATAATAAGCACTGAGGCTGTCCCCTGACTGTTCCGGGAAAAGATTCAAAGAATGAAAGCTTCGAGAGTGTCAAAAACAGCGCCAACTGGTGGTTAGTTAAAAAACAAACAAAACAAAAAACAGCGCTATCTGGTGGTTTGTAAAAAAAAAAAAAAGAAAGGAAAAAAAAGAAAGAAAATAATAATAATAATACAAAAAACGGCGCCATTTGGTGCCTAATAAAAAATAAACCAAGAGCCTACGGACGAAGCAGCAGCCACCACACACTCCATAGACAGTTTCAATGTTATGTGCACAAATAAAATAAAAGTGTGTGTGTGCGTGTGTGTGATTGTGCCATGCGATGGACTGGCACTCTGTCCAGGGTGTACCCCGCCTTGTGCCCGATGATTCCTGGGATAAGCTTCAGTTTCCCTGTGACCCTGAAGAAGGAGTAAGCGGTAGAAGATGGATGGATGGATAAATAAATAAATATATATTCAAATCATACATACTTTGGAAATTGTAAGCTGAAAATGTTCCCAAACAAGGGGAGAATTTGATGCCATTGTTATACAGTAATCAAATTTTTTAAATAAATAAATAAATTTTAAGTGAAGATCCGAGGTTCGAACATTGCGACACGTAAAGTCACGTGATTGGACAGAACGTGAGGCTTCGGATGTCGTCGGCCAGGTCACGTGACTCTGCGAACCCAATACACGCCCTGATACGGGGCTTCACTGGAGAGGTTGTGTCGCGCGCTCGCTACGTGCTGAAGTGCACTGGATTCGAGGCCTAACATCCAACCTGCTAGCTAGTTTAGAACTAGCCACACGAGCTAGGTCCTTAGCTAGCAAAACAAACAAACAAACAAGGACCACTTTTCAGATTGAACACTTTAGAAGAAACGTTTATTAGTGGTGAATAAGAAGTATTTTGTCGATTAAAGCGAGTATTTGTCTCCACGTCAGTGTTACAAGGTGTGCGTGTCTTATTCTATGCGACTTTGTTTGGACTTGAGCTCGTTAGATAACGTTAAGCAGCAACGGGACATTCCGCACGTGAGCTTAATCCCGTAAACAACATTTGTTTACAAAGGATACAGTGCAATTTCGCCTTAAAATAAATAAAAAAACAACAACCGCCAGCAGTTTAAATTGCAGTAGAGAAAAGAGAAATGCGAGGCAGCTCTTCGTACGGGGACAGAGACCGGGACCGTGGACGGGACCGCGGGTGAGGACCTGCTCTTTATTCTACTGTTCCTTTAGGTTTATATTCGCTCCTTGGGTCATGTAAACATGGATGATCTCTATCCAGCCATTGAGTTCGCTGCGGTCTTGAACAGGAACCCAGAATGTTTTTTGGATTGCCGAATTAATCATAAACATGAGTGTGAAGTGTTACTACGTCATAAAACATAAGAGCCAATCGGGTTCAGGCCTTGTGTAACGAAAATGACGCTTTATTGGTCACGTTACAGTAGAGCACAGTGAAATTGTTTTCTTCGCATACCCCAGCCTGTGATGGAAGTTGGGGTCAGAGTGCAGGGGTAAGTCATGATACGCTGCCCCCTTGAGCAGAGAGGCTTAAGGGCCTTGCTCAAGGGCCAAACAATGCCCTTATATATATCGTATATTTCTCGAACCCCCGACCTTCCGATCAGTAACCCAGAGCCTTAACCGCTAAGTCACCGCTATTTACTTTATTACTGGGTTATACGTGTCATTTTTAGTTATTCATATATTTCTTGCTTGGTGAGGAAATATGTTTGTTCAGGCAAATTAAAGCTAGTTAAGAAATTTAGATTGGCACTGCGCAAAATATTGGCGTACTGATGGGTAATGAATCGAAATCTGGTCTTTTGATCATGTTCAGATAGTTTTGAACCACCCTTTATTTTAAAAGGTAGTCATAGTCAAAAACTGCTTTAATTGTTAGGCTTTAGAAAGTTTAGAAGTGGTTAATTAAAGTATTTCTCAATGAATGTAATAGTATTTCTCAGTAATTGGCCGTTAAAAAAAAGGCAAAATTTCCATCTTTTAAGCTATTTTTTTGTTTTAGCTATAGTAGCTAGCTAAAATACTTTTTTTTTCTTCCTCATGGGATTGTAACTGATGGGTTTCAACTCCGTGTTTTATTGATTAATTATAAATAGAGATAACTAGCCTGATAACATTATAGTTATAGTATCATTGTCTTGCTTTATGTGATGAAATCGCCTGCCTCCACTACAGTTCTCACTTGTTTTTGATCTAAGTTCCTAAACCCATCTGATGGTGATGATCTATGAAATGCATCAGAAATAAGCACTTGTGTAATTGCTGAACTATGATAACCACAACGCATAGACAAAGTAATAAATTATGCGCTTTGTCCTTGTGACCTCCAGGCCCCGCTTTGGGTCCAGTCGTGGAGGTCCTCCTCCTAAGAAGTTTGGGAACCCTGGAGAACGACTGCGGAAGAAGAAATGGGACCTTAGTGAGCTGCCAAAGTTTGAGAAAAACTTCTACAATGAGCACCCAGAGATCCAGCGCATGAATCAGGTGGGAAAGAACTGAGTCATATACTGACCTGTATTATACAGGATATCGCAATTAATCAATTCCACAAACACACTTCCATTTAAATATATGTAGTCGATAAATACAGTGTTCATTCTCATGTAGTTTCTCGATAATCAGACTGCATTATTCCTATTTGTAACTGTTGATACAGTAGTAATGTTTATTGGATTTTTAATTAATCGCTACGTGAAATTAAGCCCGATTTGCAAGCTGCTGAGCTCTCCGACAAAAACCCTCAGATCGTCTGCAATTTTCTCGGCAGTCGATCGTTGTGTGAACTACTCAACGACTTGTCAAAGAGGCTCGCCAACACATTGCCGAGGCATTGTTGGCGCCACAAGATATTTGGCATGCTGAATATCTAGACCTGTTGGGCGCCTCCAAATCCTGTGGTGTGAAAAGTGTCATCACTGGCAGTGATTGCGGCAACGAGCTACAGGCAATAAGAGAGCAAGACATGGGGTGAGGTCACCGTGAGGAAAGGAAACCCGTGAAACCTTTGGCAGAAGAATAAAGGGGAGACCTCCAACTCTCTCTGTAGCACACAATCCCTGCTGCCCACGTTTAATCCATTCTTTCACCCACTTTCTTTGTCTATTCCTTTTTGGGGCTTGTTCATCACAAATCATCGCACAAACAGCATGCACCGTTTGTTTCTACATCCATCTTCAAATAAACAACTCCTGTTTCACACGTGGTTTTTGTGTCATATATTCGTGTCACTTCTCATGTGTGTTTCCGTGACAAAACGTTGTTTGGACACCGGATAGAGTCGTCTGGTGACAGTTGTTGACAGATCGTGTAGCGTGTGACCCCATGCCGCTGCGCAGTCTTGTAGTGTGAACAGCACCGTGATCTTCCGACGTTGATAGTTGTGTAGTGTGAACTTGGCTTTAGCGGTTTGTCTTCCTGTCCAAATTTTTTGTGTACAAGACAAACAAAAATGTATTTACACTTATGTCAAAATATCTGTGTAAGTGAATTATTACACAATTATTATGGTTAAACTATAAAACTTGCATCAGGTCAATAGAAAAGAGAACGAAAAAAAAAAAAAAAGTCCAATTGTATTTGCCAATTAATTATCAGGCAAAATTTTCAAATACTATTCCAGTCCTATATTTCTAACCTTAGATGAAATATTTACTAGTTAGGCATGAGACAATCTGAGACGCATCCTGATCCAGGCCTCACAAGACGATATTGACGCACATTAAATATTACATTTTAATACGTTTATTCTACAGTGATGATAAATCTAACCACTTCAGTATCTTTACATTGTGTTGTAAGAAAAGTAGATCAAGACTTATAATATAAGGTGTAATTTCCCCCTGTCTTTAACATGTTGCTTTAAAATTGTTGTAAAGGTATTTTCACAGCAATGTTATTAATGTGGAAAGATGTTTGACGGTGGATTGTGCCGTAAATGATTAGGCTGAATAAGGGATTCCTGTCATAACTGCTCCTGGTGTTGCCGGACATCCACTTGAAATGCCCGAGTGCGTTACATTTGCGAATGTGATTGTACAGATAGGGGGGTAAATCTATTAAAACGAGGCTGCTGGCCTTGTGTTTGCCACGTGCCATAACGCTTCCTTCTGATTCGCTTCACTTTTTGGACCATTAAGTGAGTTTATGCTTTTGAGGCAGTTAGGGTCCCACTCGCAATCTTCGTGCTGTGTGTGAGACTTCCTCTGGTGCTGCAGCTAGTGTGTAAGAAGCGGTCAAGCTCATGATGAATATTAAACGAAAGTATGTGTCACGGAAGCAGAATTCATATCAGCATTTTTTTTTGTATCACGATATTCAAGACAACAAAATTCAATCTCATGCTTATTACTAACGTGTCCTACTACTAACGTGTTTACTCCTGTACGTTTCATAGTATGAGATCGAGGAGTTTCGCCGAAAGAAAGAGATCACTGTCAGGGGCTCTGGGTGCCCAAAGCCAGTGCCAAACTTCCACCAGGCACAGTTTCCTCGTGAGTAAACTCACCGTTACAGACACTTGCTGTTATTACATGGAACGTCTTACAGCATGCACTTATCACACGAGTGTCAGGCTAATTGAGTTAATGATCTAGATTATGGACAGCTTTTAAGTAATGTACGTACTAGGATTAGGCAGGATAAGCATCTTTAGATAAGACAGTAAAGTCTCCAGACTTTTAAGTATCTTAGTTTTGTGTGTTATTTTTCTTTTTTGTCCTAAGGCTTGTAATCATGTTTTCACGGTTAAATTTATTCGTGAGATTTAGATTAAGCAGACCACCATTTTTATTCCATTTTTATTCCAAATGAGTTCATCATGTAGGCAATGAAACTGTAGTTTTGCAGAGGAAGGGTTGGGGTTTTAAGGGTTTCCTTAATATCTGTCCCAGAATTTTTATACTGTGATGTGAAATATTTTTTAGAAGAGGTGTAATTTTGATATTATCAAAAATGTTGTTTTGATTTTTTTTATCAAAAAAAAAGGGAATGTGTCTGTGCATTGTAGAGTATGTGATGGATGTACTGCTGCAGCAGAATTTCAAGGAGCCCACAGCCATCCAAGCACAGGGCTTTCCCCTGGCTCTCAGTGGCAGGGACATGGTGGGCATCGCGCAGACCGGATCTGGCAAAACGCTCGCTGTAAGTACCTGCGTCTTCATTGCAAGCTGAAAAAAATGGGCTGGTGGAAATATACCCTGTGACTGAGTGTATGAGAAGGATTTGAGCCCAGAATATCCAGACTGTTTGTATTATATCACAGGAAGTTATTGTTGACTCCTCTCTCCCACAGTATCTGCTTCCGGCCATTGTGCACATCAACCACCAGCCGTACCTGGAGAGAGGAGATGGACCCATCGTGAGTGCTTCTGTTTATCTTAATAAACGCCTGCTTGTGTTTGTCTAATATTAGGAAAGACTTATAATTCAACTTGCTCAGACTCATTGTCTATCTTTACTGCTGGTAGTTTGATCCTGTTATTATTCATATGAATTCAAAGAAAAGAAAATTTTGTAAATGGTAAATGGCGCACTTATAGCACTTTACACTGTGTCTCATTCACCCACTCACACACCAATGGTAGCAGAGCTGCCATGCAAGGCACTAACTTTCCATTGGAAGCAACTTGGGGTTCAGTGTCTTGCCCATGGACACTTCGGCATGTGGAGTCATGCGGACCGGGAATCGAACCTGTATTGTTGACTAGAATGGCTCCCTGATACTATCTTGATGTTTCGTATTCCCCCCCCCTGTTCTCCTCAGTGTCTGGTTCTGGCTCCAACACGTGAACTAGCACAACAGGTGCAGCAGGTGGCGTACGACTACGGCAAGTCTTCCCGAATCAAGAGCACCTGTGTGTACGGAGGAGCCCCTAAGGGTCCACAAATCAGAGACTTGGAAAGAGGTGAACACAGATGCCTGCAGTGACATTAGACAATGTGTGAAGTACAGGTCTCTGGTACACAACAGTCTGATGTTAAAAAAAAAATAATAATAATCATTTAACCATAGCTACTGTTTCCTGCAGGTGTTGAGATATGCATCGCCACCCCTGGTCGTCTGATCGACTTCCTGGAGGCAGGGAAGACCAACCTGCGCCGATGCACCTACCTGGTGCTAGACGAGGCAGACCGCATGCTGGACATGGGCTTCGAGCCACAGATCCGCAAAATTTTAGATCAGATCCGGGTAAGCCACATGCTTCAAATATTGTGTTATTAAAAGAGCCTGTGAGTGAACCATCTTTTCCTAATTTTACAGTTATTACAGATCAGAGTTTGAGACCGCTGGGAGTTTAGACATATGGGAAATGTATCTGCTTCTTGCTACACAGGGTTTGTCGAGTTTGAACCCTGTTAAACCAGGAAGTGTTTGCCAATATGAAGGACAGTTTGGAGAACCCTAATCCAATGATTATTAAAGCACTCAATTGTGCCTTCTTAGACAATTATCAGAATAAAATTACCATTGCAGATAATCATAATATATAAATATAATAATTTGTGCAGCTAGATCTGCTTTTGCCTGGTGGCCATTGAATTGTCCTTTCTCTGTCTGACTGCCTTTTACAGCCAGACAGACAGACACTGATGTGGAGCGCTACCTGGCCTAAGGAGGTGCGTCAGCTGGCAGAGGACTTCCTCCATGACTACATCCAGATCAACATCGGGGCCCTGGAGCTCAGTGCAAACCACAACATCCTGCAGATTGTGGACGTCTGCATGGAGAATGAAAAGGAAAACAAGTAAGACTTATCCTAAGTGTTAATTTGAGGAAAAACTCCTTTCAGTCTGAACGGCTGTGAATTGACATGGGATAAAAGGTGTTGCGGATTAATATGATCATATTATAGCAAAAATAAATTTATAGAAAATCATGGTCATGATTGCGGTGCACGGTTGACTTTTATTTATTTATTTATTTTTCTTCCACTAAAGATTTAGTAATGATTGTATGGAAATGACAGAATGCAACGCATAGCAGCTAATCATTTTAAGACTGACTTCCAAAGGCTCCATTTCATGAATCTATATGAAGTATCTACATATTCTCTTGTTGTGCATACAAGGACAACTCCGTATGCGCTAAAATGGGTCACCTGAAAAATGTCCTGATGAGACTAAAGTTAGCAAATAACTCTTGAGTCAAAAATGATAGGTACATTGTGCTGAGATTTTCAGCATTGGAGGAAAAACGGACAGAATTGAAATCGCTGAAAGCCTCTCCCTATATGCGGTTATATTTGTCTGAAAAGGGGTTAAGTCATACGATGGCACATTCTAAATGAATTACCTGTGACATAAAATGACCAGCTTTTGTAAGCATACACATCTATATTATTGAGCTGTAAGCAAATTCATTATGTCTTTTTGATGTGGGTTTCATGAAGATTTACAGTGGTGTGAAAAAGTGTTTGCCCCCTTCCTCATTTCCTGTTCCTTTGCATGTTTGTCACACTTAAGTATTTTGAAACATCAAACCAATTTAAACAATAGTCAAGGACAACACAAGTAAACACAAAATGCAATTTGTAAATGAAGGTGTTTATTATTAAAGGTGAAAAAAAATCCAAACCATCATGGCCCTGTGTGAAAAAGTGATTGCCCCCCTTGTTAAAACATACTATAACTGTGGTTGTCCCCACCTGAGTTCAATTTCTCTAGCCACACCCAGGCCTGATTATTGCCACACCTGTTCACAATCAAGGCATCACTTAAATAGGAGCTGCTTGACACAGTAAGGTCCACCAGAAGATCCTTAAAAGCTACACATCATGCCGAGACCCAAAGAAATTCAGGAACAATTGAGAAAGAAAGTAATTGAGATCTATCAGTCTGGGAAGGGTTATAAAGCCATTTCCAAAGCTTTGGGAATCCAGCGAACCACAGTGAGAGCCATTATCCACAAATGGCGAAGACATGGAACAGTGGTGAACCTTCCCAGGAGTGGCCGGCCGCCCAAAATTACCCCAAGAGCGCAGCGGCGACTCATCCAAGAGGTCACAAAAGACCCCACAACAACGTCCAAAGAACTGCAGGCCTCACTTGCCTCAGTTAAGGTCAGCGTTCATGCCTCCACCATCAGGAAAAGACTGGGCAAAAATGCCCTGCATGGCAGAGTTCCAAGGAGAAAACCACTGCTGAGCAAAAAGGACATCAAAGCTCGTCTCAATTTCTCCACAACACATCTTGATGATCCCCAAGACTTTTGGGACAACATTCTGTGGACCGATGAGACAAAAGTGGAACTCTTTGGAAGGTGTGTGTCCAAGTATATCTGGCGTAGAAGGAACACTGCATTTCATAAAAAGAACATTATACCAACAGTAAAATATGGTGGTGGTAGTGTGATGGTCTGGGGCTGTTTTGCTGCTTCAGGACCTGGAAGACTTGCCGTGATAAAAGGAACTATGAATTCTGCTGTCTACCAAGAGATCCTGAAGGAGAATGTCCGACCATCTGTTCGTGTACACAAGCTGAAACGAACTTGGGTTCTGCAGCAGGACAATGATCCTAAACACACCAGCAAGTCCACCACTGAATGGCTGAAGAAAAACAAAATGAAGACTTTGGAGTGGCCTAGCCAAAGTCCTGACCTGAATCCTATTGAGATGTTGTGGTATGACCTTAAAAAGGCCGTTCATGCTCGAAAACCCTCTAATGTAACTGAATTAGGACAATTCTGCAAAGATGAGTGGGCCAAAATTCCTCCAGGACGCTGTAAAAGCCTCATTGCACGTTATCGCAAATGCTTGGTTGCAGTTGTTGCTGCTAAGGGTGGCCCAACCAGTTATTAGGTTTAGGGGGCAATCACTTTTTCACACAGGGCCATGATGGTTTGGATTTTTTTTCACCTTTGATAAAAAACACTTCATTTACAAATTGCATTTTGTGTTTACTTCTGTTGTCCTTGACTATTGTTTAAATTGGTTTGATGATCCGAAACACTTAAGTGTGACAAACATGCAAAGGAACAGGAAATGAGGAAGGGGGCAAACACTTTTTCACACCACTGTACATCGCGAAACAGGGAAAGTCAGTGGGGTGGAAAAAGTTGCGGTTCCCTCTTTTTTGTGTTTTGATTTGTGTATAATAATACACAAGGCTGCATGGTCTGACTAAATCCCGTCGTTTAGCCGTGAACTCCAAGACAGTGCTTAAGGCTTAGGAGTTTACCCCCTGTCTGAATGTTACCCCACCACCCCCAATATGCTATGAGAAGTGTCTAATCTAATTGCGTCTTGTCTCTTTCTTCACAGGCTGATTCAGCTGATGGAGGAAATCATGGCAGAGAAGGAGAACAAGACCATCATTTTTGTCGAGACAAAGAAACGCTGTGATGAGCTGACTCGCAGGATGAGGAGAGATGGGTGAGGGGATGGTAGCAGAGCAGAAAAGTCGGGCTGAAACTGTTCAGTCCAAGCGAAAAAGCTCAACACACAATTTATGGTCGCTGTCGAACATCTTATATACATGTTTCAGTTCTCTACCTTTTTAATGAATGATGTATTATTCATATACAAGCTCCCCAGACCAAAGAAAAAGTCGTGAGTGTCATTTGTGTGAATTACAAATAGTGGGAATAGGTGGAAACTTTGAGCCTTTTATGTTGTAGTAGTGTTATTTGGTCACAAGGTGAAACACCAACTCAGAAACCATGTCTTACAGTGTGTGTTGTTCTGTTTGTGTAGATGGCCAGCAATGTGCATTCATGGTGACAAAAGCCAGCCAGAGAGAGACTGGGTCCTTTCAGGTAACGATTGAATGAATTTCCAGTGTTCTTTTTATTGTCCAGTGAAGACTTGGAGCTCTGTAAATAGGTGCATTTCCACCAAGGTTCCAAAACAAGACAAAAACGAACCATCGTTGAGAACGGAGAGATGAGATTATAATTCTTATCCTTTTTTTGCTCGGCTGGGTCAATACGATTTACATCCAGGAGAAATGAAAAAGTTCCCGAGTTTATGAAAAGGTTCCTGTGGTGGAAGCTTGCTTAATCAAAGCTCTCCGTTTACATGAGGAAACGATTGATGGTTGTATGATTAAAGGTTGCATGACTGGGTGGGGATGTAATGTATTAAAGCATGGCTGTGTTGGCTTAGTGCCCCTCTTCTGGTTTCAGAGTTCCGCAGCGGTAAAGCTCCCATCCTTATCGCTACTGACGTCGCCTCACGTGGGCTGGGTATGTGCTCAGATTAGAGGGAGATATTTACACAATCCCTTTTAATACACATGCATGCACACACACATGTATACCTACATTTATAATGAAATCACATTTCACCCCAACACTAATATATATTTGTGTGATGATTTTATTTATTTATTTATTTCAGTTTTGAGATATAAACCTTTCCCTTTTGTGTGTGTGGAAAATGCCCCTCAGGAACAATTCTGAAGCCTTTGTGTCATGATATGGTTATTTTTTTTATCACTGGTCTCTTTGTGAACGAGAACAATTCTCCATCTTTCTCCCTCCCTCTCTCTGTCTTTTTCACTCTCCCTATTCTCCAATCCCCAACATTTTAATATACACTCTGTTTTGTGTCCTTTTATTCTTCTTTCCAGTTGTGCTATTTAAAAAAAAAAAAAAAAAGAGAGAGGGGGGAAAAAAAGGCAATCGGTAAACTTCAGATGTCCGACAGCTTTGTGGAAGACCGTGATTGCTGGATCATCCTTTAGTTTACAACCCTCAAGCCACCTTTTACACATTAAGTCTTATATTGTCTGTTTCTTGTTACTGCTGCTAAAAAACGACAACAAAAAAACAAATCATACTTCAAAACGGGGCTCGTTGGCTCACTGTTGACCCTAATACGGACCTGGGGGAGATGTTGGGCTCCCTTTGTCTTCCCTGGGTCTTAATACCAGTCTCCTTCTTGATCAAACTGTGTCCAAATATCCTGTGAAGTAACAAAGGGAAGTCCAAATCCCACAGATGACCAATGGTTTGTTTTCTAGACTCTTTCCTATTGACTGTGAGAGGCGAGAGCTTTGGAGCAGGTGTGTTATTTGTGTCTGTTCTTTTTATGGAGAAACCTGGTTTGAAGAAGAGGAAGTGGGTTGTGTTGAGTTGCCGGCTCCACAGTACGTCTCACTCTTTCATTGTTCTCTCTCCCCCCCTCAGGCTTTATGAACTCCCTAAATGGCAACTCAGGCAGGCTGTGCTAAATTGGTACAGCAGCTGCCATCTACCATGTAAGCAGAGCCCTGAGAGGCGCTTGCACAGAGCCTGATCTGGATAAACCCACTCCTCAACTTCTTCCGTACATCAGCCCTCCGCTTCAAGACTGCAGAATCTTAGAACTGGACTGCAGCATTATAACCGGGGGTCTTCAGGACTGTGGCATCTCTCATAACCTTTCAAATCCGTCCTTGATTGAAATATAAATCGTCATGGTTACCGCATTATGGAAGTAATTGGCCAAGTAAAAAACAAACAAACAAAAAAAACTGGGACACCAAAACAAACAGTTGATCAAATTGCATGATGCCATGGCCCTTTTGGATATGTTAGGATAAGACACCTGTTAAGTCTGACCTGGGCTAGTTCCAGGAGAGATGGAGAGGGAGAAAGACAGATGCAGAGAGAGAGAAAGAGAGGGAGAAAGTTGAGTGCTGGATCCAGTCCGGTCCGGTTTGTGGAGGCCCTGCAACCCGGCGAGAGAGAGAGAACTGGAGGGGAGCCGGTTCTGCTCCCGCCAGGCGTTGCTGGTGTCGTGCCGAGGGTGAAGGGGGGGCAGCTGAACGCATGTGAGCCCACATATACCTCTTCCTCTCGGGCCTCTCCACTGGACCTGGGACTGATCTCAGTCAAGACTAACCTAACATAGGGTAAGTATCTGACCACGTCCCCAATAATGACAGCTGTGGTACAAGAGTCATATAATCCTAAGCTTTCTTTTGATTTTACCTTTGTACACAGTAGTACACTTATAAGTAGACAAAGTTCGATCCTGTTTACACTTGGTCAGGTCAGGCATCTTGTTTCTGGATTGTATCCTAATCGAGTTTTCACCACATGTATTCACACTCGATTTAAAATGCATTACTGTTTAGCAGGATTGATAATTTATCGCTGTATCATATATGTATAAAATATATTCACATCGCCTCATAACACTCGACAACCATCCTCTCGTGTGGCGCCTTCTCACTTGTTTGGTTTTATCATTCTGTGCGGTAGTTAAGCTATAATTTTGTATGGAGTTTTTAAGCCCTTAAAATCAGGGGACGACACTAACTTTAGCTACGTCTTTAGCACAAATCTATCTTTTTTTTTTCTTTTTTCATTTAGCTGGTCCCTTCGTTGCGCCGTGTAAACGTTAACATGGCCCAATTAGAAGATGATCATGACACGTCGGCATATGTTTTTACAGATTTACAACATCTAGCTAAAACATGTCCGTCTCCAGAAGTGGTTTTGTTGGATTCCGATTTTCATATTCTTGAAATGATTTGTTGTGTGGATGATCCCTATCCAGATGCAATCTTGGTATTTTTTTTGCGATGTGAGAATGACCAGGTGTAACGGGGTCAGTCAGGCCTGACATGATCATGTGTATTAGTCCCAGATGTAATGAGATGATCTGCCGAGTTTTAGACATCACCACCCACGTGCGAAGCTGTCAACCGCTGCCCTCAGCCAAAAGGAGACGGTACTCGATTGGGTCACTAACAGTGTTGTCTGAGCCACCTCTACCTTTTTGTAATGAGAAACAGACTTTTCACAGAGTTGGTTATCCACATGGATGTGCCAAACCGTTTTTTTCTAAACATTTCCTAGACTTTACATCTGTATGAAAACGAGCAGTGAAATTGGTGACTGGTTTGCACATCCAATTGGAAAAAGCTTGAGTAGTATAGTAGTAGTTCAAATTAACCTTAATGCTTAAGGTGCAAGAAGAACAAAAAAGTAATTTCGTGATCTTTCTGAACGTTCGAGTGTATATGCTTTATGATGTATTTTGTCCATACAGTGTAAAGCATGTCATCATAGCCTAGTTCCTGCAAACAAGATGTTTATTAAATAGGTGTACTTCATAAATCTGTTCATTTTTCATGTGAAAGGTAAGTCACATAGTAGCCTGTAGTTTTTTTTTGGAAAGGCCACCAGTAGTGATGTGCTGCACACTGTTAATCTGTAATAGTGCACAGTATGGCTGACGGCTGTAAAAGGAATATTCTTACCAGTAAAAGTAGAAGTATTTCCACGCAGTACGTCTTCCTCTGATTAATTCTTCTTTTACACATCTCCACTATCCTTTGCCCAAAACGCGCTCTAAAGACGTGGAAGACGTGAAGTTCGTCATTAACTACGACTACCCGAACTCTTCCGAGGACTATGTGCACCGTATCGGGCGTACTGCACGTAGCACCAACAAAGGCACAGCCTACACGTTCTTCACACCCGGAAACCTGCGGCAGGCCCGTGACCTGGTACGGGTTCTAGAGGAGGCCCGGCAGGCCATCAACCCCAAACTTCTGCAGCTGGTCGACTCTGGGCGCGGGTCAGGAGGTGAGCACCGGAGAAACTGACAGATTTATAGATTTGTGCTTTGAAGCTAAAAGGCACTTTTACACATGCAATTTTCTCCCTGAATCCTGGTACGTTTAAAAGTCCTTGGGTCATAATTTAATAGAAAAAAAAATAAAAATAAATTGGTAACAGCAAAACTATCATCCTTGCCCAGTTTGAGTACAAACGTCGAGTTTATTAAATCGACTTGGTTTGATTCTAGTTTGCGTTGATGCTATGGCTGTATTTGAGCTCGGTTCTCTCAAACGAAGAAGTTAATTCAAAGCTGTTATCTCATTTAGGAGGACGGATGCGTTACCGTAACTCCAGCTCCAACTCCAACAACCCCAACCTGATGTACCAGGATGAGTGCGATAGGCGCCTGCGCTCCGGCAGTGGAAGCAGTAGCAAGGACGGCCGGGGCGGCGGCAGCTACCACCGAGAGGGGCGCTCAAGCCGTGACGACAGATCTTCCTCATCGTCTTCGTACCGAGATCGCAGCCGAGATAGCCGAAATAGCTACAGCTCAGGTGATCAATACCAGAGCTACAACAGCAGCGGAGGGGGAGGGTACAGCTCAAGGGCTGGTGGAGTTTCACAGTCAGGTGGTGGCAGTAATAGTGTGTCAGGCGGAGGGCAGCAGAACCAATCCGGACCACCACAGGGCCCATTTAATCAGGGTCCTCCTCCACCACCACAGTCTGGGCCTGGACCAGGGCCACAGCCCCTGATGGCCCAGCAGTTTGCCCCGCCTCCACCACCTCAGCCCATGATGGGATTTATGGGTCCAGGGCCGTACTCATTTGGTCCACCTCCACCACCCCCTCCTCAGCAGCAGAGAAAGTAAAACTTTTACATTAAAGAAAGAAGAGATTGTCTAGTAGTGCTAGTTAATCACTCCTGATCCACTGCAAGAGTGAAGAAAGCTCAGTAGAGATCAATGGGTTTTTTTTTGTTTGTTCCTTCCTCTCGGTCTCAAAGATGTTTTGTGGCTTTCAAGCAGTTTTGAGCAGGCCAGTCATTCAGGGGTCGTGGAGGTAAGGGCTACGCATATTGTTATCTGGTCATGTATCAACTGATCATTACATATTGCAATCTCTTGCACTTTGTCTGTGGAACTGCTAAGTGGAACATTTGTTTTAATTAATCACAGATTAAGGAACATTTTTTGTTAAGAACCAGTTTTGTATTGAGGAGAATAAAACGGAACAGATTGATATTAGGCTACTCGTTATTAGTACTTCTGCATGTTGCTTTTCATTTCACAGATTTAGCTGCTTGCTTTTTTTTTTTTTTTTTTTTTTTTCTTTGGGTAACTCTGATTTGTTATTGCTCTATGCTAGTTCCCTGTAATGTATAATCGTTTATCTTAATATCTGGTTTAGACTTATTTCTGTTAGCCCGGTAGCAGTACAGAAGATTACATATCATTTTGATGGTAGTCGTTTTTGTGAACATGCCAGCGTTGTACTGTAGGTTGAATAAGCTAGTTTTGGATTACATAACCTGTTTGTTTTGATTATTTCCAGTGTCTCATTTTTAATAAACGGGGTTGACCTACCAAAAAAAAAAAAACCACTCTGGGGTGCATGAAATTTTTACTGTGTTCGGATTATTTTAGTGTATACAGAAGATTTAAAGCCTTTAAATTGCAGAACTTTCAACTATTTTTAATGACCACACAACATACCCAGCTAGGTGTAATGGTGTAGGTGCAAGTAGTGATTGAGGTGTTTATATTCCTGCAGCAGTGCAGTCTTTATAATGATAAACAATGTTCCTCCTTCCCTCCCTCGTGATTTTATTTTACTGTCTGTGAGTTTCTCCATGTGGTTTGCTTCTCCCGTCCTGTAAATATTAACACGTCCAGTTTAGCTCGATTAATTGGATCAGGTGTGCAATCAGCTGGGAAACCACTAAACTGTACATGACTAGGGTATGCGTGGTTGAGAACCTGTGCTTTAAGTCGATCACATGACTCAAAATTGCTCCTGAATGAGTGTGTGTGTGCAGGGTCCCTTAAACACGAGGATGTGGGGAAAAAAATCCATTTTTAAACCCCCAAGAAAAAGAATAACTTTATTTACCTTAAATACATATTTGCACTACAATCTCCGTTCTCTTCCCATACTTAATTATTCATTCTCTGTTGTTCTTCATTTTTGGCAAATGTACATAATTGCAATACGTATATTATTTACAGTCGGACTCGGGAAGAAAACTGCGTGGCGAGTATGACTTCCGGCTGGAGGTGTAACCTGGAGCGTGACAGAGTGGCTGCAACATGACACTAAACTTGCAGTTTCTCTCCTGCACTTTCCCAACCAGACAAATCCACATCGGCCAACGTGACAAATATTCTTCAGGTTTCTTCTTTTTTTTTGTTTTTATGATTCCTGTTCATTTCATCTCATCAGAGGCACGATTACGTCATCACTCTGTGCTATATTTGGGGGAAAACACTGTTTTAGATTGGAATATTTCACGTAGAAGCTACAAAGACAAAATAAATAGATGGTTGGATCATCATTACCGTGTAAAACTAAACCGATGTCGGCATTTCAAATCACTTCAAAATAAAAAATAAAAAAACCTACATAAAACAGTGTTTAATAACTACTGCCAAACTGAACCAAAACAAACACAGATAAACAGAAATGCAGGTACAGATCAGCATTTAAGAAAGGAGAAGCACAGGATGAATGTAAAACATTAGATTAGGCACATACGGTCAATTTAAACAGGACGTCAGCATCGATGTCGATGAATTCAGATGAGACAGTGGGTTTGAGCAGTCCTTCATTAAGACAGAACAGAGTTTTATCCTTGATAGACATCAGGTTAAAACGCTGATCTCTCAACTGCAGCTGTAGTGTACGGTGTTTTCATTCGTTGCTCCGTGTTGAGAAGTGGCTCAAAACTTGATTTATGGAAGTGGAAATAAAAGGGGGAGTGTTTGAAATCTAGCAGTAACTGTTTAGGTGACTGTCGTATGTGAATTTAAATCTGCAACCTTTACACTCTTGTAATAAGTCTTGGGAGGAGACGGATAGGAGAAAAAGTTTGCTTCCACAGGTGCAGCATTTAATCTTTTTTAAATTGAACCCCGGTGCCCTTATTCAGCTATCCAACGCGGGGTCTTTAATTCAATTCGTGCAGGATTTCCTGGAGGATTTGTCGTGTGTATTTGCCGTCAGATTGAAGACACTTGTGTTGACCGAGTTGGAAACGTTACCTCAAAATTCTTCGATCGGACAAAAACGAGACAGATTTGTGGCTTTAATTGACAGTTGAACCAGACTTCATGAGATAGTTTAGTGTGAAAGATTACTGACTGTACCAAAGACCTGCCGAGTAAATGGGTTGAAAACGTGCAAAACTTTCCCCTTCCTATCATCCAATGATAAATCAATGCAGATTAATAAGAAAAATGTGCAACTTTGGTGTAAAAAAAAGAAAAAAAAATGACCAGAATCAACTACGGTATGTAGAGGAATCAAATGCAGCTCTCATCCGCTACTCTAGATGTCACGAGGATACAGTGCTCATCAGACCGAAGGCAAAGAGGGAGAGATTGGACTTCCATCATAGAGGATCAACGAGACACATCACAGCTCGGAAACAAAAATCCATGTCACCGCTCCGTTATTTGAACGCTCACACGGGTCCGCTCCGTGAATCATGAAATACGCTTGCGTACACACGGTTCTCTCTACTACAGACGGCACGATGGGAGATTTATGAGTGACGAACACGTATACACGCCTCCCTTTTCAGGAAGGCTGATATTGCATTAACGGGTTCACAAAACAGGACGAAGCCAGAGAGGCAGCGGCGGAAAGATGAGGGTTAAGATGAAGACAGAGATTAAAACCGATCTAATCGACGAGACGGAAAGAAAGCAAGATGAAAAGGACAGCGTAGGCTTCCAAGGCAGATCTTCTCGACTAAAAGTCTGACTCCAGTTTGAGAAAGAAGAAAAAAGAAAGAAAAAAAAAAGAGAGAGAGAGACCCTCCGTCACTTCGCCAGCCTCTACCGCTCGCAGTTCTCATTCGGACCATGCTGCTATTTCAAATGATTACCTTTGTTTAGCTTTAGATTTTAAATGTCACGAGTATTACACTGCTGTAACTTCATACCGACCTCAAAATAATTGGAAAAGTGAGGAGGGGCTCGATTTGCTTTGGATCAGAAACGAACCATGGATTTTGCGAGAGCTGTTCCCATTTGGACGAGACCAACAGGAAGCAAAGGGATAAAGCAGCAGGAAGTCAGTGTGTCTGCCCTAAAGGTTCCCCCAGGACTCTGGAGGTGGGAAATGTTCAATGTCTCCGCTCTCGTCATGGGACTCGTCGGCTAAATCGAATGTCAGCTTGTATCGCAACCGAACCTTTTCCTGTGGGTGGAGAAAGAAAAAAAAAAAACAACACAAATGTGAGGACAGAAATCTAGAATTAATCCATTCAAAAAGGTATATACTCCAGACTCCTCCCACAAAGGTTAAATAAACGAACAACAATCGCTATAACGATGAACGAGTCATTACTACAATGAAGTAGACAGAGCATTGATATAAACCTGTGACTTGAATTAAAGTCACAGCTGCAGTCACAGAAAAGGAATCGATACCTTCTGACCAATCAGATTCGAGAATTCAACAATACTGTGGTATAAATATTTAGGATTCATTCTGGAGTATTACTTTAAAATGTGCACACTCAGCCGGAGTCGTTTAAACACCTGAACTAAAAGGTATTTGTGAGTGTGTAACCTTTTGAGGGTTGGCCAGCAGCAGGACTTGTGTAATCGCAGCAGGTGGGAGTATGGGGTTGAAGGCCGGCAGGTCCGATCCAGACGGCGGCTGCAGTTTCACCCTCATCGTCTACGCGGACATGAGACACAAATACAAAGCACCGTGAGGAAAACCTGCAAACAGCGCTGCTTCGTGGTTTAAAGGAAATTAGCAGCACACACACAGAGACGATGGACCCACCTTGGGGACAGCGGCCTGGAAGCGGATGTTCGTGACGGGCATGGGAGCGGACGACAGCATGGAGATGATGACCACCAGGACGTCGGGCCGAGACAGAGGACACTCGCGCGCAAAGTGCAGCAGGACACGCAAGCTGTGCTTGTCGAAGATCGTCACAGGCAACATGCTACCTGTGAGGCAGGAGAAGAGAACAGATGAGTAAGAAAGTGGGGGGGAATATATAGAAAAATCACAATCCACAACAAGAAGTTGAAGCAAGGATGTGCGTTTCTTACTAGGTTTGATGGATTCCAGGGGCACAGTGATGCTGGCCAGAGAGATCTCGTCCTGAGGAGTGGAAGCAGGGCCAGCGTTCAGTGCAGGAGCCTCGTTGCTGTGCTGCATGTTCAGGAGATTAGCAGGCTCAGAGGAAAATGCTAGGACATTACTCGGACTTGCGACCGGGTTTGCGTTCGACTTGCTCTGGAGATCTCGTAGGCTGAGCTTGGACTGAGGCTGAAGTTTGTCCCTGCAGAGCACACATGGACATCACTTCTCGTCATCGCACATCCTGTATTTAATCGTCACAGATGAATATAATCCCTAATCATCCACGCTACATTTAGCACCTCTGTATGAAAACATTCAAATGCACGTCTCAGGTCAGAGGCTTTACTCAAGCGCTTCATTTGATGGCGAATGTAATCAGAAGAAATGATTGGTGGTGATTATTCTCCGAATTTGAATCCATACTAGTTACATTTCTTTACATTTTGTTTGGACTGTACCATTTGACCTGCAGGCTCTCAGGGGGCAGCGACTGTTGTAGCAGGGTCTTCCCCAGCATGTCCAATTCATCCAGGGACTTGACAGCGGAGGTGGGGGCGCTAACAGGGGCCTGGGGGGTGGTAACTGATGGCAACAGCATGGAGGCTGGTACTGGGGGGACAGATGTGTCTACAGTATCGGATGACTAAAACACACAAGACAGGGTTATAGTTAAATATGGGGGGTGGGGGGACAACCAACTGTGACGATCTAGCAACATTCTGAACAAAGCTCGTCATTTTCTTTCTCTCACCTGGAATGAGTTCCATGTGGAGGCATCAGCAGACTGGGAGGAAGCCAGAGTAGAACTAGGAGTGTTGTCTGTTAGCCCTACGACAAATGGTCCACCGCAAATTAAACAGATTAAAGCTCATCGTAAAAAAAAAAAAAACAAACAAAAAAAAAAGAAGAAAAAAAAAAAACCCCTCTGTGCGTTTAATAGAGAAGTGAGATAACAGCCAGGACGTGTGTCCAGAGTTTGCAGCTTTAGTTCAGATATTTAGGAGTCTTATCCGATATCTTTACAAGTACAAATCTTCATAGACTTGCTTCAAATTACATCATTATTTAATCGCTCTCTTTTTTTCCCTTTTTTAAAAAAAATAAATAAACCATTTTGAGGAGTGGCAGGAATGGTGCATGTTTACACATTTAAGTTCAACATTCTGTCTTTTAACTCTGGAAGGCAGGGCCTAATATAATAAATGGCGATAATGTAGGTTAATGCTGAACATGAACACAAATACACACTACTCCTGCTATGTAACAAAAGAATTTCTTTTAAAATGAGATTATGTAGCTTAACTATGTTTTACACAAAGACATATACGAAGACTGCTAATCTAAGAGCAGCAACTTCAATCCTCACAGCATCCTCCTGGTAAGGTCAGTGCTCAGGGAAAGTGCTGCTCAGCTTGCAGATGTCCTCACAAACATCTTCAACATATCCCTGAGCCCAAGCAGTTGTCGCAGTGTGCTTCAAAATGACCATCACTGTGCCAAAGAATCCATCCGTGTCCTGCCTGTATGACTACCGGCCTGTTACATGCTCACCCATCATCATGAAGTGCTTCGAGCGGCTGGTCATGAAGCACATAAAGTACAGTCTTCCCACCACATTGGACCCATTTCAGTATGCATACCATCCCAACAGAGGACAACATATCTGCTAGCACCCATCTGTCTCGGACCCATCTGGATAAAAAGGACAATAACGTAAGGATGCTGTTCATAGACTTCAGTTCAGCATTCGACACAATCATCCCACAACAACTGACAAAGCTGAGCCTACTTGGTTTAAAACCACCTCCCTCTGCAACTGGATCCTGGACCTTCTGACCGGGAGACCCCAGTCCGTCACGATCAGCAACTCCAGCACCATGACACTGAACACCGGCGCTCCCTAGGGCTGTGTGCTCAGTCCACTGCTGTTTTCCCTGCTGACTCATGACTGTGCTGCTAAGTTCAATTCTAATCACATCAGCGAGGTTGCCTCATCAGCAACAATGATGTGTCAGCATACAGGGAGGAGGTGAACCAGCTCGCAGAATGGTGTAGACAACAATCTCTCGCTCAATGTTGAAAAGACAAAAAGAGATGATTGTCGACTTCAGGGGAACTCAAGTGGACCACTTGCCACTGCACATCAACAGAACTGGAGAACTTGAAAGCAGATTTAAACAGCATGGAACAGACCCACTTCTGCAAAATTCCTCCATGGGATCTCAAAAAGCCTAAAATCCATCTGGATTTAACAAGGAACCAAAAATCCAAAACGCATCCGAATGATTTCCATTGACAATTTCTGGACATAAGAGCAGGATACACACAACATATCTAGGGATGTCACGAGAACCAGTACTTCAGTACCAACAGTCTTAAAATGTGACAGTACTTGTTTTTCTACAGTAGTATAGGTACCATTGGTAATGAAGGTACCGTGATTGCAATTCTTTCGGAATTGATGGGGCAGAAAATACGAGCAAGAGTTTTAGTCGGCCCACGAGTTGTGAAGAAGAAGAAGAAGAAGGCGGCCTACAAGCACATGGGAAAAACTACAGAAAATGGCGACAAGTTTAGCTCCGCCCGACTCATTCAGAGGAAAGGTGGTATGGGATAAGGAAATACTTCACATTCGAGGCGGATGACAACTAACATATAATTGATGTTCTGAAGCCAGTGTGGTGACGTCCACTGGAAAGCCACGTCGCTGCTCCATGGCGCTGGGCCGTAGGATCAAGCAGCGGCTGCGGGAGGCACTCAACTGTCCCTCCTTGATGGAGGAGCCGTTACGTTATACTGAAAAATTCAGCACACCAACGCTGAAAACCTTCGCTCCTCACTACAACTTGGACACCAGTCAAGAGCCCAAGCCTGAACAGCCAGAGAGGAAGCTGAAAAAGAGATAAATGAAGGCGGAAGAGAAAAAAACAGTTTCGTTCTGGTCCGGGTCCCAGCGGGTCCAGAGTCAATCCTGGGAATACTGGGAGCGAGGCGGGGACACATCCTGGATAAGAAGCCAGACCCTTGCAGAGCACCATGCTCACACACATTCACACCTAATGGGTATTTAGGAACAAGTTTTTGGACAGTGGGAGGAAACTGGAGGATGTGGAGGAAACCAGGTGAAACTCTACACAGAAAGAAGCCCGGACTCAGGGTTGAACCAGTATTGCCACCTCTGTCTGAAAAACTTGTCCCTAATTTGCCCCTAGGTGTGAACTGGTGTATGAATGTATGTGTCTGTTGACCTGCAAAGGACTGCCATCCTTCAGAGTGAATTCTCCCGCCTTGTTCCCAGGATAGGCTCCGCATCCAGGACCTCGATCAGGATAAAGTGCTTACTAAGATGAATGAAGGAATATCGGTCTTATTACGCCATCGCTACTACCTCAGGAAAAAGATACATTCCCTTTTAAGATTGGTTTCTCTCAAGTTTTCTTCTACGTCATTTCAGGGAGACTTCCTTGCCACCGTTGCCGGACATTTTCACACTTTTCCCAAATACTTGAGTTTGCACAAAGAACAGTGGGTGTTATTCAAAACCAAATAAAACAACCTAGACAAATCAAATCTGAGTGAGTTGTGGTGTTCAATTTCTGTTTCTTTACTCATTAGTACTTCTTGGTCAAGGACTTATACAAACGTGGCTGTTATAAATGCGCGTCAAAGAAAATGGGATCCTACGATTTCAAGCGGTATCACGCGGAATCATGCACATGCTGCTGGCACAGGAATTACACCACCAGTAGGGGAGAGTCATGTTTCATTTGAATAAACATGGCTTGCTGGTACAGTATCTCACAAAAGTGAGTACACCCCTCACATTTGTGTAAATATTTGATTATATCTTTTCATGTAACAACACTGAAGAAATGGCACTTTGCTACAATGTAAAGTAGTTTTCACTTAGGGGTGTACTCACATTTGTTGCCAGCGGTTTAGACATTAATGGCTGTGTGTTGAGTTATTTTGAGGGGACAGCAAATTTACACTGTTACACAAGCTGTACACTCACTACGTTACATTGTAGCAAAGTGTCATTTCTTCAGTATTGTTACATGAAAAGATATCATCAAATATTTACAAAAATGTGAGGGGTGTACTCACTTTTGGGAGATACTGTAGATACAGGAGTTCTGCCAGGACATATACTGTATATACACATTCTTTTACCAACCAGACCGTGCTGTTTCTTGTACTGAAGCCCATTATCTGCTTGTGCTTGGCCCGCGGATCTGTGACCTTCTCTCAGAACCGTTTTGCAACAAGCAGTAGAGCACATTAAACGTTGTCGAGCCTGAAAAAAATGGAATGTGTGCTTGTTTAGATTTAAGAAAAATATACCGTATGGTTTACCTAAAAATATTACGTTTCTCATCAACAGTGACGATAAACCTACTTAAAAAAGTTCCTTTAAATTAATGTGGCTACTGCATGTGCACTAGAATAGGGCAGCGGTAACATTCAGGTTTAATATGCCAGCAACCGGAGTTTGAGCCCCAGCTCATTTTAGTGATTTTTAATGGAGCAGGGTCTCCCCCACACACTGTAGAAAGTTCCTCAAGGTAACGTTGAATGAATTCCATCATCTCCTTTCTTGCCAAATGGAAACTTTTGTTCTTTTCTTAGATTAAAAGTTTTACTATTTAAAAAAAACTACAACTAATAATAATACATGGCCGCTTACAGCTTCCGTAGGATTGGGTTCAGCAACAAAGAAATTCTTTGTGTTTTTGAAGAGGATCAATCCCGCAACTTTTTTCCCGGTTACTTATTGACGCGTGGATCTCCCTTCCCCCCAACTATGATCACGTCTCAGCAGTGCTTCTCTTTGAGTAAAATGCTTTTGCCTCCATTGCGATGTCATAGACTTCAATTACATACATAACTTGACAAGGATAGAATTTATATAGCTCTCCGAGTTTTATTCTTCTGCACAGCCCCTTCAATTTAATGAGCCAAAAGGTAAGAATAATTTGAGATGATAATTGCTTATTAATCTCAGTACATTTGCATATGAATCCAAAGCTACTCAAGCTACAGTAAGTGAGCGTATTCATTTCACTCCCTGGATTGCCCAATTAAACAAACTGCATTCCTTTTTCAAAAAAAATATCGTCATTGTAAAATAATGTTAAGACCAAGCCTATTCCAAAATCAAGCCCATTTTCAAACTCCAGCATTTAACAACATATTGAAGAAAAAAAACAAGTTCCATTTGCTCATTTGGCCTACATATAAAAACCCATCTAGAAAGAGTCAAAAGCTCCAAGTTTCTCGGTGTGCACATGACTGAGTGCCTGTCCTGGACTCTCAACACCACCTGCCTAGTCGAGAAAGCCCCGCAGCACCTCCACTTCCTGCGGAGGCTCAAGAGAACCAAACACCTCCCGCCCCCATCCTCACCTCCTTCTACAGAAGGTAAAGGGTAAATGGTCTGCACTTATATAGCGCTTTTATCCAAAGCGCTTTACACGGTCTCATATTCACCCATTCATACACACACACCCCAATGGTAGCAGAGCTGCCATGCAAGGCACTAACTTGCCATCAGGAGCAACTTGGGGTTCAGTGTCTTGCCCAAAGACACTTCAGTATGTGGAGTCATGGGGGAATCAAGCCTCCAACCCTACGATTAGTGGACAACCCGCTCTACCTGAGCCACAGCCACCCCAGAAGGACGATAGAGAGCGTCCTAATCAGCTGTCTCACCGTGTGGTACGGGAACTACACAGCCTCCAAACACAAGACTCTACAGCGAACTGTGAGGACAGCTGAAAAGATTATCAGGGTCTCTCTATCCACTACCGACACCTCCTTCAATAACCGCTGCATCCGCAAAGCCACCAGTGTTGCGGACAACTCCTCTCACCCTTTTCATGGACTCTTCACCCTCCTGCCATCTGGCAGAAAGTACAGGAGCATCCGTTCCACCACCAGGAACAGTTTCTTCCATGAGTCAATCAGAGTACTCAACAACCTGCTGACTCCCAAAGCTCACCTAGGCTAGTCAAACACCTAACCCAGTAAAACTCAGTAGCACTGCACACTGCACTTTACATAGCTGCATCAGTCACTTTATACTATGGAACTCATTTTTGCTGCGTGTTGCTGCTATGCTTATGCTGCTACATTACACAATAGTCTACCGCCCATGTTCTATGTATTTATTGTTTTGCACATGTCTCACACTATTGTGTATTTGCACTTTATGTAGTCTTGCATACTGTCCCGTGCGGCACCATGGTCCTGAAGAAACCTCGTGTATATGTTCCAATGTATACAATCTATATAGAGGAATGACAAAAACCCCACTTGAACTTGTACTTATGGGTATACGAAATGGGACATGTCTCTAGGTAAGCCCTTACCCAAAGACATGAGTTCATCATCCAGCAGACTGATGCCCAGCTCGTGTGATGGTGTGGGCTGAGAGGGGAATTCTGGGAAAGTGGGAGCGGAAGGTGATGTGTCCAGTCCAGTGAGGTCCAGCAGGGCCGTGTTGTTCCCTGCCAATGAAAATAAAATGTCGGTAAAACAGGCCTGAAATGAGTCATTTTACGCATGGCATTATTACATGTTATTTATCATTTCAAATGTGTTTTAACGATGTTAGGCATCTACCAATATTAGATCTTCAACATTTGAATGTAGATTGTTTTTGCCCCTGAATACATGTCTGAATTATCATAATAACCAGTACTGAAAAACATTAGTGAACAGTATCATTTCAATATATTTACTTTGATGTGTACACTGGGTAGCAGTACGGTTGTGTAATTACCCTTAAGTGTTGGCATAGTGCTGCTGTCTCCATTCACCTCCTCTCCCTTCACAAGCTGCCTATAGAGGTTAATAACCTGCGTCAGACTGTCATTGGCCTGCAGGATCTCCGCTTTAGAGAGAGAGAGAGAGAGGTCATCGCGTGCTTTGGATCCAGCCTCTCCTTAAACAACAACATCTGAAACTGATGAATTTCATTCATTTACATTTATTAATTTAGTAGACGCTTTTAAGCGACATACAAATGAGAAAATACAAGCAAAGCAATACATCAAGCAGAGAACAATACAAGCAGTGCTACAATACAAGAGCTTTAAATTCTAGTATTATTCAATACTGTGGAGGTTGGCACGTTAGGGGTTAGTTAAGTGTTCATGGAAGAGGTGGGTCTTTAGCCATTTTTTGAAGATGGTGACAGATTCTGCGGTCCAGTTTATTTGAAGGTTCTGGAAAGGGACCTCGTGCCTCGCTGAGTAGGCACTACCAGGCGCTGGTCATTAACTGATCACAGACTGCATGAGGGAACGTAAACCTCAGGGAGAGCGTTGAGTGTTCATTAGTATTCGTATTCAATTTGAAGTAATATAAATACGTTACTGATAGGATCTCTCTGTTCTTGTGTGACCCCACGCCATCCACAGGGCCTGAGGGCTCACTGAATGGTTTGAGGAGTATGAAAAGGAAATAAATCACATGATGTGGCTTTCACAATCATCAGATCTCTCTCAAATTAAACAACAATGGGAGATTTTGAAGCAACCTGTCAGACAGCGCTCTCCACTACCATAATCACACCACCACCAACTGAGGGAATATCTTTTGGAAGATTTGGTGTTCATCCCTTAAAGAATGCTTGAAGACTTAGAGGTTCATTCGAAACACTTGTACATGGACTTGCCTTTCAATTAGTCTGCACAACAAGCAGAGAGCTAATGATGAACAGAGTAAAGGGAGAGATACGATACTTGTACTGATACTGCAGACGAACCAGATGATCAGTTAACAGTAGGTCTGTTATTTAACTTACTGTAACTTAATCTATCAAGATACTTGACCACCTGCAAATGACTTTAGCTCCCGAGTGGCACAACAGAAAAGTGTTCTCCCTATCGCTTGATGCCAAAGCCATCTGTGGCCAGGAGCCAAGGGAACAGAAATGTTCTCTGGGTGTGAGGGATGGCATACTCTCTCTCACCCCTGTCAGTCAGAGAAACACTAGCCAATCGCGGTCATCTGCGAGCTTTCCTGCATGTGTTTTACGCTGCCCTGTGAGCAGCAGTTCAAACAGATGTATAGGGGAGAGCTGGCTGATAGTTTGGAAATGGCCAAGACCAAATTAGGGAGAAAATAAACTTGACCCACTGATTAAATCTTTTCTTGGATTTTCTGTTGGTCCTTACCTAGAGCTTCATCGTTGTCTTCTGTGTCACTGGCCAGTCTGAACAGAGTGGGCCTCATCTTCTCACAGCGCTGGTACAAATCCTACAAAACACACAGTCAAAAGGGGTAACAAGAAGTGCCACTACAAAACAAAACTATAAACAAATCACACTAATAAATCATTCATTAAATGGTGATGAAAAGAACTCGTCCATGTTCCCTCATGTTAGTTGCTTATTGGGAGCTTTGTAAGCAAGAAATGAATTCAAAGTGGAAATTCTGAGTGCGCACGCGCATGTTTTCATACCTTGATGAGCTCTTCGTTGTCGTGCGAGCTGGTGTCTTTGTTGTAGTCTGCTAGTAGCTGTGTGAGCAGTGTGACACTCTCCTTCACTTCCTGAATAGCATTTACTCTCTTCGATACCTTCTCCATGCGCTTCTGATCCTGAGGGATAAACTTGGACTAAGTATTTTGTAAAGATTTTAAAAGATGCATTTTGTTTGAGTAGTGGACAGGGATGTCTCTTTGACTATGACTATTAAATTAGTGCGTGTGTCCCAATACTTACTACTCGAAAGAATATATCCAGTCAATAACCAGTGAATCTTTACATGCCGAAATCACTTCATTTGCTAAACCACTTTCCTGGACTTGTACAGGTACAGGAATGTGGTTTAGCACGCTGCAAAACTGAGTATTATGAGAAACGCAATGATACTAACAATACGATGTACGCAAGTTTTAATGTAATGTAGGTTCCAGTTTAAAACGGTCGTTATCTCCAGTGTAGCAGTTGGTTCTGGTGTGGTGCACAGGGTGTAGAAATAATTACAGCACCCCTGGGACAAAGAGTGTGCTTAGCTGAGTACCACAGAAGCAACAAGGAGGTATTATAGCTACATGAATTTACCTTCAAAATCATTTATTTAGACTGCAAGCATGATGGTCATTGAACTTCATAAAAAAAAATAATAATAAATAAAAAACCAATACTGAGCTTATTTAAGGAATTAGACTGTACAAAACAATAATAGAGGTCATGACAAAACACGTGTGCTGCTTAATGGGCAAGGCTTGAAAGAACAAGGTAACTGAGCTATAACTACAAAACAAACATGCTCACCTCCTGAACCATTTCCTTAATAAGCTTGTTTGCCGCTCTCAGGTCCTCCGGGTGAGTGCTGTTGAGCAAACGTGACAGCATCTACAAAGAGAAAGAAAGAAAAACACAGAGAGAGAGAGAGAGAGAGAGAGAGAGAGAATCATTGAGATTGGTGTTTTCATTAGACAATGCAGTGGTTTAACAGGAATATGGCAATTTAAAAAGCATCATGGGGCAGTCCTTGTTGGCTCAATTCCAAGCTCTCGACTGTTGTGTAATGATTGTATATTACCCTGTTAGTTACTGAACCCCTCCCAGCCCTACAGCCGGCGGAATTCATTTCTAACACCTTATATTTTCAGCAAACTGTGTCTGAACAAATCTAGGGGAGGGGAAACATATAAAACCATTTTCCAGATAATTTGTTTTAGAGATCATAATAACGTGAGCATAATCTGAAAATACCGAACCCCCCCCCATAACAGACATCATTAGATATTGAATTGTCATCATATTATCAGTAAATGAAAAAAGAAAAGAAAAAAAGGCATAATAATAATTACTATTATAATTATAGCTGCACTTAAAGGGAATTAGGGGCATAGCAGCATTATTTAGTACACTTATTTACAATGTGTGTGATGGTAAATTGGGGTAATGTCTTATCATACAATTTGTAAATAAGGTCTGGCGAGCAGGCTGCCATCTACATGACCAAAGCTGATTCACTGACTGTGCTCAAACGTCACATGACATTTTCATGAATCAGATAATAATAAAAAAATTAATACACAGCCAAAGTTTGGTTAATCAAGGTCATTGTGGCATGTCACAGCAAGAGCTCTGGCTTTGAATCAGCTCCACTGATATTATATAATCATGTTAATATGTCAGTATGCCTAGCCCTGCTTCTGGAAATGTGCCATCCTGCTGAGATCAGGTCCAGCCCTAATCCGACCAACCTGACCCGAACATCAAGTTCTCCAGCAGCAGCTTATTTGATTGTGTTGATGTAATTAGTCACATTAGTGCAGGAAAGGCAGAGTCCTTGATTCTCTCAGCCACAAGTTTGCTTATTTTTTACCTTTGATTTCTCTTCATCCTCAAAGATGGCGTTCTTGGGTCTGGGAGGGGGAGGAGGGAGGGGCTTATCATCCGGAAGAGCAGGGTCCTGTTTCACAATACCTGGAAGAGAAACGAGGAACTCTTGTCACTTGGCAACACGCAAAACACAAGCTGGAACTTCCTGGGGTATTCACATCCGACAAACACACAGCGCCGTTCTGTATGATAGCAAAACTGGATTATTCAATATAGGGTTTAAACGTCATCGTCAACAAAAACACACTGTTTTATCATGAGAATGTGGAAACAGTAGAAAACTAAAATCATTGAGTACATCTACATGTACACAAGTGCAAAAAGTCAGGATTTCAAATAATTTCATCAGGTTTAAATGTACGGAGAATCCATGCCAGGAAGAACACAAAACCGGTATTGTACTGCTCTTATTTCGCCTGAATCAAAAGGGGGATTGCATTCATCAGGTCTAAAGAATATTTCTGAGAAGCCTGTTGATTAGGAGTTCAAAGCAATAGGAACAATGAGCCTGAAAAAAAACAAAAACACTAAAACAAGTATGGTTTGGGGCTGTGACTAGACAGTAATACATTACAGTGTGGCACAATTGCAATGCAACGATAAAAGTACAGTCATCAAATCCTTAAAAAGTAATCCTTTGCTCACTGCGTGTTCGCCACATTGTTGGAGAATGTTCCCTAGCACCCACATAAAACCAGCAGACAGATTCTTCTTCCTCTGCAGAGAAAGCTAACCTCAGCAATACGGCAGCGGCAAGTTATCACTTCAGCTCCACCACAGGAGTGAGCCCACGATCAGAGGAGGCGTGGCTCTTTTACAGAGAGGTGTAAACAACAACAATTTCTCATACACAAGTTTCTACTTCTCCTTATTAACCTTCAGAAGGTGGTTCCCTACCTACCTACCCTACTAATCTGCACAGGAGCACTCATTGATAGAATCATCATATCAATCATCACAGAGAAGCAAAGGTCTCCAACGCTCATCACAAATGAAGCTGTACCATCTGTGTATTGCACTTCAAGGTGTCCCCACCCTTTCAATATTTACACTTCCTTTTGAATACATTATGTAGTTGGATTAAAGTAAAAAAAATACTGATAATTGATACACACCTGCAGTTAGAATGAAACTTGCCAATAAACAATCACTGAAGTAAAATTGTGAGATTTCAAGATACTGTCTTATGTTGTTTGAATAAGCACTTGAATAATCTGATAATGGCTGAAATGACGTCTAGACATTTCTGGTTACCTTGTTTCTTCAGCATCTGATAGGCATCGGATATTTTGGTCTCTTCCGGAAACCCCACAGTCCAACTGTACATCATTTCTAGTACTTTCTTCTTCACAGGTTCTGGAGCTCGAGAGCCCAGGTACTGTAAACAGAGCACAGACCGATTAGAAACGCGGGTGACACCTGACCCAGTCGCCGGATAGACAAAACTGCCTAGAGACTTGCCTTTGGAGAAACCACCTTGATGAGCTCATTGAGAAAGCGGAACTTCCCCACTTCATTATGGAACCTCTTCCCACAGTTCTTCATACACGTTTCCAGGACCTTCACACATCAGCACACACTGTTGTTACGCTGTCTTTTTCAAATGTCAATTTCAAAGCCACTGTTAATTAGAGTCACTGTGTTTCACAGTTAGCAGGATTATCGCAGAAACTAATCCCTGAGAGCTTGCTGAGAGGTTTAATACAGGAAGGAGAGATTTAAGATGCAATCAAAAGCTTCAAAGCTGAGACTGAATCTTCCTACTCAATTTTCAAGCTATGGTGTATGAAGGCTTATTTAAGTATTTGCTCAAACAAAATATATTGATAGCTAGAACTTGGATTACATGAGGCCTAGTCTTAAAACATGAAACCTTTGGAAAAAGCAACATAGATGAGTGTGGGTGACTTCGGCCAATAAAATAATAGCAGGATTTCCAGGACGGGTATCCAGGATGTGCACTAGTTGAAATCACTACATAGTTTACTATGTAACATGTATTAAAATTACACCAAACAGGATATAAATATTCAATACAGACGATCAGCTTCAATCCTTCAATCGAAACTTCATCCTCTCCAAATGCACTGTTCACTACACCATAGATGGCAACAGATTGGAGAACACAGTATTCCAACCCTGAACGTCAGATATACCTGCCTTCCCCGGAACTGCATTATCCTACCGTGAGGGCCTGCATGGCTTCCCATTCCTGTGGCGACTGGATCTTGTGGGCCAAAAGCCTGGTGGCCAGCTGGGGACTGCAAAATAAATAAATAAAAAATCCAGATTTCAAAGGCCAGCAGATAAATAAGGAGAAGTACTACCCAAAACAGATTAACTGGATTAAACTGAAAAGTCATAAGACTGCTTACAAATTGGGAGTATATTTGACTCTTTAGATAAAGGAAGGACAATGAACTTGTGTGTGAATTTCTACAACAGCGGCTCTGATAGTAGTCACGGGTTTGTCTGAAGACATAACACTTTCTACAGTAACAACTTACACGGGGACTTGTGTGGTGGACCTTCCACACAATCTAAGCCTAATAGTAAATCATGTAATTTAACAAAGAGAAATATCAAATCGCTGATGTGGCACATGCACATGTAAGGAAACATTTATTTAACTTATGGATGGAGGCTCCAGCATCAGGGCTTGGGAAAGTCTTCCAGAGAGAGGACTCCCTGCTTTCAAAGTAACATGAAATAACAAGAGGGGGAAAAGAGGCTGGTGAAGGAATAACCTTTTATAGCTGCTTAATATATCATGTGTAAATATGTCTAAATTATATATACAGTGTGGTGCAGAAGTCTCAACAGCACGCTTTCCTTGCTTGTTTGAAATATGGGAAAATCCCCTCCTGATTATTCCTCTTGGAAGTCTTAGGACATTTTGAAGAACTGTTTGGCAGTTAGATGTTTTTACTTACTAGCAAATATAAACAAAACAAAAATATTATATATACAGTGAGGGAAAGAAGTATTTGATCCCCTGCTGATTTTGTACATTTGCCCACTGACAAAGAAATGATCTCACCTCGTGGAGTTGCAATGATCATGAAAACAGTGAGGAATCAGCCCAGAACTACACGGGAGGATCTTGTCAATGATCTCAAGGCAGCTGGGACCATAGTCACCAAGAAAACAATTGGAAACACACTACGAAAATGGAGCTCTTTGGCATCAACTCAACTTGCCGTGTTTGGAGGAGGAGGAATTCTGCCTATGACCCCAAGAACACCATCCCCACTGTCAAACATGGAGGTGGAAACATTATACTTTGGGGGTGTTTTTCTGCTAAGGGGACAGGACAACTTCACTGCATAAAAGGGACGATGGACGGGGCCATGTACCGTCAAATCTTGGGTGAGAACCTCCTTCCCTCAGCCAGGGCATTGAAAATTTAAAGTAATTACTAAGTCATTACCAAGTACTAAGTCATGTTTTGCAGACGGGTCAAATATTTATTTCCCTCATTAAAATGCAAATCAATTTTTAACATTTCTGACGTGTTTTTCTGGATCTTTTTGTTGTTATTCTGTCTCTCACTGTTCAAATAAACCTACCATTAAAATTATAGACTGATTATTTCTTTGTCAGTGGGCAAACGTACAAAATCAGCAGGGGATCAAATACTTTTTTTTCCCTCACTGTATAAAAAGTAACAGTCAGTATCTGATGGCCTCCAGCTGCGTTAAAGCATCATGAAACACTAAACTACATTTTCTGAGATTTTAACAGAGGTGCTTGAACCGCACATCATAAAAGACAATCTTAGCATCTGTAAATTTTAATTGAAGGAGAAAGCTGGTTAATTTTGAGCTTCTTCCCACTATTTTCGTCTTACGGGTTTAAAATCCCGTCTTGTCACACGTCACTGGCAGTGACCTGGCAATGTACCATAATACTTCGATGCCTTGTCAGGGTCTCACAATTATTCATGAGCCTGCACGTTCTTATCCTATGAGAAGATGCTGTCTCTTAATTATTCATGTCAGCACGTGGTGCTTCCCTACAGATGTAGTAGATGAGAGAGGCGTTCAAATGGATCGCAGGTGTTCGTTTCAGTGGTGTAAGTGTTCGAGTGTGTTTATTCTGGAGAGCTATGGGAACCGGAGAAAGGTGGACTTCGGACTTGCATATGAAAGCAGTTTGCATCTACACGATGATGCGGTATTCAGTCCCGAGGACTTTCCTAACCCTAATTTTTAACCATGACAGTTACATGCCTTTTGAGCTAATTAAACTGCTTAAAGATCTGCAGGCCATCGCGTGCAAAACTATACAACGAGAATCTGTTTTGAAGGAAGAGCCTTCACCTCTTACTCATGAAACTCTCGAGCCTATTAGCTAGTTACCATTCCGACACTCTGCCCATCTGCTCTGCCTCCAGCTTGAGAAAACAATATAATAAAATACATTATAAAAACTACATACAAATATATAATATTAAATCTCTGCAGGCCATCACATGTAAAACTATACGACGAGTGTCCGTGTTGAAGGGAAGTGCCTTCGCCTTTTTATTCGTGAAACGCTTGAGCCTATTAGCGAACTACCATGACACTGCCTCAGAGCAGGCGCTGCCTCCAGTTTTGTCATGTTTTCCTCCACAGTCACGTCGCACCAGGGGCTAATGATTCAAATAGATAGGGCAGATGACCTGGACTGCTATCTATTATGTCCCCATTTAGCCATAGAGATTCAGGTGGAGAGAAGTCCTCTGCCTCATCTGCAAACTTTTTTGAGAGTGTTCTGAGGGATCATGGATAAGTCGTGTCTGTGACGTCACTGTGGATAACGCCCCATCAGGGACGTCACTACACAATGGTGAAAAACGCATTTCTATGAATGAATCAGCGGAGGTCAGAGCGAGATGCTGCTGAGGGAAAAGTGCACGATCCACGTCGTCCAAAACATGAGAGCGTTTTCTATTAACTGCTTCAAACAAACTCGTAAGTGTATTAACGCGGCTTATCGTGTCAGATGCTGCGACAGAAGCGTGTGCTGTTTAATGTGTTCCAGACATGTTTTCTTCAGCACAGAAATGACATGTTTACCTTTATATCCTTATCTGTAAATGTTCGAAATTCACACCAGTATTTCCATTTTACATAAAGCCTCGTCCTGACAGCGAGTCTCCGTTAAACTTCACTGAATGAGCGCGAGTCCACGCATACGCGTCAACAGTGCAATAGAAAGGAATCGCAATGACTAAAATGACTAAAATATTCATTTTGATTAATGTATGCAGTTTGATGCGATATTTAGAAACAAATGTAATAACGTTTTTATGAGAGCAGAAACTGTAATGGGGTTAGAACATGTAATTGTATAGAAATATAAGAAGTGTCATACAGTTACAGAATAAAGTAAAGTTACTGTGCTGAAATGAGTGAATGTGTGCGTTACTGCAGAACATCCTTTTCAGCATTTTTAATAAAGTTTGTGGACAATCAGTTGGTTTTTTGTTTAAAAAAAATTTCTTTTTTAATTATTTTTTAAATCCTTTGCACATTGTACAGCATAAACCACAGATACATTTAATACCTTTTTCATAGCCTTCATTTTACACCAAGTTTGAAGGAAAACATCGGGCAGAATGTGACAACTTTTTTTTTTTTTTTTAAATACAAAAAATAAAAACTGGCCTTTTAATCCAACCAATCGATTAATCAAAGAAATAATCGACAGATTGCAGCCCAAATAAATCATATTCTACATAATGGAAACTCTACAAGGAAGCTAAGAATGTCTGCCTACAGGCAAGAATGCCATATGCTACAAAGCACTAGGACCCATTTAAAGTGGAACTCACCCTTCAGGTTCATCGCTGAGCTGCTCACAGAAAGCTTTAATGCTATCCCAGTCGGTCTCTCTGTTCAGAGGGTTTGTCGCTTTGTCTGCAAGTCAAAAGCATACAGAAAATTCACTAGATATTCCAGCACGCGTACATTTAAAATACATGATCAACAAAGCTCTTGTTTAGAGGGCCTGGGAAACATTGCAAAGACTCTATACGTAATACTTTTTAATCTTGAATAATCAGCGTAAAAAAATGTCACTGCAGCAGTTTTGCCACATTCTTTAAGATAAAGAAGGTTAAAAAAAACAAACACACAGCATAACATGGCCAGTGAAAGTGGAGTTGGCAAGTCAAAGCCATGGATGTTTATATACCGTTCACAGTCGCAACTTTTAGTTTTAAAGGTGCATGGCGCCGTCACTTGTCTACCTCCGTACACTCCTGCTCAGCAGGTTTGTTTTAATGGCAGCGAGTGCACCAAAAAGCAGAGTGTGCCAGTACTTAAGTGAGAACATTCTGGATGGAAGTTGAGTACAAACTTTATCAAGTGAGTAGTGTCTTTTTCTAGCTGCATCTCAAAAAAAAACCTCACACAGTGCGCTACATGCAGTCTACAAAGCCTATATGTTACGGCAAACACTAAACGTAACCATAAGCCAATACAAAGTATGATGCATAATCAATAAAACACTAATTGTTGGTAAATTGCTGTGGTGTAAGAGGATGTGCGGTTATAACTCTGGCTCACACAGTCACTGATTATTTACCTACAACAGCATGTCTTGTGTTTTATTCCTTACATAAAATATATACATGTGCAGGTCCTGCAACACTGGATTACTAGGGGACCGTGGGGGTGTGTGTATGTGTGTGTGTGTGTGTTTGTGTGTGGGGGGGGGGGACGCATTTCCAGTTTGCATATTCATATGATCTGGATTTCTTGATGAAGATAAAGCATGGACACTAATGTGTGCTTTTTTTGTGTTGTCCTATAATCCCACATCAACAAATGCATTATTCAACAAAAATAATCTTCTTACCAAGTTTTGCATGCCTGAATCCCCCCCCCAGTTTAGTCAGATCACAAGACCTAATAATTCACATGAGCACCAACACCTTCTACCACTTTCCATCCTTTACTCAACTAAATAAATGAATAAATAATGTGGATCCCCAAGAACACTCTGAATGGAAAGGCTGCAACTTACACTACCTTTCAGTAAATCTTTACGATTATGGAACCATTTGGGTTGAGCCTTATAGCACAGGATCTTGTCGCAGGCATAGAAATGATTATTAAGACACACAGGAACTCGCTCGAAATGGGCATCGTCGTTCTTGATTGCGCAATCGAGCAGCGTCTCTTCCTAATATCAAGCCCGGTCAACAGCTCTTTCATTCAAAGCACACGAGATGAACTGTCGTCCATTTGCGTACACAAATATCGGAGTAGACGATGTTAGCATGGTCTCGTCTCGTTTCCCATCTAAAGGCCTTTTGAAATAAATCAGTGCTTGAGAAAGTAATCCATCTCGTTCATATTTATTTCACGTGCACTTTCTAAATTACCGCTAGTGACATGTCATGTTGTCGGCGAAACGGGCTGATAGAAATTAGCCCCAGTGGGCATGAAATCAAGCAGCCATTTCACCGGACATGACTCGTCACTGATAAGCTAAACGAATATACAGTCTGGGCTATGACGAAATGAGCCCCAGCCTCGCTTTACTGACTTTATTTCAAAAAGCTTAGCAACAAATACAGCGACTTTTTAAGGAAAGATGGAAGTGACTGTCCTGCACTTGATACGGCTCTCCATCTCACATCACGACAGCTCAGCTGCTTATATGAGATGAGAAAGCCGGCTCGGTCCAAAGGACCAAAAGACCAATCACTAATCAGCACTCTAACCGGGTTACAACTACTCATTACCACGGCTCGTCTGCATTCATCACGTGTAAGATGAAATGTTAGTCATTTGCAGTTTACTACTCCACAATAAATGTCTTCAGAAAACCTTCCTTAGGCACATAACGTTCTGATATGTAAATGACCATGATGATCTCATGCATATGCAAATTCGTCTGTGACATCACCTGGTGACTTCTTTCTACTTTTTGAGAACGAACGAGCTACTTTCCCCTGAAAAGAGCTGGCAGCACTGTACCTATTAGCCAGAAAGGTGTTCGTGTGCTCAAATTTGAACTCCTTTATTATTTCTTTCTACGTATTATTGTTCTATTTAGTTGGAAATGATTATATTGACTTATTCACAGACCCTAATCTCGATTGGGCTCCAAGTAAAAAACTAAGAAAAGCGTTTTTATGTCCTCCTGGAGTTGTTTTGAAGAGGTTTTTAAATAGTACACCTATCGAAGAACGACCATCTAGGAAGCCACTCAAACACGGTGTATTCTTCACACAGTGCAGGCGTGTTGTTTTATTTGCCAGCTAGTTAGAGGACTAGTTAGCGTGTGCTGTGAAATGATCCCTCCCTATTAACTTACACTGGAAGTGACAGCGCTTCTGGCTCTAGCGTAGGAAGCTAAACCCTCTCCCATGGAAATGTCAGCGTGAAAACGACCCGTTTATTAAGTACTTTTAACGCACAACGTCGTGTTTTGACGCTGACCAACGTCTGCAATGACTAAACCGATGTGCTCATGTGATTAGACTCGCTAATTCGCTAGCATGTTTAGCTTAGCTTGCAAACAAACTGCCAGGCTAGCTGGCTAGCTCCCAGTCTTGGCACTGATAAACCTTATGCACAAACAAGCGCCCCGACAACGAACAACAAAACCCTCGGTTCGATTAGTACGAATAGAGCTATTTGTGCATTATACCGCGTCACGTGTGCATTAAAAGGCTGCTTAATTCGAACTGTGCTTGACTTACTGATGCGAGACTCCAAACTCCCCTCTTCAGGCGGAGCCGCCATCTTTCGGTGGTTCCTTTCCGAGTGCGACCCAACTCTCGCGAGATTTCACACCAAGTATACAGCGGTTCTCGCGAGATGTCTTTATGGTATACTCGCAAGTCTCGCGAGATGTCTTGATGCTATACTCGCAAGTCTCGCGATACTCTGCGTTGTGTTGCCTTTTACACAACCCCAGACGATATATGTTTAGATTTCCTCACTCTGCTGAGATCCTCCCACATGAGCGTGAAGTATGACTCAGAGCCGAGTGTGAGTCACTGTCACACAGGGTGCGACTGGCTCACAGACTCGTGCACCAGATAGTATAATATTTGTTCATTTTGTCCTCCACATTAATGAAAAGTACATCCACTCCTTCATACACTGTGCTACACTGTGGTCACTTACACCTGGTGAACTTTATGGAACTACAGTCAGGAGCTGTATTTTCCTACAACTGAGTGTACACACAGATTAACCCCTTAAAGGAAAACTACACCCTGAAACACACTAATATGAAGATAGTGAAATATTTACGATGTGTTTAGTGATTCTGGTGCTGATGTTCATTGATGCGGGGCGCACGGTGGCTTAGTGGTTAGCATGCCTCATACCTCCAGGGTTCGATTCCCGTTGGGGCCATGTGTGTGCGGAGTTTGCATGTTCTCCCCATGCTGCGGGGGTTTCCTCCGGGTACTCTGGTTTCCTCCCCCAGTCCAAAGACATGCATGGTAGGTTGATTGGTAGGTTGGTAAATTGTCCATAGTGTATGAATGGGTGTGTGAGTGTGTATGTGATTGTGCCCTGCGATGGACTGGCCTGTACCCTGCCTTGTGCCCGATGCTTCCTGGGATAGGCTCCAGGTTCCCCGCGACCCTGAAGAAGGAATAAGCGGTTGAAGATGGATGGATGGATGTTCATTGATGCTGTATTGTATTGATGCTGATGATGTACATTATTCTCATGTGAAGATAGAGGTTGTGTCTAACAGTGACATCACAGGGGTATAGTTCAGCAAACTCATGCATAAGGGACAGATTTCAGTGGTCAGATTAAATTTTTAGCTCCTAAAGCTGAAGAGCGACAGCTTCTTTTCTCACTTACCATTTTTCCACTGACGTTCAAGGTTATGTTACTAGTAGTAGTATAGCATGGTAGTGGAGATAACATACGCTGAACTCAGAGTTCCAGATAATAACTCAGACTCGCCCGGCTAGTCACTAATCTACGAGATGACAAGCACAATGGTAGATGACAGAAATATCCGTGTGAACGTTGAAAACTTGAAAGCTTATCTGTTTGATCAGAGTGTACAGATAAGAAGGTGAGATAGCCGGACTAAAGGATTCAAGCGCTGCTGCATTGCTCTATTTGAATAGCTATAAAGCAAGGGCTAAAACCCACTGCATTACTATTGATAGATAGTTGAAAAGGATTATGGGAAACGTAGAAAAACAAAACAAAAAAAGTATTATTGCGAAATAAATCTTGGATGGCACTGAGAATCACATGTTAATTATAAAGATTAATATGCGAGTTATTCAGGATGTATTTCTTCCTTCCAAGCCTATTATGGTTTAGCAACTGCTATGAATTATTCAGTAACTCCAGTGAAATTAATAGAGGATTTATGTAGTTATTAGAGTCAGACTCGCTTATCGGATTCAATTATAGTATGCAAATGTAGAACTATTCAGACAAGATATGATTCCAGACATATGTTTGTTAAGTAAAGTTGGCAGACATTGTCTGTAGTAATTATGATTCATACAGGATGAATGTGACGTCATAATGGATGCATGCTTGTTGCACTAAAATTTCCAGGCACAATACTTACACATCAATGTAATGCAAACATAATATGTATGTAGGCTATACCTACTTGGTTTCATTTTGGTATCAGCAGATGATAAAAAAAAAGAAGAGAGAGAGAGAGAGAGAGAGAGAGAGAGAGAGACTACTTCCTGATGTCTTCACACTTAAAAAAATAAATAAATAAAGCACAAAACCTCTTTTCTTACAGAATATATTAGAATCTTTACCACAATTTACCATAATTTCAGACTGGATTATACAGTCATGTGAAAAAATAAGTACACCCCATGGAAATATTTATTTATTTATTTATTTTTACATATTTGGATAAGCAAACATTTGATCCTCAAATGCCTAAAAATGCCTATTAATAAATTTTATACACTCTATAAAATGACGCATAACAACAAAACAAAACAAACAAAAAAAACAGTAAAAAAGTAAGTACACCCCTACATTTATCCCACCTTAAAAAAAAATTTGAATCAAGTGTTTAAGATTGGGTGCCAGAGATAAGAACCTGCTTAGGGAGTGCAGGTGGAGCCTGTCTTATTTATACCCCTCTCACATCTAGTGTCTCCAAGGGGGGCGTGCCAGGAAAAAGCCATTGCTGTCTAAAAAGAACATTAAAGCAAGACTACAGTTTGCCAAATAGCATATAGGCCAAGACCGGGCCTTTTGGAATAATGTGCTCTGGACAGATCAAAGATAGAGTTGTTTGGCCACAGTAACAGCAGACATGTTTGGCGCAGACCAAAGACAGCTTTTTAGGAGAAAAAAAGCTGAAAAAGTTGAAAGGGGCTGTACATGCGTGAAAACCCTCAAACATCTTGCAACTGAAAAAATATTGCATGAAAGACTGGTCATAAATGAAAGTAAGCCGATGTCAAAGACTGGTGGACACTTATGCAAAACACCTACAAGAAGTTATTTTGCTAAAGGGGGTAATACTAGTTTCTGAGGCCAAAGATGTACTTACTTTTTCCACAGAAGAATATCCCAGAATATCTATTGCTATTTCTGTTGAATAAATGATTTAAAAAGCACATTTTCCTTCTGGTTTTGTTCAAGTATATCAACTTTATTAATAGGCACTGTTTCAAAGATGATCAAATATTTGCTTGTCCAAATATGTCAAAAAAGCCGACATTTTCCATGGGGTATACTTATTTTATCACATGATTCTATAAAGATTACCAGGGGTTATTTCTACTGGTCATTTCATAGAAGGTAAAATACTCTGTATTGTCCGTTTCGAGTTTCTGTGCACGTTCTTTTCGTGTTTGCATGGCTTTCCTCCAAGTTGTCCAGATTCCTCCCACCTCCGAAAATATAAATAATGGCTTTAATTAATTGCCTGTTCCTAACCCCCATCCCTAACCATATTTGTTGTGGGCCATAACTTGTAATAGTGGGCATGTATTTAAATGGGAGTTGTTTGTAATCCTGACAGCTGTTTTAGCAATCCAGCTGCAATTTGCCAATTGCAGAAATGAATACAAAATCAAGCAAACTCCCTAATATTTGGAAGAGCTTGCCATTTTTAAAAATGACTGCAGATTTTCCATAGATTTTGGCCAAGACACGTCATGTGACGTCATGACAACGTGTATTCAACAAAAACCCTCTTTGACCAAACATCACTGCAAAAAAAAAAGCTCCAAAAAGACGGATACTTCCTCCCGTCTGGAGACATTGATATTAATTACATTACGGCACCTTCTCATGGACTACGTTTACACGGACTCTGATAGTGTGATTAAGGTGTGTACGTGTCTATAATGGACTTCGATAATGCGACTAAAATATGAATACTCCACGTCTTAATTCGATTAAGACTTTAGCCGGATTAGGGTGATCAATAATCGCTGTTTACATGGCAGTCGGGTTAATATCGGATTTCGTTCTCCATGTAAACGTACTGATGTCAAGCTATCCATCCATTCATCCATCTTCAACCGCTTACGCCTTCTTCAAGGTCGCGGGAACCTGGAGCCTATCCCAGGGGGCATCGGGCACAAGGCGGGGTACACCCTGGACAGGGTGCCAGTCCATGCAGGGCACAATCACATACACACTCATTCATACACTACGGACAATTTAGACACGCCAATCAACCTACCATGCATGTCTTTGGACTGGGGGAGGAAACCGGAGTACCAGGAAGAAACCCTCACCTGATGTCAAGCTAATCCAGTACAAATGACAATGAATTGTTCCAAATGTCCACAAGAGGGCGCAAAACATTCCTTTACTCGACAAAATGGCCGAATCTCATTGGACATTTTGGCCACTACGTCGAGTGTGGAAGTCGTTGTATACATAGTCCCTACATAGTGCACTCACGTAGTGACTGCGGAGCGGATTTGGACGCGTGATTCCTGCCTGCTCAGTTTTTGCACTTCGGGTGGACTAGTGTGTGTTTGATCTTCTCCGACCTGCAGTGCATTGAGCCAGGATCTCGTGCTGGGAAAACGTGCATTCATTCTGGTTGGACTTCAAGGACAAATCCCCGCGTTCTAGATTTCGAAACGAGCCGAAGATGAATCGCATCAAAGCAGTGTCGAGATCAGGGTCAAGTCGGAGATTTCTCCAATGATCCGAAGAAGAAGAAGGGTGGATGAAAAAGAGAGTGAATTAGTTGAATGCGGTCATCAGGATGGGGCGTGTAACTGCTGACGCGGTGGACAAAACATTCCCGTCGGTCTCGTGCTGGAGATTTATAAACGCGTTCTGTGAATGATTTCCTGAACACTTTCTCGCATGGAACTGCCTAGATAACAGTTAGCCGGCTAGCTCACGAGCCGCTGTTACACTGTTACACTGTAACCGTTCACCCGGTAAATGTAACGCGCCTGGACAGGACACGAGGTGATACTCTGATTACAGTCGCGAGATACTTTTCTTATCAACACCGATCCACAGGAAATAACACCGTTCCAGCTCAAACAACGTCTCTGGATTGTGTGTGTGTGTGGGGGGGGTGTTTATTTTTATTTTTATTATAAACAATGGGTTCATTAAAAGCCCTCCAGGAGTGGTGTCGGGTGCAGTGTGAGGGATATAATGATGTGGACATTAAGAACATGTCAACGTCCTTCAGAGATGGACTGGCTTTCTGTGCTATAATACACAAACACAGGCCTGATTTAATGTAAGTAATGCTGCATTCCTTTCTGTGCATTGGTTTCAAATTTTATATATATATATAATATATATATATATATATATATATATATATATATACATATTTCCAAGGTTAATGAATCACTTGCGAGACAAGCTCAGAAGATACTAGAAAGATGACTCAGTGGATTGTTGTGATTCAGACTGCTGGGCGTGAAGCCAGGTGTGATTTGAAACGAGTCAAAACGTCTAAGACTACGGTGACAGTCCGAGCGGACGCTCTTAAGTTTGGACGTTGTGACGTCACAACTCGTCCTCGTCCTCGTCGAACAAACCTACACGCCACGCTGTGATTTTGACGGAACCTTGGCGCGTGCCGACGATCTGGACTGTTTCGGCACGACGAACCCAGTCCGTCGAGATCGTTAATCACTTCGTCGAGTAGGTTACTCGTATCGGTAGCGAGGACTTGATATCGACGAGTGCTACAAAGCGTATGCTCGGAGTGGTTCTGGTTCATAACTTGTACGGGTTTACGTTTTTAACCATTTAAAAAAAAAAAATATATATATATATATATATATATATTCGTTAACACAAGAAAGTGTACTTTTGATCTATTTATCGTTATGTCGTGGAACGTCCATGAAACAAGTTAGCTTAAGGCAGTCGAAAAAGCTCGACAATTTTTCAAAAATAATAATAATTGTACGATAACAGACAAACAAAAAGGTTGTGAGGTCAACTCCCAGCACTGTCAAGCTGCTACTGCTGGACCGTTGAGCAAGGCCTTTAACTGCTCAGCGGTGTAAAAATGAGAGAAATGTAAGTCGCTCTGGATAAGGGCCTCTGCCAAGTGCTGCAAAATTTAAGCTTTTATCACATACTGCTCCATATGAGATTTTTGCGGAGTTTTATTTATTTAATTTATTTGTGAACGCTTGATTTGATTGCTGTGGCTTTAAAAAAAAGAATTTAGCATTTTTTGCGCTGCTCTTTTGCGGAGAAATTGAATAGGTGAAATCGCAACGGCACGATTTGTTTTGCAAGGTCTTAGGATGTTTGAGATTTTTGTTGGTAAATGCACTCGTTCGATGCACGTGAATCGAAGAGGGATTTGGCCGAATGCGCGCTGTGGTGACGTCATTCTGTGGAAAGTCTGCGGTAATGTTGAAAAATTGTAAGCTCCTGCGAATATTGCGAACGTTCCATGATTTTTGCGTTTAACTTCAGCGATCGCAAAATCTCGAAAGGGGCTGACTTATGTTGTAACTGCAACAAACAGTTGTCTAGTCAGAGGACTTTCCCCGTGGCCGAAAACGTACTGATTTATTACAAAGCCCTGACACTAGAGACTCCTTCCATAAATGTGAAATAAACTTCTTCTTTACAGAAAACTTCGCCACATGAAGGATTAGACCTTGCTTATATGCTTTCCTTTGTTAATGATCAACATGGTTTTAGATATGTTTATTAGGCTTCGATTACCAGATAACATCCTGTGTAAGTGGTTACTATAGAAACGTACTATAACAACATTGATAAGAACCGCTGGTTTGCCTTGCAGACGGAACTACTTTCAATGTCGCTCGACAGTGTCTGACTAATCATTAGCAGCTCAAGATTTTCACCGGTTTAAAAGCTTACACGTTTTGGAAATGAACATGTGCCCCAAAATGATTGAATCTGAAATATAATGGTTTGATAAAGTTTGGGGTGATTGAAAACCTTTAGCAAAAGACTAAATTTTTCCCTCAGGTGATTTATAATGACTTATTATTAGATTGTTGTATTGTTGTAAAGTGGTGCTGCTGCTGCTGGGTCTGTACTTTTTGTGTAATTATTATTTGCACATCCTCATACACAAATACAGGAACTGAAAGATGTCGCTGTGACGTGGTTCATGCAGCAGCTTTCATTTTGGAAACTTGATACAGTGACAAGTGACTATTTTAAACTCGGGGCTTCCAACTTTAACGATTTAAAAATAACCCACTAAAGTACGTTGGAGTAAATGTATCTTCTGGCCTGATTAGGTTTGCGAAAGGATGATGGGCCGCAGGCATGTGCTGTTAATGTGTTTGTATGATATTCGGCTAGCAAGTTCAAAGTGTCTATAATACTCCTGTGATGTATTTGGAAAGTAGCTGCCTAGGTATGAGTATATTTGGGTCATGTTTGTAATCCCAAGATAAAAATCTGGAGGCATAACGGCGGTTGTATAATGTGGTGAATTCGTTATGATGGTGTGGTGATTATGATGATAATATTTTAAGCAAGGTATAAACCATGCCAAGGTGTGAGGTTACAGGAAAATAATCGACGATGGGTTGGTGTGAATTCGGCCTGACGCGACGAAAGCGAAAGTCGTCGTTCTAGTAAAGAGTGACACATTGTCATTTTTATTCTTTTACTTTTACATTTAATGTTGCGAAACAAGCTAGTTCCTGTCATCACTTGTGTTAATAGCAGCTATAAACAGTAGTTCCCTCATCAGCCTCTAATTTTCCCCTCTCTCTTGAAGTGAATAAGTCCAAAAAAAAAAAAAGCGTTTTCTTATTAGCTAGAAAACGGAAAGCCCTCTGTTCCTCTACACCGAAGTTCTAGCTTCACCACTGACTGTTACAAAGTGCCGATACTGGAGACTCCTTCCATCAATGCTAAATAAACATGTCTTTATTGAACACACATTTTAAAACGTTTGTTCACGTGAAGCGTCGCTGTGTAAGCTACTATGAAAATATCATAATCAAACGAGTCGCATTGTTCTATTAAACTAAACAACGGCATCCAGTCAGAATCGAGCAGTCCGTTGCGCTGTGGTATGAACCATGATAAATGGTTAAGCGGTTATTGTGGTGTAAAGATACGACAACATGATGACGCTGTTCACTTTTCGAACGGCAACTTTTGTGTTTTTAGTCGATTTTTACTCTACTAAAGTCCTACTTTTAGGACTAAAAGTCCTAGTAGGCTTTTAAGTAAAGCGTATTTGTCATTTTAAGTACCTTTTTTATAATCAGTTCGATTGTAACTTGTAGTAAAAGAAGGCTAATGACATATTTTTTTTAATTATTTTTTTTTAATCACACTTTTTGTAAGTGTCAATGAACCAAAATGACTTTAATTGTTCAAAGCGGCGTGCGTTAATTTCTGGCCAGGTAGGACAACTCGGACTAGGTATTTGCATGCAGTCGTGCATGTGACTCATTCAGAGTTATCGTCTTCCGTTATAAACACACACCTCTCTGTCTGTTATGTCGACGAGAACGAGGTTAGTGTTGTGTATGTGATGTGGATCGACAGAATGGAATCTGACTGTAAAAACAGTCCTCTTTTTTTCAGTTCAGTTCTCTTCTCCCTCTCACTTCTCTCACTCAGTCCCTCGCTAATGACTAGATCTGTTTCTATCCAGGTTACTACAGTAAAGGAAAATACAAGTCAAACAAATACAAAACAACTGAACTGGATCAAGTTTAGAAGTATGGATGGGATAAATACAATGCTAATCATTGGTATTTATTTCACATCAGCAAGTGGGTGTACATAAATGTGAAGTTTTGTGGCGCAACAATTAGAATTTGTGCAAAACCATCTGTTACAGGTGCAACGCTATACAGCATTTTATACATGACTCGCTTTCTTTAACAACTTTTTATTGGTTCAACGTGGCTTTAACAGAGTTGTCTATGTAAATGCGTACTTATGAGGGAAAGGTTAGGTGTATTCAGAGACAGGTTACGCACTCTACATTCAGATTATGCAAATTACCTGAGTGTAGTTCATACCACCGATGCTGCCAGATTTTCCTTGAGTAGAAGCGTGCCATGCTTGGTTTTTCTAGATCTCTGCTTTTAAAAATAAGCACTCACCTTTAGGCCTGAAAGAAATGGGATAGGAAATGCAGTCTGAAGAAGGAAATAGCATGTTGTTGTTGTTGTTGTTGTATTTTTCATTTAAAAATGAAAAATAAAAAAGACTAATCGGTACCTTCGGGATTTTGCAATTACAGAAATGAACACAAATCAACGCAATTTTTCAAGAATTTCTGCAGAGTTGGGCCAAGACGTGTCATGTGACGTCATCACAACACGCATTCGGTCAAGGTCCACTTCGATTCTCGCGCGTCGAATACTTCAGTACAGCTAAAAGGTCTCATTTACCAACAAACACCACAGAGAGAGACTGTATAAACAATTTGGTGCAATTGAAATTTGGTTAATTCAAGTAGGTTTCCTCAAAAAAGCACCAACACTCCGCATATTGCATAACAAATTGGGTACAGAAGTCTGCAGAAAAATCAAGCATTTTTGGCCACAACTATACCAAAAGAACTTCGGAATCCTATATGGACTGAATAATACGGTGATGGATGATCGAGAAAATTACAGTTCATCCATCACATTACTCACTGCAAAATTGGTTTAGTTTAAGAGCCTTCCATTGTTTATATTCAGGAGGTTTGTAAAATAGCACTTGATCCAGCACATTCTGTTCTTTTGCATTTAAATGCATTATTATTATTATGTATATATAAAAAAAAATGATTTGGGTGCTGATAGTTCAGTATGTCTAGCAGTTGTTCAACACTACTAACAGGGGACACTCTGAGTGGTTAAGGAAACCCGATTCGTTGGAATAACTCTGGACCGTAAACTGAGTTGTATCCCTCACATAAAGTCCCCTTTAGGGTCCTTTAAAATGTCACCAACTCAAAGTTTGTTTGTAGAACCAAATGAACCTGCTCTGGAGAACAGACGCCTCCAACTCGCCCTACAATATACAGCCACGCTGAAGTCCAACAAAGAAAACCCAGCTTACCATCCTGTTTTCTCAACACATTCTTCAAGCCTATAAGAACAAAAACCAAGACATATCTGACCAAATCATATTTACAAAATCTAAAAGTAGATATGAGCATACTGGAACAGATACACTTCTGTATTATTCCACCCCCTCACTGAAGCTTTAAAAAAAACAAACAAGAAAAACATTATTTCAGACCTACAGTGAGGGGGAAAAATGTATTTGATCCCCTGCTGATTTTGTACGTTTGCCACCTGATAAAGAAATGATCAGTCTATAATTTTAATGGTAGATTTATTTGAACAATGAGAGACAGAATAACAACAAGAAAATCCAGAAAAACGCATGTCGAAAATTTTATAAATTGATTAGCATTTTAATGAGGGAAAGAAGTATTTGACCCCTCTGCAAAACATGACTTCGTACTTGGTAATGACTTAGTATTGGCAGCATTCCTCCTCCTCCAAACATGGCGAGTTGAGTTGATGTCAAAGAGCTCCATTTTGGTCTCATCTGACCACCAGAGGACAACTGGGTGAAAGTGTTGTGGTCAGATGAGACCAAAATGGAGCTCTTTGACATCAACTCAACTCGCCGTGTTTGGAGGAGGAGGAATTCTGTCTATGACCCCAAGAACACCATCCCCACTGTCAAACATGGAGGTGGAAACATTATGCTTTGGGGGTGTTTTTCTGCTAAGGGGACAGGACAACTTCACTGCATCAAAGGGACGATGGACGGGGCCATGTACCGTCAAATCTTGGGTGAGAACCTCCTTCCCTCAGCCAGAGCATTGAAAATTAAAAGTAATCACGAAGTCATTACCAAGTACTAAGTCATGTTTTGCAGAGGGGTCAAATACTTATTTCCCTCATTAAAATGCAAATCAATTCATAACATTTTTGACATGCGTTTTTCTGGATTTTCTTGTTGTTATTCTGTCTCTCACTGTTCAAATAAACCTACCATTAAAATTATAGACTGATCATTTCTTTGTCAGTGGGCAAACGTACAAAATCAGCAGGGGATCAAATACTTTTTTCCCCCTCACTGTAACAAGAAACAAAAAATCTCACCCAAATGACTTTCAACAACTCCTCTACATTAGAGAAATATATCAATCACACACCCCCAATATATATATATATATATATATATATATATATATATATATATATATATATATATATGGATGGATGGATGGATGGATGGATGGATGGATCAGAATCTGAACACCATGTATCATCTGCATTTGTGATCAATCACCAAAAAAAAAGGAATATCCATCCCCAACCACAGCTCAGTTTTTCAGCAGAGGCAAACGCTGTTGTCTTAGCACTGGACTCCATAAAGTATATGCAACAGAAAAACATTCTGATAATTACAGATTCAAAATCATGTCTTCAAACAACGTCATCCCTAAAACACGATCACCCAACACTTGTAAAGATTCTTTGCAAATTGTTGGATCTGGAGGCCCAAAATTTTAACATACTTCTGCTGGGTACTGGGACAATGTGGAATTCCGGGAAATGAAGATGCAGTCACTGCTGCAAAAGAAGCATTATCAGCGGATTTCAAAAAGTGTCCAATACTTCCCACTGACCTAAAACCCATAATGAACTCATACATTAACAATAAATGGCAAACTGAGTGGGACCAACGCACCATGAACAAACTCCATGAAATCAGCCCTATTGTTGGCAAAAGAAACGTTTCTCTGTTCTCAAATCTCCGGGACTAGATCATCTACACCCCCTGTCGAATAGGTCACTCCAGGATGACACGTTTTTACTATTAGGAGAAGACTCACCATCATGTACCTTCTGACAGAATACATTATCCTTGAAACATGTTTTATTAGACTGTACTGGTCTTAACCCCTTAGACATTTCTCACCATGAAAAGAGCCATAGAAGCTGGCATGGTGTTAAATCAAAAACCAAACTAACAGGGGATACTACAGAATCGTGTGTTAAGCTTAACTGAAAGTATTTAAAGTGCAGTATAATAGTAATTCAACCCCAATTTCAAAAAAGTTGGGACAGTATGGAAAATGCAAAAACAAACAAAAAGAGTCACTTGAAAATTCAATTCGCCCTGTACTATATTCTAAACACATTATTAGCACATTATTTGATGTTTTACTTTGTGAATTTCAATTATTTTTGAAAACATACACTCATTTCAAATCTGATGACTGTAACGCACTCCGAAAAAGTTGGGACAGTCGACTGTTTACCACTGTGTAACATCAGCTTTTCTTTTAACAACACTTATTAAGCGTTTGGACGCTGAGTGAAGACACCAGTTGGTTAAGTTTACCAAGCGGAATTTTCCCCCATTGGTCCATTATGCATTTCGTTATGCATTATGCATTTCGAGCCTTCGTTGCCTTATTTTGCGCTTCATAATGCGTCACACGTTCTCAATCAGAGACAGGTCAGGGCTGCAGGCAGGCCATGCTAGCACCTGCACTCTCTACTTACGCAACCATGCGCTTGTAATCCAGGCAAAATGTGGTTTGCCGTTGTCCTGCTCTGGATGGCAGAGCTCCAAAATGTGTAGGTATCTTTCAACATTAATGGTGCCCTCACAGATGTGCAAGGTACCCAAGCCATGGGCACAGACACACCCCCATACCATGACAGTTGCTGGCTTTTGGACCTGATGCTGACAACAGCTTGGACGGTCCTTTTCCTCTTTGGCGCAGAGAAAATGACGGCTGTTTTGTCCAAAAACTATTTGACATGTTGACTCATCAGACCACAAAACATGATTCCACTGTGCTACTGTCCATCTCAGATGAGACCGAGCCCAGAGAAGTGGGCGGCGCTTCTGGACAGTGTTGATGTGTGGCTTCTGCTTTGCACAGTAAATCCTTAACTTGTATCTGTGGATGCAGCGGCGAATGGTGTTGAGTGACAAAGGTTTACCAAAATATTCCCGAGCCCATGTCAGGATATCCATTACAAGACGGTTTTTAAGTCAATGACGTCTGAAGGATCGGAGATCACGCTTATTCAGAAGTGGTCTTCAGCCTTGTCCTTTATACACCAATATTTGACTGGATTCCTTGAATCTTTTAATTATATTGTGCACTATAGAAGGTGAAATACCCAAAATCCTACTGATTTGTCTTTGGGGAATGTTTTTCTCAAAGTGTTGGATTACTCTCTGATACATCTGTTGGCAGATTGGCGAGCATCGACCCATCTTTGCTCTTGAAGGACTAGGGATTTTTTGGAGGCTCCTTATAAACTATAATTAGACGATTACCTCACCTGTTTCACATCACCTTCTTATTTCAACTTCGCTATTAGTCCTAAATGACCCCTTTCCCAACTTTTTTGGAACATGTTGCATGTATAAATTTCAAAATAAACGTTTACCTTCAAAAAAAAACCCCAACTATGCAGCTGATTAGGTAAAACATCAAATACCTTTGTTTTTTTTTTTGTTTAAATACAAGTCAAAATACATTTACAAATCACTCCTCTTTGTTTTTATTAGCATTTTCCATACTGTTCCAGTATTTTTCAGAATTGGTGTTGTACTTATTCCAAAATACTGTGTATAAAAAGTGATGCTTTTATGGAAATTAGTCAAATCTAGTATTATCAGTTTTATTGCTAAATTAAATTCAGTAGTAATGGCTGAATTTGTCTAAAACTGTCTTCCTGAATGCTAAGCAAAACTGAACTGAAACTATTAAATGTAAACAGGACACTATTATGGCATTGGCTGTGCCGGGCCGTACTGTGTGTTTTTGCAGTATGTAGACATTTTGCAACAGTGCAACATCAGCAGCATCTCGGACTCGGAGTTAGACTGTAGTCATAATGCCATCTCTGTAGACACTGCCTCACTGTTAATCATAGCACAGGGAACATAGTGTATGTGTCATAGGGCTGTTGCGACACATACACAGGACACGCTCTGAAAAAGTATTGCAAAAGCATGAACGTTTACGTGCTTAGTTTCGTCTGTGGTATTGTTGTTGCTTACACTTCCTGAGCTTGAAGCGCGTGAGGAAGGTGATGTTTGTCAAAAAAACAAAACCATGTGGCTTTGCACATTTGGACAAGTGTAGTCTTGACTGTTCAGATGTCTATGTTTGTAATCTAAGTAAAATTCCGAATGCTTTTTCAGATTGATATTACATGTCGTTATAGGTAGTCTATGATGAGCTCCATCTGGATCTTCTCTCAGTTAGTGTTGCTGCTTCCCCTGACCTTGTACTGAATACATGTCACTGCCAAGTTGGAAATTAGGTGCATTGTTTTCTCTGAGCAGAACAAATTTTGGCTGGTTGTCAATATATCTGGTGCCTCACACAAGTTTCACCTGTGTGTGGGGAAATGCTGCAGGAATGTATGAGTCGCTGCAATGCAGTGTACTGTGTGAAACTCTGTGTGTGAGAGAAACCGAGTGAGTCTTCATTGCTAATGCTAAATGCACCATGACAGACTGAAACCTTGGCAGCAGATTAACTTGACGAACCGTCAATCTGGATCAAGGCTTGAGAAAAGATGAACAAACGATTTAAAAGGTTTTACTTATCACAACCTTGGCTTGGCCCACTGATATTCGTCTGACTGATTTTTCTTTTTGGTCTTGGCTGTAAATTGGATTTCCGGGGATCTTCACAGTCAGACGTTTGCCTTTTAACAGATTAGTTTGACTGCTAGTCAAAGTTTGAAATTCACCATAAAACAATCCAGAGTGGAAGTTCGGTACATTTATTTATTTACCTGACAAATTATATGCATTGAGGCCATTTCTACGGCCCGATGCAGTGTTCCACAATAGGGTCCTATCGCACCCAAACCAAACACTGACTGAAGAACAGTAAAGAACAACTTGTTAAATATTAACCGAGTACTGCTCAAGGGTGTAACTGTTGTCAAATGTACAGATATTTATAAAGTAGTCATAAATATTTAGTGAACATGAAATCATCAGAATGCAGCACTGTACATTTCTACATCTATATTCATTCAAATGTATGTCTTTAGAGGGTAGATATAGTTTTACATTTAGATACATTAGAGTCAAAAGAGATTGATATAAACTTGAGGAATCACGTGGACAGTTTCACTTCCTGCTGATTTACTGGTATTGGCGTACATCTAAACTTTAGGAACTCTCAGGTGCTTGGAAAAGGCTTTTTAAAAAAAAATAAATAAATTGTGAACTGAGTATTCTTGAATTATTTCCCGATTTTTTATTCTTGATTCTGAGAAGTCTAGAATATGTGCGGTATTGATGATATGTTTGATGGTATGTTCTAGAAATCTATTTCTATTCCAGAATTTCATTTCTATTCTAGTTCTAAGAAATCCAGAATGTGTGTAGTTAATGGAAGGCTTGAAAAAGAATGTTTGCATTTGATGGATAACTCTAGAACTCTTCCATTTCTATTTTTGATTCTAAGAATTCTAGAAATTGTGCGTTTGACTGAACATTTTACAACTACATTTCTGTTCTTGACTCTAACACTGACAGACTGAAATTCTAATTTTAGGGATTGAAAATTCTAGAACTACTTAGTTTGTATTCTTGATTCTGTGAAGACTAGAAAGCGTGCAGTTGATGGAATATTGCTACAATATTCCATTTCTATTTTTGATTCTGAGAAATCTAGAATGTGTGCGTTTGATGCGGCATTTCTATTCTTGACTCTAACACTGACAGAACATTGTAGTACTATAACATTCATTTCAATAGTTTTTTTTGTATAGTGCCATTGTCTATACAAAAAATATATAGTGACCATTGTCACAAAGCAGATTTATAGAAATATATCAGTTCTGGATATCAATTTTTAATTTATCCCCTTGATTTTTGTTTTTGGTGAATTCTAGAATACATGTGTTTGAGCATCTAGAGTTCCTTTTATTTATCTTGAAGAAGAATTCTAGGTTGTTTGCATTTGAATGAACATTCTAGAACTACACCATTTCTATTCTTGATTCTGCAAAGTCTAGAGAGTGTGCAGTGGATGCAACATTCTGTAACTCTTGCATTTCTATTGTTGTTTTCTGAATACTCTAGAATGTGACTGTTCAGTGGAACGGCATTCCATTTCTAGTCTCGATTCTATTTTCGTTTTGTGTGTCAGAATTCTAGAATGGGTGCTGTTGTCAGAACATTTCAGAGCACTTCCTTTTCTATTTTCAATTCTGAGCAGTCTAGAATGTGTGCATTTTGACTGAACATTCTAGAACCCCTCCATGTGCAGTGCCTGGATTGTATTGTAGAAAGATTCAGGCTGGACAAGGGTACAGTAAATCCCGTTTCCTTTTAAGGACAGGCCAGTATGAACCTCGAGTGACATCATGGCAGTATCCGTCAGCTTTAGAGGAAACTGCAGCCTGCTGCCGGCCGGCATTACGTATTGTGCTGGTGTTGTTTTACTGCGTCCGCATTCTCGCACCACACGCTCCATCTCTCTCACACACACACACACACACACACACACACACACAGAGACCATTGTTTAGCTCCTGACACCAGGCACTCTGATCCCAAGCACAGGACATGACATTCCATCTGCTGCAGTGAAACACTAGCCTTTCATGGAATTGTTCATTTTTTTGTGTGTATTCGTTTGTCCAGGGCTTCGTAAATTATTATTAGATTTGTCTGTGCCTGTCGTCCGTTCAGAATGGAACAGGCTTTATCTAGAGTAAGAGAATACTACCTCTAAAAACTTAAAGGTAGGTATTTTGTTGCATAAATATTGTGTTAAATATATTACATAATATTGTGTCATCAGCACCATCAGAGAGATTCGAGGGTCACAATGATGACTACCGGCTTGGTATGTAATCAGTATTTGGTGTCAGACGCCTACTTTTTTAGTTTTGCACTGACTGTAATATACAGTATCTCACAAAAGTGAGTACACCCCTCACGTTTTTGTAAATATTTGATTATATCTTTGATTATTATATGTGACAACACTGAAGAAATGACACTTTGCTACAATGTAAAGTAGTGAGTGTACAGCTTGTGTAACAGTGTAAATTTGCTGTCCCCTCAAAATAACTCAAAATAACACAGCCATTAATTTCTAAACTGCTGGCAACATAAGTGTGTACACCCCTAAGTGAAAATGTCCAAATTGGGCCCAATTAGCCATTTTCTCTCCCCGGTGTCATGTGACTTGTTAGTGTTACAAGGTCTCCGGTGTAAATGGGGAGCAAGTGTGTTAAATTTGGTGTCATCACTCTCACACTACCTCATACTGGTCACTGGAAGTTCAACATGGCACCTCATGGAAAAGAACACTCTGAGGATCTTAATAAAAGAGTTGTTGCTCTACATAAAGATGGCCTAGGCTATAAGAAGATTGCCAAGACCCTGACACGGAGCTGCAGCACGGTGGCCAAGACCATACAGCGGTTTAACAGGGCAGGTTCTACCCAGAACAGGCCTCGCCATGGTCGACCAAAGAAGTTGAGTGCATGTGCTCAGCGTCATATCCAGAGGTTGTCTTTGGGAAACAGATGTATGAGTGCTGCCAGCATTGCTGCAGATGTCGAAGGGGTGGGGGGTCGGCCTGTCAGTGCTCAGACCTTAAGCCGCACCCTGCGTCAAATTGGTCTGCATGGCTGTTGTCCTAGAAGGAAGCCTCTTCTAAAGCCTGCAAACAGTTTGCTGAAGACAAGCAGACTAAGGACATGGATTACTGGAACCATGTCCTGTGGTCTGATGAGACCAAGATAAACTTATTTGGTTCAGATGGTGTGAAGCGTGTTTGGTGGCATCCAGGTGAGGAGTACAAAGACAAGTGTGTCTTGCCTACAGTTAAGCATGGTGGTGGGAGTGTCATGGTCTGGGGCTGCATGAGTGCTGCCGGCACTGGGGAGCTACAGTTCATCGAGGGAACCATGAATGCACTGTGACATACTGAAGCAGAGCATGATCAGTATGCAGTATTCCAGCATGATAACAACCCCTAATACACCTCCAAGACGACCACTGCCTTGCTAAAGAAGCTGAGGGTGAAGGTGATGGACTGGCCAAGCATGTCTCCAGACCTAAACCCTATTGAGCATCTGTGGGGCATCCTCAAACGGAAGGTGGAGGAGCTCAAGGTTTCTAACATCCACCAGCTCCGTGATGTCGTCATGGAGGAGTGGAAGAGGACTCCAGTGGCAACCTGTGAAGCTCTGGTGAACTCCATGCCCAAGAGGGTTAAGGCAGTGCTGGAAAATAATGGTTGGCAAACAAAATATTGACACTTTGGGCTCAATTTGGACATTTTCACTTAGGGGTGTACTCACTTTTGTTGCCAGCGGTTTAGACATTAATGGCGGTGTGTTGTTATTTTGAGGGGACAGCACATTTACACTGTTACACAAGCTGTACACTCACTACTTGTCATTTCTTTAGTGTTGTCACATGAAAAGATATAATCAAATATTTACAAAAATGTAAGGGGTGTACTCACTTTTGTGAGATACTGTAGATAGAATTCCATTACTTCTTAGACATCTACAATTTAGCCATAGCTTTTCCTAAAAGTCATATTTTGACCCCTTGCTACACAGATGGAGGAAACACCTGTAAACTGTGAATTCGTGAGCCAACTGAAAAGGAAAGGGCAAGGATTTTGCATTTGTGTTGATTAACAGGCGTTCAATAATAAAAATAAATAAATAAAGCGCAGAGTAGAATGACATAATATAGCCTACTCATATATATATACTTTATTATTATGTGCAGTATAATATGAACATGGAGTGGACTGCAGACATGTAATTGTTAATTTTGTAATGTCATTTTTTTTTTTATGTCAGCATGGAGCTGTTCCATCGGCCAACATACTTGGGGCTTTTGTGATAAATTCTGGTTTTAAACCAGCACTGGCTGAAGTGTGAATTGGTTATTTTCGTCCTGTGTTCATGTCTGATACAGTTCTCAGGAAAATACGGAACAATGTGGGTATCAGATCAGCCTGCAAGATTGCAAAATTCAGGTTGTGTGAGGAGTGTGGGCTTTCGTCTTTGGAAAAGTTGGATTCTCTCCCACTGCAGAGACAAATGATTTCATTGTTTCTCCACTACTGGTGAATTTCTGCATCGCTTAAAGCTCATAAATTTACCAACCCAAACTTCTCTTGTATGCTGAGCACTTTGCCAAAGTTACCCACAGTATTATATATTCCATACACAGTCGAGTGATTTAACCTTACTGTCTGAGAACTTTTGAAAGATCACGTCTCATGTTCCTAACGCCAGTCATCTTTCTTCCCTGTTTTGTTGTGCTCCAGAGACTTCGACTCCCTCTCCAAAGAAAATGTCTACGAGAACAACCGGCTGGTGAGTATCACCTTCACCTAGTCATTTTGAAGCCTTGGTTGTAAATAATATGAAAATTAGAGGGTTTGCCACACACTGACATTTTAGCTGAGCTCGGGGGTTTAGACTCTTGTGGTTAATGGCTCACACTTTCTGATGTTCCACTGGTCTTGTTTTGGCTGGAGCTCTAAAATGGTCGGCAGTATTTTAGCAAAATAATAAATAAATAAAAAAGTTTAATCCTCTTTGGAAATTGAAGAGACACGGAAGGAGACTAGTGGTGCTGTACATACTGGTTAATATTATGCTAGCTGACGGATCGGAATCAACCAAACAACAATTTTATAATACAAGTTGTGTTTGTGGGTTAAAAAAACCAACAAAAAAAAAACTTGGCGAAATAACAATCTAATACTAAAACTGTGATGTAATTCATATCATGCTAGACTGTTCTCAGTATTGGGAAAACAATCAGGTATCCGCTTTTATACATTCACAATTCATTGTAACAAGTAATTGATCGAATATTAAAATGCACCCATTCATCCGTCCATCTGAATCATCCTATGCCTTGTTCAATGTTACAAATATTTCCAAATCTTTGATTTACACTTGAAAAACCACAAAAAAAACAACCACCTCTCCGCAAGAAATATTGTGATACATATCAAGTATTGCAAAGGTGGACAAATCAAACATTCAGTAGCCTACCAGGCATGCTCTCATGTGATGACCAATCCCATGCTTTGGTTGCCCAGAAATCTGATTGACTAGACTAAAAAGTGGTAACTGACATAATGTAATAGTCTGTGGCGAGTTAGTTGGCTAGTTAAGTGCATTAATAGAGATGCAGACAAGTATCGACAAAACATCAGCAAGTCATTGAGCAATGTTTAACCGCAGAGTGATTGCTTGTTGTGCTAGCAGGAGAATTATATGATGGCTTTGCTCTGCATTATACAATACAGTATATCCTGCTCAGTTCTGTCTTGGATTCTTATTCAGATCTCATTAATCCAACTAGTAAACATTGTACCAACAGTCAGATCAGCTTGGCCAATGTGTGTAGTGCAGCAGGTGTTGGTATTCATAAGCATTCGCTATAGTTTTACACACATCGAGGTGTCAATGTTTTGTTTAAATAAACATACCAAACGAAACAATGTATTTCATGAAAGTCACTGGTGACCATTAGCCTACCGAGTTGCCGGGCAACTATGAATATGTGTAAAACAAATAGACTAGACACGTCATCTTCTTGTCCCAGACACCTGGGCTTGTGATTTGTCCACACATGAATTGTAAAGGTTACGTCAAGCATCCTATCACAATATGACACTTTTGTCGCATTAGACACATCTGCTGAGTATTTAACAGTAATCACCAGGTATTCACCAGCTGTAACATCTAGAGTCAGGTTGCCACTAAACCTGCTGAGACAGCAGTTGGAGCCTGTCATTATCAGAGCTCAAGAGCTCACCTATCTTATCGGCTCTCTGGAAAACATTTTTACCTTTGCAAAGTAATTTTGTCCCGGTGTTAAAGGTGCAGAGCATGCTAAAGTCCAAATGAAGTCAACAAGAGTTAAGAGTCAAAATAAATAAAAAACATGCCTCTTGTTGTCCCAGGCATTTGAGGTGGCAGAGTCAGAGCTGGGTATTCCGGCCCTGTTGGATGCAGATGATATGGTGTCCATGAAAGTGCCTGACCGTCTGAGCATCATCACCTACGTCTCACAATACTACAACAACTTCACCAACAAATCTCACGGTGAGTGGACACCAATGTAAAGCGCACACACAGACTTACACAAACATGGCTCACTGTGAGGCCAGGTGAAGGTTAACGCTTTCATGCCTGAGGGTTTTTTTTGTGTGTGTGTGTGTTATGTGTAATTGTAACATGATGTGATTTTTTTTTCTTTTTTTAATTAAGTGAGGAGGGTAACAATGCAGGTAAAGCAATTTAGAATGAAGATGTCAATGCTATTTCAAATTGCGCAACCATGTCCTTATAAGTGTATAAACCTTATTAAAAATGGACTTTAATGCTGATATGCATCATTAATACCAATCACTTATTTATACCCGTATATACAATAATGTGTGTTTTGTCTATATATAGTTGCAATCAAAATTATTCAACCCCCACTGCAAATCAAGTTTATTGTCAAAAAATCACTTTCAGCTGTTTGCAATGAACAAATAAAACAAAAGCCATTGAAATAGTTCAACACAAGGAATGCTTCAAGTGGTTTCCCCAAATTCAACTGAAAATGCAACTTATGACTTCTCCAGTTTCAAAATTATTCAACCCCTTCATGGCAAGTATTTTTAGTACTTAGTAGAGCACCCTTATGCAGTTATGACCTGCTGCAAACAAGATGCATAGCTTCTAGCAGCGTTCCTGAGGAATCTTAACCCATTCCTCATTAACAATGGCCTCCAGTTCAGTAATATTCTTGGGTTTGCGTGCTGCAACCGCCTTCTTCAAATCCCACCAGAGATTTCTATGGGGTTCAACTCAGGTGACCGTGATGGCCTTGTAGAATCTTCCAGGATTTCTTCTGCAACCAAGCCTTGGTGGAATTTGAGGCATGCTTGAGATCATTGCCCTCTTGGAAGGTCCAACGACACCCAAGCTTCAGCTTCCTGACAGACGGCATGACGTTTCCTCCTAGGATTTCCTGATACTTCAATAAGTCCATCTTGCCTTCCACACGCTGCAGGTTTACAGTGCCAGAGAATGCAAAGCAGCCCCAGAGCATCACCAAGCCACCACCACGCTTGACTGTGGTCAGAGTGTTCTTTCTTCATTCTTCTTCCTCCAGACATACCGCTGATCCATCATGCCAAAAAGTTCCAGTTTTGTTTAATTGCTCCGCAGAACAGAATCCCAAAACTTCTGTGGCTTATTTATATGATTTTGAGCCACCTTTTCTTGTGCTTTTGGGTCAGTAGTGGTGTACATTTTGGACTTCTTGCATGGAAACCTTCTGCGTTTAGTATGCGTCTTACTGCGCTCACTGAAACCTCAGTGCCTCTTGTCACCACCAAGTCTTGCTGAAATCTGATTGCAGCCATTGATGGCTTCCTTTTCTTCCCCGTCCAGTTATTTCATGGATTTTCTACACCTAGCCAGTTCAAGTATTTCACGTGTTCCAGCTCAAGCACACCTGGTGCAACTACTGAAGCTAACTAATTGATTAATTGCATGAGGTGTGCTTGAGACAACACCTGTTTTGCATATTTGTGCTGTTGTGAGGGATTCTATTCAGGGGGTTGAATAATTTTGAAAGTGGAGAAATCATAAGTTGCATTTTCAGTTGAATTTGGGGAAACCAAAACACATTAACGTTGTGTTGAACTATTTCGATTGCTTTTATGTGTTCATTGCAAACCGCTGAAAGTCTTGAATAATTGCAACTGAATGTATGTAGGTGTATATCATTCTTACCCCTTGTTAATTGTTGTTCTATTAATCATAGCCATGTTCAGTTTTTATTTTATTTTTAAGTCGCTCAAAAAAATCCCTACACCAATTTAATAGAAACATGCCGTGTAAGTAATCAATGTGTCCAAACAGACGACAGTAACATGACAAACTGCATTTTTTTTGTCCTGATGATATTAAAAAGGCAAAAAAAAAAAAAAAGAGGTTGGTGAGAGAACCGCTTATACTGTAGCTTCTATTATGTAACGTTACTCATTTCATGGACATTCCAAAGCATTAAGATAAGATTAGACTTTATTCATCGGTGAGAAATATCTTGGCAACAGTTACTCTATGTAGTTGCAGAAACAGTAACTATAAATGGATAAAAAGATAAAGGTATCATTCTTTAGTAAATACAAAATTATAAAGAAGAATAAACCACTTCAGGGTGCGCTGTTAAAGGTAAGACAATCTTTACATCACACCACCTTGTTTTTAATTCAGAAAGATGACCTTGAGAGGTTGGTGAAAGCCATTGCATTTAGATGGAAGAGTAGTGGGAAAAAAAAATATTTTTAGCTTTCAAGTGGCTGATACCGATCATTAACAAGATAACAGTAATTTTGGTTTGAGAACTGATGATACTGTTTATACTAATATAATTTCTTTTGACACATGTAGTGGAATGAGCTTAGGGATACTTGGTGTTCAAATTTAGATACAAAACCCTGTTTTTCTCTTTACAGCTAATCCTCCCTGTATGAAGAGACCGGGTAGTTCAGGTCATATTGAACCAGCAATAAAGAAACCACCCACACCCCTAGAAGACAAAACCGAATCATCTGAGGTAGGAAACTGCAATATAATTGTAGTTGTATACGACTCCCTCTGTTTCTACAATTCTAACAGCCTCTTGCGTGCGTGCTTATGGAAAAGGCTTCTAAATTTAACATAATCATCAAAAGTACCAAGTTGTTATTATGCGCTAAGAGCTTAAGCTTTTGGAAACACGTCCCAGATGCAGAGAGAGACAGACAGAGCCCAAATCTGGCCCCAGTCCATGTCCTCAGTCAAGACTAATGCATCCTGAAAGCCTATGCACAAGCATTGCGCGCTAATGAATCCGGCCTCTCAGGGTGTGGGAAAGAGCAGCCGAGCAGAGCAGTGCTTTTTCTGCACCATTAAAACATTTGGTTATGGGGAAATGGATCAAAAACTGTTTGGCTGCAAATGCGCGAGCGTTTTGGGTTTCAGTCAAAGGATTTGAAGAGTTCTAAATGTGCCTCAGATGTGTCCGAGCTCCTCTGCATTCAGCATTGTGTTAGAAGACGAGTCTCGTTAGTACTTAAATGTTTTCCAGACACATTAATCCTCGTCTTCTGTCACTATAGCCCATAGATTGGTTTAGTCTTAGTTTAGAAATCTGGCCAGTAACATGGGGCCTCAAGTCAGCCGATATTTTATTTTTTGCTTTACTGCAGCATCAAGAAACACATGAGGCAGTCCTATAGATCAAACAATATGGTAAAAATCACCCAAAACTAGTTTTCAAGATCATAAAACATCATACTTGATAAGTTCCAAAAGTGTCACAAACGTACTTGTACCCTTTTCAAGAAATCCAGATCTATGAATATGGAAATTTAGAACTAAGACTGAGCAATATGACAATTCAATACAAAATTCATATTCGGTGAGAAAAGATAACATGCAGCACTGAATAATTTACTCGAGAGGTCGAGCTTGTGGTTCTTATCTCCTGCGGGGTTCATTACTAATTATGATTTTCCACCGAGATATTCGGCTCCCTCAGTAAGTTTACAGTAGTGACCACTTATATAATGTGACCAGTCTGTGCACTCTAATTAGTAAACATGTTATATAAGGTTTAGTTTCCTGATCGTTGGTCTGTTTTGCAGTATTGTTTAGAAGAGAACATCCTCTCTCTGCCCTCTTCCGTGCTCCTGCCGCTATTCTCGGCCCTCTTCAAACGGAACTTTGTTTTTCTCCCTCTTTCTCACCCTTTTCCTCCTCTTCTTAATTGTCGTTGACCTCACTGCTCCCATCTGACCCTTTACATGGTTAGTACAATGGCCTGGGTTTATGACCTTTAGCATTTCCAAACATTAAGCCCTTAATTCAACTCTTTTTATTGATAGATTTTATACTCCGATATCGATCCATTCATGATCTTCTCCAAATTCCTTTTCCTCTACTGGGTCCACACAGCTGAATGCCGACAGCCAATCAAAACGCAGCAATCTGAGCAGTACGTGTGCAGCCTGTGAGAAACATGTTCATCTGGTGCAGAGGTTCCTTGTCGATGGCAAACTCTACCACCGCAACTGTTTCAGGTAAGACATTATGAGATAATGATAATGAGGCTTTATTGGTCACATACATATACATGCACAGTGAAATTAATTTCTTCACATACCCCAGTATGTTAGGAAGTTGGGGCTAGAGTCATGAAACGGCGCCCCTGGAGCAGAGCGGGTTAAGGGCCTTTCTCAAGGGCCCAACAGTGGCAGCTTGGCAGTTGGGGCTCGAACCCCTGACCTTCCGATCAGTAACCCAGAACCTTAACCGCTAAACCACGGCCCCTAACTGAACATTTGGCTTATGGTTGAAAGACAAATGCTAATGCTCGTTTGATTCATCAGTGAATCAAACTTTATGTATTTTGTTAATAAGTAGTTTTTATTTAAGATTATATTATTTCCCCAAATGAGTAGTTTGGGGAAATAGTTCTAATTTAGAACTTAGGAGAAACAGCCATCAAGTGCTTGGGAACGATTTGGGAAATTTAAGAAATGCCTCCTGAGTGTAGCTCCCTCATGCAGCTGGTTGAGAAAATGCCAAGTGTGTGCAAAGCATCATGGACATTTAAGAATTCATACTTTTAAGAATTTATAGAAAAAGAAAAAAGTTTTGATTTGTCTATTACACATGTGTTATTTCATAGTGTCTTCCTCTTGTTGTTGTTATTATTATTATAAAATAGAAGAAAATTGTAAAAAAGAAAAAAGAAAACTTATAATCAGCTGTCCTCAGGAGACCGAAAGCTTTCTTATTTCACAAGAAGGTGCCATTATTTATACTGCAAACTGATTAAGCTAGCCCTGTGTATAAATTTCAGGTGTATGGAATGTAGCAGCACTTTATTGCCTGGCTCTTACAAACTCGTGGGAGATGCCGGATCACTGGTCTGCAAACACCACTTCACCAGGATATCCTCAAATAGCCAGAATGGTCGTGCAGATCTGAACAAGCAGCTTAGCCCAGTATCCTCGAACGCCAGCCCCGAATCCCCTCCAAGTGGGGGAAGTTTGGAAAAAGCACTGCCAGATCATTCAGATGCCAATGAACACATCACTCCATCTGAAAACTCACCAAAAACACACTCTCTTGAGAGAGAGATCATGCAGAATGAAAAAGGAGGGGAGGAGATAAGAGAGGAATGTGAGGGTAGTGCGAAAGAGCAGATAGAACCCTGCCCTCCCAGTCCGCCAAATCCATTTGATGAATCTGATGAAGAGGAACCAAAGGAGGAAGAGCAGCCACAGCCAACTACAGAAGTTGCTAATGGCGTCCTTCCTCTGACGCCAGTGAGGACCACCGCAGGAGAGGATCGACCAATACCTGCCCCTAGAAAAACGTCTGACCCCTCCCCTAGTGCTCGTCCTGTGCCCAGGCCACGCCCACCAAAACCCATGCAGAGTCCAGCATTCAATGGTGGGTGTTTTTTTTTTCTTTCTTTCTTTCTTTCTTTTTTCTTGCATTAGTCGAAAATAGAATTTTTCAGGTTTTGTTTTCTACTTGGTCTAATTGATTTTAATTTAGTTTATATAATTGGACCAGGAATAAAAGTGGTGGAAATGTAATTTGTGCTCGTTGGACAGAAATATGGGGAAGTATTCAGAGAGAACATGGAATTGGTGTTCAATAATGACACTGACACAAATAATGTAAATAAAAAACCACAACAACTGTCCACACTTTTTTGGTAGTTCCCATGTTTCTTTGTACAGTTAAACCTTAATATGGTTCCTTTGAAGCAGTCCTTTGCTTTTTTTTCACCTTGCAACTTTCCTCTCAGTTTGGTCATATGCCAATTCTCAACCAGTAGCTAGCTTTCCCCTATCACACGACAGCTATCAATCAGGAAAGGTAAAGATTATTGGCTAGTGCCACTCCAATTGACTGGGGAGAGAGTGTGCAATCCCTCCCACTTAGGGAGCATAGCTTATTTTTTCTTTCTTAGTCTCCTGATTTTCCGTTCTGCCCTTCTTTCTTTCTTTCTTGCTGAACTAGAAAATGAAGGTGATCGCAGACCAGTTCCACGTGAAAGATCCCGGTCACCTGCAAGGTAAGACTTGTATCTACTGACCCATCTCGAGATCCATTCTCTGTCTGTCTCTTTTCCTGTTTATGAATGTCTTCATGTGTCACCGTGTCTCACCTCCCTGATTGCCATTGCTCCCACCTCCCTCATCAGCTTCATTCAATCCAGTGATGCTGCCAAACCCAAAGACCCTCCCTGGCTGGCTCTTGTCAAACAAGAGTCCAAGAAAAAGATTGCTCCTCCTCCTCCCAGACCTGTTACCACTCCTCCACACTCTACGTCCACTCCTGCCAGGATCGAGGCGGAAACCCGTCCAGCCACGCCCCCTAATCCTTTTGAGGATGAAAACGATGAGGAGGCAGAGGCTGAATCTGTAGAAGCACCAGTCCCGTCTTCTGTGGTTGCAGTCCATCCGTGGTACGGGATTTCCCAGACTCCCGAGGTCACCTCTGAGAGCCCCACCCTCTCCGAGTGTCCAGGAAGTGGCAAGAACAAAAAACGGCCAGCACCCAGAGCCCCAAAATCTGTCCCTACAGGTCAGTGACTGGTACTGACCAGAAACCTGGATTTTCCCATCACACATTCATGAGTTGTGAAAGGCTTGATTAGTCCAGGTATTAAAATATGAGAACATTAGGTGAATATTGATCTAATGATTGTTAATGCTTCATAAAGGTCTAATAAAGCATGGCATTAGAGTTTATAAAAATGCTTACTAACAAAGTAGATCGTTTTATGAATACTGGCTTGATGGACAGTGTTGCTGTTTGATATGTGTCCATAAGTCCCGTGCTGTTCCTCTTGTCCCTCACTCTACATTTTTGTTCTATCCATTTCCACTTGTGTTCTATTTCCTGTCTGCTCTTCCTTCAGCTCTTTCTCCATCTCAGTCTTCCTCTGCCTGTCCCTCTCCAGCTCTGAGCACCGAGAGCCTCTCCTCCTCTTCATCAGACCACGGCTTCCCCCGAACAGCTGCCACCACCGCTGCTTCGCAACGGCCGTCCATTCCTGAACAGGAACATCCGTTCACGAAAAGCGTGTCAGAACCATCAATCAACAGTCCTGTCTCCTCCCCTTCAGCTCTTTCATCTGAACCCAAGTCGCATCTCTCACCTAGTCCCTCCCCCTCGCAGCCCCACATTAATACTTGCTCCGCACCCGCCACACCAGAGTCAAACAGGAGTGCAGGAAGCAAGGCGCTGAGACCGCCCCCTCCCCGCCCACCAGCTGCTCCGAGTCCTCTGACCAGCTCTCCCTCCTCACAGCAAAACACACCCAATAAGGTTTGCAGCTTTCGAAGTCCCATAATGTGTTATATGGTTGCTGTTATAACAAATGATGAATACAGTTTGAATTTACATAATGCTAATGTATGCAAAAAAAAACCCAAATGTTTTAAAATCACACATTTTGATCATCTAATGCTTGTGGAACACGATTCATAATCAGCTTGTTCTGTTTCTAGTAGTACAAAATTACAGGCTAATTAAAATTTGACAAGTTTATTTATTTTTTTTCCCCTCCATATGACCGATGCAACTTTAGTACAGCAGGATATTTATTATATTTATACATAAGTTATTTAGGAAAATTGGTTGAACTGTTTGGTGTAATACTTTGTACTTTATCATGGGAAAAACCAAAACAACCCAAAGTCATTCAGTTGCTAAAAGTGACATATTTAATGGATTAGTTTTGAAGGTTACCATGACAGCAAACAGTTTTAAGTAGAGAAAGAGGTGATGAATAATGTGGGTATGCCTTTTGGCTAACCGCTATCAACTCTGTCCTATCCTCTTCTAATCCTTTTCCTATAAATCCTTCTCCCTTCCTCTCTCTCCCACTCCTTCCTTCTCTTGTTACTGCCCTCATTTACATTCTCTCCAACTTTCCACCACTCTTTTTTTTATAATTTTTTTTTAAACGTTCCTCTGTCTTTCTAGCGGGTAAATCCCTTTAATAGGAAGGCCTCCCAAACAGTCACTTCCCCACAGTCCAGACCCCCCAAAGGCCCTCGACCCGCTCGCCCTCCTGCCCCCGGACATGGCTTCCCTCTCATCAAACGCAAGGTACCCTTTGTTTGAAAGATCACCTCATGGATTTGAGCAGTGCTGAGTTGTCCTTCACACTCTTGTCCATCGTCCTGTTCCAGCAACTCTAATTACCCTGTACCATGTCACCGGCTGTGCAGGTGCAGTCAGATCAGTACATCCCTGTTGAGGACATCCACGTCGAGATGGGGACACTTGAGAGGCAGCTGGACGAGCTGGAAAGGAGAGGAGTGGAGCTGGAGCAGAGACTCCGAGACTGCTCTAATGGTGAGGCATCTACTGACCTGAGCTTTTATCCAAAGCGACTTACACACAGCACAGCTCACAAAAGCCTGAGGTTATTGATTACTTTTTAAAGAGTGTTTGCTTTCCTTACTGATACACTGACTTCCTGTTTCAGAGGAAGAGGAGGAGCAAATGCTGGTGGACTGGTTCACTCTGATTCACGAGAAACATCTACTGGTACGCCGAGAGGCAGAGCTGGTGTACACGTGAGTTATCAAGCACACTTTCGAGTTGAGGCAGATTTGGAATGTCTTTCAGGGGAACAGCTCATGACTGTGAACTGTTTTCTTGTCAGGGTGAAGCAGCAACATCTGGAAGAAAGGCAAGCCGACGTGGAATATGAGCTTAGGTGTCTCCTCAACAAACCAGGTGTGCACTGTTGACTCCCACCAAAAAAAAAAAAAAAAAACAAGACACTGATTCAAGTATCTGACTCATTCTACTCATCACTCATCTACTCATTCGCTCCTACCTATCTCTAATAGCGTTTTTACAGAACGAGGTTCGGCACAGCTTGTTAACAAATACAAACCCAGAACTATCAGTATCCAGGCGTGTGTGTGTCAGTTTCCCATGACGTAACTCTACCTGTGAAAATATTAGGATCCCCCCCCCCCCAAAAAAAAAATTTGATATTTGAAATTTGATATTAAAAAGTTCCTGGCTCTTCTGCTGTAATCTTCTCTTAGAGGTTGAACTTATAAGACACAGTGAGTTAGTCTTAATGGCATGGGCACTCAGAAGTGTGCAAATACTTTAATTTGTAGTGAAAATAAATAGCACACTTTTAATTAATGGCTGTCTATGGACCCAAATAGACAAATGTTCCATAATTTAATCTTTAGTGATTCTTTAGTTACATTTACGTTTATTCACTTGGCAGACGCTTTGATCCAAAGCGACTTACAACTAAGCAAAGCGATATATCAAGCAGAGAAAAATACAAGTAGTGCTACTATACAAGATCCATTAATTGAATACCAGAGGAAGCAAAGTGCACAGAGTAGAGGTGTAAATGCGTTGTGTTTTTTTCTTTTTTCTTTTTCTTTTTTTTTTCCCCTCTATGAGTTGGTTAGGTGTTCACGGAAAAGGTCGGTCTTTAGCTGTTTTTTGAAGATAGTGAGGGATTCTGAAGTCCGGATTGAGATTGGAAGAGCATTCCACCACTGAGGAACGGTTAGCGTGAATGTTCTGGAAAGGGACCTTATGCCACGCTGGGTGGGAACTACTAAACGTCGGTCGCTAGTCGATCGCAGATTGCGAGAGGGAACGTAGGCCTTCAGGAGAGAGTTGAGGTAGGAGGGTGCTGTTCCTGACAAGGGGTTTGATGGAGCTGGCTGGGAGGCCTGAAAGCAGTGAGTTGCAGTAGTCCAGTTTAGAGATGACAAGAGCCTGGACTAGTATCTGTGTAGCCTGTTTGGTGAGGAATGGTCGGATTTTCTTGATGTTGTACAGGATGAACCTACAGGACCTTGCAGTTGCTGAGATGTGGTCTGTAAAGGTCAAGCCGTCATCAAGAATCACTCCAAGGTTCCTGGCCGTCCTGGTTGGCATGAGTGTAAGTGAGCTGAGCTGTACAGTGAGGTTCTGGTTGATTGAGGGATAGGCTGGGATGACGAGAAGCTCAGATTTTCCCAGGTTAAGCTTAAGATGGTGCTCCTTCATCCAGACCGAGATGTCCGACAGGCAAGAAGAGATGCATGCAGAGACGGATGGATCGTCAGGCTGGAAGGACAAATAGAGCTGGGTGTCATCAGCGTAACAGTGATAGGAGAAGCCATGAGACTCGATCACCTGCCAGAGAGATGTAGTGTAGATAGAAAAGAGGAGTGGACCCAGAACTGACCCCTGTGGAATGCCAGTTGTGAGTTGCTGAGTTTCAGAAATACCTACGCTCCATGATACCTTGAAGGATCTGTCCGAAAGATAGGATTCCACCCAGCGTAGAACCGTTCCAGTGATGCCCAGGTTGGAGAGTTGATAGGAGGATCTGATGGTTCACAGTGTCGAAAGCAGCAGAGAGGTCAAGAAGGATGAGGATAGATGATCTAGAGGTTGCTCTAGCTAGTCGTAAGGCTTCAGTGACGGAAAGCAGAGCAGTCTCCGTGGAGTGGTTGCTCTTGAATAAAAAGAAGTTAAAATTTGCACTCAAACAGGTGAACAACCCCCCACCCCCCACCCCCCCCACATGTGTCATTCTACACTAGGCATGAGTGCACTAGGTAGGGCATACAGTCCTCTTACCTTATGAAAAGTGCATACAACATTAATAGTGAATCAAATTTAATTTAAAATATATTCTTAAATAGTTATAAGAAAGCGTCTCTGTACCTCAGTTATTGGGGCACTGCAAGGCTCATGTAGCTGTGAAAATAAGATAAGATAATATTTTATTAATCCCTAGGTGGAGAAATAGCATCACAATGTACAGTGCCTTGCGAAAGTATTCGGCCCCCTTGAACTTTTCAACCTTCTGCCACATTTCAGGCTTCAAACATAAAGATATAAAATTGTAATTTTTTGTTAACAATCAGCAACAAGTGGGACACAATTATGAAGTGGAACGAAATCTATTGGATATTTTAAACTTTTTTAGCAAATAAAAAACTGAAAAGTGGTGCGTGCAAAATTATTCGGCCCCTTTACTTTCAGTGCAGCAAACTCACTCCAGAAGTTCAGTGAGGATCTCTGAATGATCCAATGTTGTCCTAAATGACTGATGGTGATAAATAGAATCCATGGCAAGAAGAAAGCCATTTCTCAACGTTTGGTGTGACATTTGGTGTGTCTCCCAGGTGGCTTGTGGAAAACTTTAGACGAGACTTTTTATGGATATCTTTGAGAAATGGCTTTCTTTATGAAAAAATCTTTATGTTTGAAGCCTGAAATGTGGCAAAAGGTTGAAAAGTTCAAGGGGGCCGTAAGGCACTGTAAGGTCATGGGTAATTTGCCAAGATGAGGTGCACCATCTGGTGAAAAAGTGCTACGTTAGTACGGCTTTGGTCTACTGATCATGAGTTTGAGTTCAAATCCCAGCACAGCCAAGCTGCCAGTGCCAACCCTCATGCTTTAAATAACGGCGACTGCCAAATGAGCAAAAGTCTTTTCTGAATTCAGTACGGTTTGGTACCTGCCACCCATCCCAACTTTCTTTCTTTCTCTCATTCTGTCTGTTAGAGAAAGAGTGGAATGATGAAGATCGAGACCGGGAGAAGCAGCTGATGGACGAGCTGGTGACGATCATCGAGCAGAGGAACCAGATTATCAACAGCATGGATCAGGACAGACAGAAGTAATCCATTACCTCACACATCTACGCTTTGTGCACATTTGAATTTGACGTAAGAAATGTTAAATAGTCTTCTTAATATACAACACTTCTTAACCTCAGGGTGTTGATTTCTCTACAGGGAAGAAGAGGAGGACAAGCTAGTGGCTGCCATGTTAAAGAAAAAAGGTACGGACTAGGTTCGCCTAGTTTTTGTGTTGTACTGGAGTACTTGAGAGGTTATATGAATACACCCATAAAAATATACCCAAATCTTCATATATTTGCTTCAAAGAATCTTAATTTATAAAGAAATATTTTCGCAGAAAAGCAAGGACAGGCTGTACTTTGACGTTTATGTTTAGTCCATATGGTCGTCCGTATAACCTCTAGCTCGCCAATTCTGCCTATGTTGCATGTGTGGTGGGAAAAAAAGAAAAAAGTGATTCCTTTCATCCATGCCCTATTTAGCGACTACATTTGGGGTAAGGGTAATAATATTTTTGTACACTTGATTCTTTATTAAGCAACGCTTCTCTTCTTTCAGAGTTCCATGGCGAGAGTGAGCACAGGAAGAAGCCTGGGAAGTTTAAACCCATGAAGGTATTGAAAAGGCTGAGCAATAAAGGCGACATGACAAAGAGTCCGAGTCCACGGAAAGAGAAAAGCTGAGCATGATACATAAATGGACATTGAAAGATAAGAGCCTTTCATCTCGAATTCTGCAAATTGGCTGTGTAAAAACTGACACCCTGAACACAGCCAGTTCTCATTATAGCTTTGTACATCAGTGCAGTGTCGTTAATTAATGAGCAACACAAGCCTAATAATGGCTTTAAAAACCCCATACCTTTTCATTAGTAAATACAAAAAAAGAGTAACTTAACCTATACAGTTAATCAGCGAAGACATGTTTTATGTCTGCCACTTACATGCACTGGAGCATGTGTTTGGTGGTCTGGGAAAACTCATCCCATACTGAAAATTTGGACATTTTCTGCTGTATGTTGTTTTGAAAGCTAGAGATGACTCATTTGAAATATGTTTTTGTTTTGCATGTATCTGAACCACAAGTACTTATAGCAATTACATGCGACAAGTTTTCCCAAACTACCACACTGAACTATTGATTTACAATTGGAACATTTAAGTCTTTTTGTTGAGAAGCAAAAATGCAAGAATGGGTGGGGGGTGGGAGGGGGTGGGACAAGAATGGTTATAATCAGGAAAAGTTGTAAAGTTTTGTTTGCTCATTCATGCATTTTAGGTACTTAACTAATCTCTTAGTGTGTTAGGGTTCTGTGGAAAGTATACTCATGCATTTAGGATGTCTACCTAGATTTAAAAATAAATAAATAAATAGTGGGGGGAAAAAAAGAGAGAGTGAAAAACTATTAGGCTTGGGGAATAGGTGACGAGCAGAACCTGCAGGCTTTTAAAAACTAGTACAATGGTGCTTGAAAGTTTGTGAACTGTGCTTTGGTTTTTTCCCCCCGATATTTTCCATATTTTTGCATAAATATGACCTAAAACATCCCCAGCGTTTAAATCCTAAAAATAGGTAGAGAGAACCCAATTAAACAAATGAGAAGAATATTATACTTGCACTTTTATTTATTGAGGCAGTATTACATATCTGTGAGTGGTAAAAGTATGTGAACCTTTTCTTGCAGTATCTGGTGTGACTAAAGATTTCTAATAACTATTGATCAACACATTGGCTTAGAGGAATTTTAGCCCATTCTTCAGAACAGCTTCAACTCTGGGATTTTGATGTTTCCTCGCATGAACTGCTTGGTCTGCACTTATATAGGGTTTTTATATATACCTTAGCGGTTCTACAAACCGCTTTACAGTGGTTCTCATTCACACGCACCAGTGGTAGCAGAGCTGCCATGCAAAGTGCCTGCCATTGGGACCAACTTGGGTTTTAGGACACTTGCCCAAGGACACTTCGGCATGGAGTCATGCATGCCAGGAATTGAACCAACAACCCTACGATTTGTGGACAACCTGCTCTACCACCTGAGCCACAGCCACCCTGCTTGCTTCAGGTCCTTCCACGAGGTCAGGACTTTGACTTGGCCATTCCCAAACATGAACTTTTATTCTTCTGTAACCATTCTTTAGTCAAATGACTTGTGTGATTAGGGTCGTTGACTTGCTGCATGCCCCACTTTCTCTTGAGATTCAGTTCATGAACATTTAAGAATTCACTGGTATAATTCAGAATTCATTGTTCCATCAACGATGGTAAGTCGTCCTGGCCCAGATGCAGAAAAACAGGTCCAAACCATGGTACTACCACCAGCATGTTTCACAGATGGGATAAGGTTCTTATGCTGGAATGCAGTGTTTTTTCCTTTCTCCAAACATAAACATATCACTTCTCATTTAAACCAAAAATTCTAATTTGGTCTCATCCATCCACAAAACATTTTTCCAGTAGCCTTCTGGCTTGTCCCTGTGATCTTTAACAAACTGCAGAAGGGCATCGATGTTCTTTTTGGAGAGCAGTGGCTTTCTCCTTGCAACCCTGACCTGCACACCATTGTTCTTCAGTGTTCTCCTGATCGTTAACATGAGCCAGTGTGAGAGAGGCCTTTAGTTGATTAGAACTCACCCTGGTACTGAAGATCAGACTTTGATAGATCCCTGTTCTTTAATTAAAACAGGGCTCTCACTCATACATCTGACTCTAAATTCACCTTCAAATTAACTGCTAATCCTAGAGGTTCACATACTTTTACCACTCACAGTTATATAATATTGGATAATGTTCCTCAATAGATAAATTACAAATGATAATATTTTTGTCTCATTTGTTTAATTGGGTTCTATACCTACTTTTAGGACTTGTGTGAAAATATGACGTTCTAGGTCATATTTCTGCAGAAATCTAGAAAATTCTTAAGGCTTCATACACTTTCAATCACTACTGTATACATGTACTAGGGGGAGGGAGGGTTACTAACATATCTGATGCAATTCTCATGCAGTGTGTGCTTCCTCAGTGTAGTTTTCCCAGCAGCACGGGTGATATTATCAAAAATGTCTCTGGGTAGGTAGAGAGTGATGACAGTTGTGTTCAGTTGAGGTCATGTGACTACAATGTGCATCATGTACCCGGAAAAAACAGCCTACTAAGTGCAAGCAAAGGAAGACATCAATATTCATGGATACGATCGCTAATAATGCTGTTATAATGCTTACTACAGCATTGACAGTCAGTTTCATGTCCGGTTATATTAAACCGAGTTCTCGCTGTGTCTAATGGAAAAAGAGCCCATAGTTTCTTAAATTAAACTCGCCATTTCTTTAACATTAAAAAGACAACCTTTACAAGCTGACAAACTTTTTAAATGTAGGACTATTTTATTACCATGTGTTATTAACCGAAGCTGCTCACCATTTTTAGGAAGCCCTGTAAAAGCTAAAGTTGCAGTACCATGTTTAATCCATACTCTTTGAACTGCCTTTGCTTGTTTTGAGTGGAATGTTAGTGTGAGCTTCAGTTTTAATTTTGAGCGCCCTGAACTGGGCATCTGTCTAAAAGTGTACTGTTGGTTATGTATTTATAAAAAAAGTCTGTCTGCTATTGTATTAATATCCTCACTCTGTCCTTTCTTCAGTCAATGTGCCTCTAAATGTAAAAAAAAACAAAAAAAACAAAACAACCCATGGGCTTTTGTTGTATAAACGTGTTAACAGGCAAACATTATTCGGGGAGGTAAAAAAGAATTAAAAGTATTATTGTAATTAAATCAACAGCAACATGGGTATGAACATAATGTCCGACTTTTATTTCAGTGAAATAAATGGTTCATCATTCAAGCAATACAATAAACAGCACACATGACATGAAATCTTGTATCGTCTTCAGCTTTTAAATAGGCGGTGTTGCATCGCTTGGTATGTTAATGGATGAGTACGATGTCTTTCCTCGCTGCTGCTCTTCACCTTTCACCTTTTGTTCCTCTTTCATCCTTATCGCCTTGCTGCGCACCCTGTCAATCAGCTCAAGCTCACGGATTTTCTGTGAAAGACGGACAGAACACACACATCCCCCAAAAAAATCTTAGTATGACTGGTGATTAGAGAAACAAGTGAGATTTTTTGTTTTATTTGAAGCTCCGGACTCAAAAGAGAGGTCTTGAGATTGAAAGCACACATCTCTGCAGAGGTTCTCAAGATTTTTCCAGCCAGCGACTCCCATCTTCTGTATCGCCTATCCATACTCGGTCACAAGGGACTGGGAGCCAATCCATCGCAGGACGCATTCACATACCCATTCGTACACTACGGACACTTGTGGACATGCCAATCAGCCTACGATGCATGTCTTTGGATTGAGGAAGGAAATTGGGAGTACCCGGAGGAAACCCCCAGAGCACTCGAAGAAAATGCAAACTCCGCACACACAGGGCCACAGCAGGATTCGAACCCTCAACCCTGCAGGTGTGTAGCAAATGTGCTAACCATTAAGCCACTGTGTCCCCCATTCCAAAGACCCCCAACAATAAAATATTAGGGTGATTATATCATTGTGTACGGTGATAATTTGGCTATATATTAGAGCCACAGAGCCTGATCTGTCCCCCAGTGGAACACATTAGGTCTAACCTGACACTATTGGGTCAGTCCATCTCAAGTGGTCCAATAATGGTTGGTTGCTTAAAAGTTGGCTGCTTGACTGTTTTGAATTTTTTTTTTGAGTGATTACCTCTATGTATTGGCATTGCAAAGTCACCTGTTTTTTTATTTTATTTTATTTACTTGGTTTATCCACAACGACCATTTTTGTGTCAAGGCACACAACAAATCTTGCTTATACGACTGTTTACAGAAACCTCAATATCTCTGCTCAGGATGGATTAGATTACATAACAAGGACCTCATCGACCAGCAGAAGCTATTCTGTCAATCATAAAAATTATTACTGTAAAATACGGTTAATTTATAGACTTCATATAAAAACCATAATGAACTTTCTTTCTTTCACACTATCTGTTGTTACCCAGATGAGGATTGGTTCCTTTCTGAGTCTATTTCCTCTCAAGGTTTCTTCCTCATACTATCTTAGGGAGTTTTTCCTCGCCACCGTTGCCAACCGCTTGCTCAATAGGGACACATTCACACACTTAAAATCTGTATCCTGTGTTTATAAATTTCAGGTTCGTATCTGATCCCCCACCAGAGATATTCAACCTGAAAGTGAGGGGAATTTTCAAATTTACACTCTCTAAACCCCATTAAAAAAAATAAGACAAGGCTCAAATCTGAAATGTTCTGCATGCACACTAAACTTACCTAGGTACCCCCTAAAAATTAAGACTGAGACAAATTAAGCCTAAAAGTGGAACTGTGACTATCATGAGCGTCTTAGGAACATCCATCCATCCATCCATCTTCTACTGCTTACTCCTTTTCAGGGTCACGGGGAACCTGGAGTCTCTCCCAGGGAGCATCGGGCACAAGGCGGGGTACACCCTGGACAGTGTGCCAGTCCATAGCAGGGCACAATCACATACACATTCATACACTATGGACACTTTAGACACGCCAGCAATCTAAGGCAGAGGTTCCCAAACATTTCCAGGGCAAGGTCCCCCAAATGGCATTAACATTTGACTGAGACCCCCCTTTTGCAAAATGTCTTTAAGACACAGACTTCTGAATATATCCCTATTTTTATTAATAATTACATCTTACATCTTTACGTTACATTACATTAGGAACTGATTGTGTGTGGTTGTCTGAGAGTGAGAAAGAGAAAACATACTAGTTTCACGGATGGGCTTGGTGGCTCTGACACAGTTTGTTGAGGTCCCCCAGGCGCCCCCCACTTTGAAAACCACTCCTGATCCGAAATATTGACGTTTCCGTAAACAGCTGATTAACCAAAATTTGTTGTGTCCCATGACACAAAGTAGTTAAACCAAGTAAAACAAAATACAATCAAAGAAACAGGTGGTTTTGCAATGCCAATACATAGAGGTAATCACTCCAAAACTTTTGAAAAACTGGTCAAGCAACCTGTACCGGACCATGTTTTTGAGTGAGGTTTGGATGAAACTCATTCAATCATTCAATTATAGTGACATAAGTATAAGATCTCAATAATACATACAGTATATTAGCTTGGACAATGATGGTTTGTGATTTCCACCAGTGTAACAAAAACAAAACATGGACCCGTTGGCTATAATTCACAATTCTCAAGGGTCTCTAAACCCCACTTTGAGAACGACTGATCTGTGGTCAGGAAATGTGATGGCTGTACATTTAAACCGAGCTCTCTGTTCACACTGCATACATTCTGATACCACATGCTCCGTTCACCCCTGTCATTAACATAGTCTGTGTGTGTCATGGTCATGAGTGAAACCCTGGTTTCGAAACATTAAATCGCTTTGAATGAAGCTTCCATTCATTGTTAGCACATATTGGCCGATGTGTTTCAATACATCCAGGACTGATGAGATTCGCAAATTACATTTATGAGATCAGGAAATGATGTGTTTTAGGTAGCGTTGATGAAGTGTTCATTTCTTGCTGGGAATTTTATTTTTTATATATATATATATATATATATATATATATATATATATATATACAACACACACACACACACACACACACACACACATACATACATACATACATACACACACACACACACACACACACACACACACACACATGTGCTGCATTACCTGAGATATCTCAGTGTTAATGATGTGACGGTACTGGTTTCCTCTTCCAAGAGCATTCATCTCATCCAAAAACTGCCTTCTCTCCTCAACCTCATCAAGAACTGTACAGGACGGATAAAATAGGAGCTGGGTCTTAAATTACACCCAAATAGTTCGAACATTTTTAGAGGCAACTGGCAGTTAATATCAAGAAATAAGATTAAAAACGCTCAAAAATATTACCCTCCTGGAACCTGTCTTTCTCAATGTCCTCTGTTCTGTTAGCAGGCCTCGTGTGGCAAGGCTTCATCTCCTCCTGGCCTGTAGCGAGGATGTTCTGCAGCCTGCGCTTCTCTTTTTCCAGGTCTCCTTCGGCCAGAAACATCAGGGAGAGTGGTATTGATCTTAAAGCATATGTTTGAGGGAAACTAATAGCAGAATGTATGATGTGAGGAGCAGTAATTGTGCTCAGGACATAAAATAATTTCTATTTCAAAACCAGAGTAAGAACAGATATTTTAAAAGGTTTAGAAGTTTGAAAACACCATTAAATGGTTTTCTTTGGGAAAGTGAGAGCTGCTCCTCGCTCGCTCTCTTTTTTTTTGTTGTTGTAATTTTCCCATATGATAAATGTAGATGATTTAGTGTCTCTAATTTGCATCCATCCCTTCATGGCTTGAGACCCCCGTCACAGTGAAGGAGCTTGTATATTTTGATTAAGCTCAGGGCTATGTTACTAGGAGCTTAATGCTCCTAGTATCAGGCCCAAGCTTGGTGAACCGATCAGAGGGGAGATTTTAGAAAACGGCGTTCCTAGACACCCCGATGAAAAACACAAATGAAGAATTAGGATTCCACCCCTAGAGATAGGACTGGGGGTGGTGTCCACAGATGGTCATCAGGCCACCCACATAACCTCAAATGGCAATATGGAGACATCTTGTGGGCTCCCCACCTAGATGAAATGTCGGAGTCAGATGCAATGCATGCTGGGTGTCAGGCATGTCATGGACAGGATTTGGGAACGTTTAAATGGTTATATATTCATTAACCTGGAAGTGATTGAATGAATCCATCCATCTTCTACCACTTACTCCTTTTCAGGGTCGCGGGGGAACCTGGAGCCTATCCCAGGAAGCATCGGGCACAAGGCGGGGTACACCCTGGACAGTGTGCCAGTCCATCGCAGGGCACAATCACACACACACTCACACACTCATACATACACTACGGACAATTTAGACATGCCAATCAACCTACCATGCATGTCTTTGGACTGGGAGAGGAAACCGGAGAACCCGGAGGAACAACCGCAGCACGGGGAGAACATGCAAACTCCGCACACACATGGCCCCGGCGGGGTGATTGAATGAATCTGATCTTTAAATGGTGGAACTGTAAGAATAGTCGATGCATACGTGTGATGCTGGGCCGAAATCTCTCACGCGTATAGCTGTCCCCGGCGCTGCATTTCTCCGCACTGCGTTTCTGTGGTCTGGATGAGAGAACTGGGCCTTTACTGACTCTTAGCTGTGGCTTTGCAGGTGCTGTAGATGATGTGGGGTTACAGCTCAGCGGTAAGACACCACCTTCTGGCACACCAACAGAATGGGAATGGGTTTAGAAAAATGCACGCTAATTTGGATTCCAGCATTTCGATAATAATTTTTTAAATTATTTTTTTTTAAACGCGATTTGAATTACAGCCGGGACTACTGTCAGATCTGCTGTTGTTTAAGGAATAAAACACTATAATATAAAATAAAATATTAGGGGAATGTTGTTATAGGAAAAGCTTCACAGATGGTATGGTGTGACGATACCTCAGAAATTTGCCAGCAATTACCTTTTAAAAAAAAAAATAACTTAATGAATGACACATTGTGTATTGTAACCATTTATATTTACATTTAATACTGTGGAACGTCTGTTAAACAAGTTCCAGTTATCACTTACATTATACTGTAACAGCTAAAAAAAATTATTCCCTTACCAGCCTCTCTTCTTTCTTTTTTCTCTCTTAAAGATAATAAGACAAACAATTTTAAATAACGCAGCTTGTTATGTGACTGAAAAGTATCCCGTAAAGCCGGAAGTCCACTGTCCTGAAGACTCTCCCATGTCGAAACACTTACTAACCATAAACGTTAAATGAAATATCCTTACAGAAAGATGCGTCATTGACTGTTATATGATTATGAATACAAACCTGAGCCAGCACTGCTGTCTACAGTTATAGAGGGGAAAAAAAATACACCTTCTACCCAAATCAGAATTGAGATCTCAAGAGTGTTGTGGTATAAAACTTAGGAACGTTGAAAATATTACTCTAACCGATGAAGGCTTCTGATTTGTACACCAAATCTCACACAAGCCCTATGATTAATAAAGGTGAACAATAGTCAAAGGTGAAGCTGATGAGGACTTTTGAAGAACATGTAAAGCTTACTCATCAGCTGTTTGTTGATCTCTCGCTGCTGAAAGTTGGTGAGCCGTGATTCTTGCATCATCACTGTGGACATCAATCAATCAATCAATCAATCAATCAACCAATCAATGAAAAAATCTAAACCAGACCAGCTCACACAAACACACCTTGCATTAACTCCTGAGTGTCCTTGCTGTACTTGAATCGTGGACAGTTCCAGAGTCCCTTATTACTGTTTCTCCCATTCGCTGTCACACTCTCCTCCATCTTGGATCACTGATAGGAAAACAAAACAAAACAAAGCCACAACAATTACTCTAAATCTGGATGCAGATATTGTTGACTACTGATGATGAGCAAATCGATTTTATAACTTAAAAAAACTCTTCAAACACAAAAACATTAACATTAACATCAGCCTCAGCCGATCACTTTGAATAACAGGAGAAACAAATGAATAAATAATTGGTTAGAAAAGTAAACATGACAAAAAGTATTTAAGGAATACTCAGCCAAACATACGATTTCGTTGGTCACACAAGCACAGTAACTTCCGGTGAAGTTGCTATGGATACAGGAATACATTCCATTTTTGAGGAACGCCAACAGATGGCGACAAACAAAAGAAATAATAACCAGTAGACTTTTAAAACAGGGTGAATTTGGCTAAAGTTGGACACTTCATAATATAAAAAAAAGACTAATTTTTTCTCTCACCCCCCCAGGTCATTTAATCTAACAGGACACCTTCATTGAAAGCTTAAGCTTTGTGGAGGAAACTGAAACTGGCTGATTCGGTGTCCAGAAGTTATATGAAATTTAGAATGGCAAATAAAACACTAAAACACTGTAACTGTGATCTTAAATGAAGCCACTTCTGAGTGTCCAGATCATTATTTTGTCTAATTTTGAACAGTATATACACACACACTATATATATATATATAAACAATATTTTTGCGGTAATATTTTGCTTGAAAAGTGTGCTTGTGGAACCTTTCACATAAATGCCACTTGGTTTGACATGTTGTTATCTAATGCAGGGAAAGTCACACATTTGTAAGCGGCGGCTTACGTCTCCTGGTCGCTATGGTGACTGATGTTCTAGAATGTCGAATGTTAGAATAGGAACTTTCTATCGAATAAACCTGAACCTGGACCGTCTGTGGAACAATCCAGAAAACGTGAAGGAAGGAAGGAAGGAAGGAAGCCCACCCTGCAACTCTGTCTGCTGAAATTATTGTACTACTCACGTTTCACCCGAAGAGCTATTTAGCGCCATCATCTTGTCGGGTAGGTGAAAAGACTACATCAAAAATCTTTCTTTGTACTTTAGAGGAAATGCGGTTTCTGAAACGTGAGTCAGTTAACTGAAGAAAGACTTGATTTTAAAGAACAGTACAATAAGGGTGAATGAAGGTCGTTATTCTGTTTTATAAATAAATCATAAACCGGATTTCCATAATGATGGATGATCCGCAGTGGCGACCCCTAACGGGAGCAGCCAAAAGAGGACGATTTTGTTTAATATTGCTGTCAGCACCCCAGTCTAGGTAGTAAGTAAATGACCCCAGTGGTCTAACCATCACAATTTGGACTTGTCAATCCTTACGCTTGCCCATTTTTCCTGCTTCCAACACACCAAATTTGAGAACGGATTGTTTACTTCCTGCCTCATATATGCCACCCAGGCAGGACAGGTGCCACTATAACCAAATAATATTCACTTACCAGTGGTTTTAATGTTATGGCTGATCGGTCTATATTACCATAAAGTATAATCAAGCAGAATTATTCAAAACCTGAGTCGCCTTTTTCCTCTCTGATTGATCAAACATCAAAGGATCCTCGAGAAGAGCTTACAAACAACTATGAACTACAATCAAGAAGACTGCTACTTCTTCCTCTTTTACTCCTTTTGCACCCAGGTAGTGGAGTCTTATTTTTTTCTATCTTTTATTTGTAGTTGTTGTTATTATTATTATTATTATTATTTATTTTATTTAATAAATATGAAACCTCTCTTGAATGAGAGTGGGGGTTATGTAAAGTTTTTTGTAACATGTTTGAACTTTTTTGTTGTCCTTTGAAAGGGGGATCGCTGCCCATACCGGCACTCTGAAGCAGCCAGACGTAGCAAAGCTGTATGCAAATTCTGGCTGGAGAACCGCTGCTTTCGCAAGTCATGCAGGTTTAGGCATCACGACATCAATGTAAGTTGAACGCTACTCCAAGCAACTCCACGAAGCAGAAAACGGTTAAAAAAAAACAAAAAACAAAAAAAACGAGAAAAATAACAATACTGTCCTTAAACTCTACTTTTCCTTGTTGCTAGGGTGGTACAGGCCATGGTACATCTTTAATCTGAATATTCAATTTGATTTAATTCAGTTAAATTTGATTTGTGTAGTGCTTTTAACAATGAACACCGTCAAAGCAACTTTACAGTAATCTAGAGGTAGATTTAGATTGCTAATGCACAAGCCAGAGGTGACCGTGGCAAGGAAAGCTCCCTGAGACAATATGAGGGAGTAATCTTCAAAATAGAGTCAGAAGGGAACCCATCCTCTTTTGATTAAAACAGAATAGTTGGAATTTAAATCGAGAATCCACCCTACACTTGGAAACGTGCATATAATGTCCCTTTAAAATAACGAAAGTACATGATTGGACCATAATCTGCATGCACCCAAAATGTGTATCCTTGAGGGTACCAATGACTATATAATACGTTAGCTGATCGTTTTCCAAATGGAATTCATCACTCTTTAAGACAGTCACATATTATCTCACTAACACCACCCTTTCCTGTGTCACACAGAAGAGCCAGGGAGAAATCCCATGCTACTGGGACAACCAGAAAGGGGGTTGTCTAAAACAGGACTGTGCTTTTAAGCACACGAAGCCACAATCCATCAGATGGCATCCGGTTTCCCCAGGCAAAAGTAAAAACAAAGGTGGTCATTCTTGCATGTGAGAGTTATTTTTCGTCTTGATAGTCATTTTCTGAAATATTTATTAGATCCAATGTATCTCTTGTACAGATGATGGGATTGAGGTCCTTCTCAAAGTATTTGTGAATTTTAAGCTGGAGGACAGTGTGAAGACCCGTATAAGAACAGCTGGTAAGTTGGCCAAATATATACCAAGTCATTTATGTTATCGTGGAATATCTATTCCATTTCTTAATACATAAATAAACAGGGCGTGTCAAAACTGTAAAACCTTGATAGAGCGGTTAAATTGACGCTGAAACTGAAATTATTTAAACCTTCACAAACGATCGGTTTTTAGGCCAGTGTCACGCGTGAGGTTTTTCCACACCCAGGGCCGTTTGCTCTGAGGAAACTTTTGGAGGAGATATTTGATGGCGTGTCCGAGCTGTTTCCAGTGAACCAATCTCTGGTCCACTTGAAAATTGTGGTCTAGGACAAACCCTGGTGTGTTGATCATCATGTGGGGAATACTCATACATCCATAAATTTCCTGTATCGCATATTCTACACAGAGTTGACGGGAGCTTGGACCGTTTCCCAGGGGACTCGGGGCACAAGATGGGGACACCCTGTATGGGTTGCCAGCCTATCACAAGGCACAAATACACACCTTTTCCACACACAACAGACAATTTTGAAATGCCAATCAGAGTAAAGCTCATGTCTTTTGACTGAGGGAGGAAACCAGAGGACACTCCTATGGAATTCTATGTCAAAGCAGACCTGCAATCTTTCCCCCAGTCAAGTCCAGAATCCTTACTGGGTGTGGAGTCAAGTATTTGGGGCGAAGTGTGTTAAAACACCCGTAGTTATCTGCAATGCAATATTTCATTTTGCATTTCTGTCCTCCTTTACAGGCTCTCCTGCTTTTGAGGATCTGAAAATATCTATCAGAACACCAGGCACCTTCTGGTGTGAGACTTGCCAAGAAGAGAAAGAAGCATCTGCTCAGGTGATGAGTTAATATAGAGGAGTGTTAAGGTGAAGCATTGAGTTCAACTACAGGGGTCATATTTATGAAACTGATGTAAATCTGAATCATTACCAAACACGCAAAACTAAATTTAGTTGTGTGTGAAGTAGTGACCCTATATATGGTGCACAGTGGCTGAAACATGAAGCCAAATTGTTTCTGTTCCCTTCTAGTTTCACCATCTTTAAGTGAGGAGATCAGACACCCTCGGTTTTCCTGGCTGCTGTTACATCCACCTTAAGACGGATAACTACAAGTACAATTGTATCGTTATATTTTCTGGACGTTTCTATGATTTGTTCCTGCAAGTAGATGCCATCTCACAGTGGGAAGGCTTTGTGTGTGAGGTTTAATGTAATGTCTATTTTTTATTGTATTGCAAATCAGGTTTATTGTCAAAATTTTGCACTTTCAGCTGTTTGCTGAAATGCTTCAAGTGGTTTCCCCAAATTCAACTGAAAATGCAGTAATGACGTCCGTCTCCAGTTTCAAAATTATACAACCCCCTGAAGTATGCAAAATGTCTTTGCTGTGCTTGAGCTGGAACACAGATACCTGAACTGGCTAGGGGTAGAAAATGTATGAAACACCTGGACTGGCAGAAAAAGGAAAATTATCAACGGCTGCAACCAGATTTCTGAGAAGGCAGGTTGCGAAAAACCCTCGAGTTTTGGTGACAACAGGCATTGAGTTTTCAGTGAGCACAGTAAGGTGAGTACTAAACAGAAGGTTTCCATGCCAGAACTCCAAAATGTACACCACTACTGACTCAAAAACACAACAAAAGGTGTCTGAAAATCATATAAATAAGCCACAGAAGTTTTGGGATTCTGTTCTGTGGGGCAATGAAACAAAACTGGAACTTTTTGGCATGATGGATCAGCGGTATGTCTGGAGGAAGAAGAATGAAGAAAGCACACTGTGACCACAGTCAAGCATGGTGGTGGCTCGGTGATGCTCTGGGGCTGCTTTGCATTCTCTGGCACTGGAAACCTGCAGCGTGTGGAAGGCAAGATGGACTCATTGAAGTATCAGGAAATCTTAGGAGAAAACGTCATGCCATCTGTGAGGAAGCTGAAGATTGGGTGTTGTTGGACCTTCCAACAGGACAATGATCTCGAGCATGCCTCCAATTCCACCAAGGCTTGGTTGCAGAAGAAATCCTGGAAGATTCTACAAGGCCATCACAGTCACCTGACTTGAACCCCATCGAAAATCTCTGGTGGGATTTGAAGAAGGCGGTTGCAGCACACAAACCCAAGAATATTACTGAACTGGAGGCCATTGTTCATGAGGAATGGGTTAAGATTCCTCAGGAACGCTGCCAGAAGCTATGCATCTCGTTTGCAGCAGGTCATAACTGCATAAGGGTGCTCTACTAAGTACTAAAGATGCTTGCCAAGAAGGGGTTGAATAATTTCGAGACTGGAGAAGTCATTATAAGTGGAGTTTTCAGTTGAATTTGGGAAAATCAATTGAAGTATTCGTTGTGTTGAAGTACTTCACTTGCTTTATTTTGATTTGTTCATTGCAAACAGCTGAAAGTCTGTACATTTTTACATAAACTTGAATGTCAATGTGGGTTGAATTATTTTGATTACTTAACTGTATATAGAATTGTCTCAAAACCACTTTTGTCAAATACTTTTGTCACGTGTTTGTCATTAATAAAACTAAACGATTATGATTTGTGGAATTTTTTGTCATGCACTGAAGCTAGTCCAACTGACAGAAATTTTCTTTTGTAACTCAGTATCTTAACATTTTGTGAAGACTTGTTTTGACACATCTGATTATTAATGTTCTCTACACATTTACGAATTATTAGTAGTTGTTTAGTATTAATAGTCATTGAAAAATCTGTTTAGAAATCTATGCTGATTCAGAAAAGGTGGAATCTCCGCTGGGACTCTGATCAGAATGTCAGTGCAAGGTTAGCAGGTTTGAGAAAGAACCAGCTAGATCCTCAATTAAAAATAAAACTGGTTTAATAACGTGAGGTGCTGTAAAAAGGCATAAACAAAGAAGGCAAAGAACGGCACATTATAAACCTAATAATGTACACTAATGTACAGATCCAAATACTAACACATGTGCAATCAAATGTGTAAAATCAACTTCTAAATACATAAAATATGCCAAGTATCACTTTAGCTTTGTCTATAACAAGGACAGGATCTCAAGTAAGCTGATTTAGAACTGCTTTATAACCATCACTTCTGTTAATCACTTTACAAAATGAGAGTTGATAGGATCCTTTTGCTAACATTAGCAAGCTGTATTTCTAATTAAATGAGAGCTGAGTTAGTGAGAATAATGAGTTTTTGTTTGTTCAGTGTCAAATGTAGTTGACGGTGAAGTGGCAGTCAGAGCTAGATACTAACAGACAATGAGCAGGAGCGAAGAGAAACACAGGATAATGTCTTCTGCTGGTTGGCTTGAGAGTCTGTGTCAGATTGACTTTGTTCTGACAAAGTCAACACTTCTGTTGCTTTCCAGGGTGCATTCCCTAAAAAAAAAGTGATTTTTGATGCTGAATTTTATACTGGACCTGAATGATTAAGAACAGATCTGGAGTTTGTTAGTGGAATGCGCTGAGCCTGAAGTCACCTGTCTGGCTAGTTTAAGTGAGGCTATTCTAAAAATGTTTATTTATTTATTTTATTTGATTTATTTATTCTTTTGTAGACCTTGCTTAATACAATACCATACAGGACATGTGATTACGTCCATAATCCCAAGAAGCAATTCCCATTAATTTAAAAATCTATCGAGTGGTGCTTTCAGCTTAAACATTTGGAGGCCCGGATTCTGTTTAATAACAATTTGTTTGCATATATTTTAGTATTAATAGTATTATAGAAAAAAAGTTTAAATGGTCATTTTTTTTGCTGCACGAATCATTAACTGCAATACTTTTGCCCATTCTATTGATGAGACCTTGATGAGAAAATTCTGCAAGAGCAAAGAAAATGCTCGACTCAAGGGTACACTTGTTCTGCCAGACTAAATGGTCGATCACCTTTAGACATCACTAATAGGCTTCTTTCTAGTGTGCATCTCAGATGACACACAGAGCAGCAGTACGGCTTTTCCCCAGGGTGTATCCTCTGGTACAGCTTAAGGTGGCTGGTTGTTGTGAATCCTTTGCTGGCAGGCGGGGGTGGCTGTAAGGCTTCTGTCCAGTGTGCATTAGTTTGTACACTGTAAGATGCTATGACTGAGTCTGAGCTGCACCGAGAGTAGATGTGTTGATTGAGTGAACCGTTTTCCACAGAGATCACAGTGGTAAGGCTTCTTCTCTCCTCTGTTCGTTCTTTGGTGGACTATAAGACCTGGACAGTGAAGAAATATCTTATCACATATAAGGCTCTACTCGGGTACGGGTGTGATCCTTGTGAAACGGTTTTCCCCTCTGTGTGCGCTGGTAAAGCTCTGCAGCGTGCACTCTCTGTTGTCTACAGTTTTTATTGTTGTGAAAACTCTTTTCCACACCGTGTCTAATAGTAATGCTTCTCTTCTGTATGCACATTTTGATGTCTTGCAAAAGCAAATGAACTTCTGAAACTCCTACTGCACCGCCTGCACTGATACACCTTCCGTCCCTTGGAAAGTGCATTGTGTTTGCCTGAAAGACGTAATGCACCGACGCTCTTCCCAAACGTAACTTTTCTGGGGGTCTTTCTTTTGATCGTTTGTACTTGTGAGGTACTTTCATCCTCTTCATCCTCAGAAGATGACTGTCTGGACTTGCCTGCAATTTCATGAGAGGAAAAATGACAAATTTTCAGGTTGCTAAAGCTAAATTGCTACAATAAAGTTAAATTGGACAATAGCAGTATGTATTTAAGAAAACGTAAAAGAAGACATATCAATGAAATAAAGGAAGTGTGTATTTATAAAAAAAAAAAAAAAAAAAAAAAAAAAAGTGTTCTGTGTTCTTATCTGCCCAAGTTCATAAAAATTGGCCAATATTTATATTTAACAAGCCTGTCAAATATAGACTCCTTAATTGGCTAATGTCTACTATGTTGTTCCAATTATCATCAAGTCATTAGCACAAATATAATAGAAATAATAATTGTTAAAATACGTGCGGACGACAAACACAAGACGAATGGTCAGAAAAAGCTCCCGGATTCCCACGGGTTAGAAACTATGACTCTTGACATGGTTAAGATAGGCTCTCATTACAATTAATTCTAAATACACACTACCGTTCTTTTTTTTTTTTCTTTTTAAATTGTGTTAGATGTTTGACTTATTTTGTCGGTGCCAGTAAAAAATAAATAAATAAAATTTTTGATTTCCAAATCTTTTTTTGGAACTAATATTTTCAACTAATATTAAACGTTACAGAAAAATGTTGATTGGATAATCATTTCAGTTAAGAACGCAGCATATTACATAATGGAACACGTTGAAAGCAGAAAAATCTTCAAAAACAGAAGCAAGTGTAACAGTCAAAGTCTCCAGAGGAATTGTGGCAGATTCACCAAGACGCTCTACAAGTATATTAAAAATAAATAAAATAATAATTCTACCAAATTTCCTTAAAAACTGTTTTATTATAGCCATAAAAATACCCATAATGCTATTCTCCTCAGTCATCCAAATGTTTTGATGGGTCACATCTATACTGTGGTAGATTTTTGATTCCAGCTATTTTGGGGGTTAATGTGCCTGACTGCTTTAAAATACCCACAATGCAGTTTGCTGCTCTTTATAGAGTTTTTTTGTCTTATGTATAAAATGGTTAACTGCATTACTTTTAAAGGCATCTCTGCTTTACAACAATTATTTACATGTGCCTAATACTTCTGCACAGCACTTTATACAGTTGTAAATTGTATGTTAAAAATGTGTTAGTCTACAAATAGTGAGCCAAACAATGTCTTCTGGGCCAAGTGTGACAACTTTGAGCGGGATCATAACCTACAGGATCATTCTAGGGAATAATCTTTGTTTACAGTTTTAGTTTAACTTGTTTAACCACTATATACTCACTGGAAGGAATAAAATCATTCTTGGATTCATGATCAGAAGTCTCATCTGGTTTACCCTCAGCTGTTGCTTTTCTGGTTTGTAATTTTCTGCAATCCTCCAGCCTGACTGAACTCATCTTTAACTGAGCCTGTAATGTTTGCTGGTCTCCATCAAACCTGCTAGATTTACCTGAAAAACATTTTCAAAAGAAGAAAAGGTCGTTAAAGCAATATCGCCTTTTACCAAGTTAACCACGAAACTGGACATTTCATTCACAAACCTTCAGTCACTCGGTGAACCCACACATTTGTAAATTTCCATGTTCGCACTTCCTGAGAACACACATTCTTCTTGTGGTTTGCCTTCCTGGGACAGGTATACCAGTTCAGGGTTCTGCCAGTGGGGCTACAGACAGCTCAAAGGGTATTCTTGACATGCCTACAGGCTACCTTGTCAATCATAAGACTAGCCTGTCTATCCTCATGAGCCTTGGAATTTGTAACAGTATGGCAGCGGTTTTCTTCCTACCCCGAGGGACGCTCATATCAGGTGACATGGAGAGGATCCACACCTACTCCACAAGGCTCAGTGCTGGGTTCCTCTTCTGTTCTCCTTTTATACGTGCTCTCTTGGTGATATTTTATCCTCACATGGGTTTCTATACCATCGCTTTGCCAC